>JAWLRI010000763.1:7712383-7772859 GCA_034781795.1 Crypturellus tataupa
GGGAGAGGGCAGCTGTTGGGGGCGGAGCGCGCCCTGAGGGGGCGCGGCCGTCGCGACCGTTGGGGGCGGAGCGCCGCCCTTGCGACCGTTAGGAGCGTTGCGGGCTGATCCCGCCCTGGGGGGAGGAAACGCGGCCGTAGCGGGGGCCGTTGAGCCCCAGGCTGGGGGGGATGGCGCGTGGGGGCTGCGGGGTGTCACGCTGAAGGGGACGCCACTAACCTCCCCTTTGCCCACCCCGCAGGAGATCCCGACAAGGGCGAGATGGGTCTGGGGGCCGTGCCCGGGCGCCAGGCTGCTTTCCGCGAGGGGCTGGCCCTAGCCGTACAGTACGCCAAGGCCGTGGAGTGCCCCAGGTAGGTGCGTGGGGGTCTGCCTGCACCCTCCTGCCTGCAGGGCTGGTTGCCCTGTGCCCCCAGCAGGACCAACGCTGAGGCCACACTTTGACGACAGTGCACTCTGGGCCCCTGTTGAGTGCTGTGTTGAATAGAACAAGCTCTTTTTGTAAGAAAAGCCCTCTGCCTGCTGGTGGGAGGCACCTCTGCTCCTCTCATGCCCTAAAGCAATTAATCTGAGTGTGGTGGGGGAGGCAGTAGGCCCCAGTGGGGCCTCAGCTGATTCAGCCTGACTGCATTAAGCTCTGCTCTGTGCTTCTTGCTTGTACCTTGGCTGTTCCTCCATGCAGGACATGGCCTTTGTACCACTGCACCTTGCAGCCTCATGGGATAGAGACCTTCCTAACCATGCACCCTTTTCTGCTGTGCAAGCAGTGCCTCCTGGGCTGGGAGCAACAGCCAGCTCCATTTGCACCCTCCTGCCTGCAGTTCTAGGACAGTTAATGATTTCACACAAAGCAGTTAATGTTTTCACTCAGAGCAGGACAAAGCTGACCTGGCTCAAGGGTCTCTGCACATATCTGACCCTATGAGGCCTCCTGGAGACTCTTGTCCTCATCACTGCACACTGGGCCCCCCTCTCACACCATTTCTACAAGTAATTTCCACAGTGACACCACAACAATAGCTTTACTGAAGTCTCCACTATCAAAGTGCAGTAGATACATTGCAAGAGATGCAATTAGTCTGGCACAATCCACTTTATTCTAAACAGTGTTGTATTTTTATGCCATTTACCTCTGTAGCATTCTTTCCCTCAAAATGTAATCTATGGCCTTGCCTGCAGACTAGGTCAGACTGAGGGCTGCAGTTGCCCAGGTTGTTTTTACTTCTTCTTTTAACAGGGAGATGATAGTCTGTTTTGTCTTCACAGTGCCCCTTAACCAAGTTGTTTAAGATCTTTGCTCATGTGCTGCCCATCATAGCCCAACAGCTGCCACCTCTTCTCCTCCTCCCTCTTCTGAGCCTTTGGCCAGAACGCTCAGTGAGACAGAGCAGCTGATCCGCCCTAGCAGACAGCATGGCTTCTGGGCATCGTGATGACTTTGGGGCGGCTCCAGCAGCGAGACCCTACAGTATTTCCGATCTGAACTCCCAATCGCTGGGGCTGGCCTTGACATGAGGGAGGAGGTGGCAGCTGACAAAAAAGGCCTATGATTTATCACTTACTAGGTTCAAAGAGTATTCCCTCAGGATCCTGAATTGTGCCAGCTTGCATGCCTGCAGCTCACTGCAGCCTGCTTTGCCTCCTGCATAGGAAAGAACTGCTTTATACATTTGTTCTGGGTCTGCTTCCCCATTCCAGCTGGTCTTCTACCTGCAGAGGAAAGTGTACTACTGCTTGACCGGTTTAGAGACTGGTGCTACTGCCCGTGGCTGGTATCTCTGCAGGATTCACCTCATGGCAGGGCGGGTTCCCCTGGGTGTCGAGCGGGAAGCAGTGGCCAGCGAGATGGAAACCACCTTCATTGAGAATCTCCGCTATGCGGCTGACATCCTGGCCCAGGTAACTGCAAGGCGGGGCCTGCCCCGTGGGTGTGACGTTTGGGGGCCAGGAGGGAGCTGCTCCTAGCAGGAACATCCCTGTGTTACAGGAGGACATGATCGGACTGATAGAGCCTATTAACAGTCGTATCACTGATCCCCGCTATTTTCTGAACACACCACACCAAGGTAAGGCAGACGTCCCCAGTCTGTTCCGCAGGAGAAGGGCTGGCCTTCAGTAAGATCCCTTGCACCCTTGCTGCTGCTCGAACGCAAGGCCAGGAGGGTGCCTTGACGGGGCTGCAGGGACCTGCTGTGGCAGCAGAACTGGTGCCTGGAGGTCTCAGGGCTTTACCTGAAGCTCCCAGCCCAGCAGTGACCTGCTCCTCTTGCCCCCTTAGCTGCTGCCATCTTGGAGAAGGTGGGACGGCCCAACCTGAAGCTGCAGCTGGTGAGTTACCATCTTGAGGAGGCATCTTCCAGCAGTGAGTCTGCCATGTAAAGCCAAACCTCGCTCCATGGTGAAGCTGAGTGTCAGCCAAACGCAGCGGGTGGCAGAGGGAGACACGTAGCCCAGCAGTGCAAGGGCTTCTGACACCCAGCCCAGTGGCATGAGAGCTCTATAAAGACTCAAGTGCTTCAGGGCTTTGCAGCCCTGCTCCAGCCACCCCAGCATGGTGCATGCAGGGCCTGGCACCACAGGGACCTGGTGCCAATGGCTGTGCTGCTCTTCCTGAGAAGGTGGGGCTGTGACACAACTATTCCCATCCTCCTGCTTGCTGTTAAACAGCTGACACTGTCTGCTCTCACCCAGGACATCTTCCACTGCCAGATCATGGATGGGAATTTGTCACGCAACCTGGAGACGTACTTCCCACTCATAGGTAGGGCTCTGCACCTGGGGGTCTCCTATGTGTATGTGGGGCAGGAGGGGCTTTGAGATGGGGCCCTCCTTATCTGCGCTCCTTGGAGCTGGCAGGGCTGCTCTCAGATCACCTTGTCCCCTGCCTCCAGCAGCCCTGCACAGAAAGCCTCTCCTCTCCCTAGGTCACATCCAGATTGCACAGGTGCCGGGGCGGCATGAGCCCGACAGCCCTGGGGAGGTGAATTTCCCCTACCTCTTCCAGCTCCTGGAGTCACTCGGCTACAGTGGCTACGTGGGGTGCGAGTATGCGCCCAAAGGTGAGCGGCGCTGCAGGGCGCGAGTGCCCCAGCATATCCTAGCACAGAGCAGCTTGCCAGGAGCAGGAAGGAAGGTGGTAGGTCCGGGGGGGCTGTGTGGGAACAGGAGGCCTGCCTCGAGCTAAGTACCTTGTCTGCAGGAAATCTGCTCCTGCTTGCTGGGGGTCCAATAGAAAACCCTTGCTTTGCTGTAGGAGACACAGTGGAAGGTCTGGGCTGGCTGCGCTCCTACTGGGAGAGCCGAGGCCTGCAGCATGGAGAGAGCGGAAAGGTAAAGGAATAAAACACAATGGAATCACTGGAATAAAAGTCCAATCAATGGCCCCAACGGAAAAACAAGTCTGTTTGCTGTTTGACTGGGGTTGTTTCTGGAGTGAGGTTAAGCGCTTCTATGTCCTACTCAGCTTTTTAAACACTCTGCTGTTTGCTGAGACTATGACTGTTCTGCAGCCAGCCCTCCTGGGCCCACACACAAAGTTGGAACCTCGTCTGCTCAAGCAGTGTCTGCTGCAAGTCATGTTTGGGGCAGCACGGGAGCAGACAGCATGACTTCAGGTACTCGGGAGCACCTTCACCTCCTCGTGGCACACCAGGCCTGTGGGACTGGGCAAGGGAGGGGGTTCTTCCAGTCCAGTCACAGCTGGAAACAGGGAAAGAAGGACTAAGACTGTGGACTTTGCCATCCTGCCTTTTCCATACCTGCAGTTCCTGAGGCTGTTGTTGTGTGGCCAAGGCACCCATGGCAGATGCCAAATCCTGCAGGCAAGTGCAGGGGAGAAAGTGAAGTGACCTTGCAGAACCCCGAGAGCCAACCCTGGTTCAGCGTGGGGCTGAGCACCAAGGCCAAGCCCTGAACCGAAGTGCCAGGCTTGGAGCCACCTTCCTACCAAGGCTCTGTGCTGCCAGGGGACCGTGTTGCTGCTGCTCTAGAGCAAGTATGAGGTTCCAGTGCAAATGCAGCCAGTCCCCTGCAACCCCAGGGAAGGCTTAGCCAGCAGTACACCAGGGGGTATCTGGTTCAGTTTACTTCACAAATATAGCAATGGCTTTAGTGTACATCTCCAAAAAAAACCTTTCCCCTGGTCCAGTTCACCCTTCCTGTCTCATTCAGTGCCTGCCTGATAAAAGCCAAGGGCCAGAAGTGGGCAACATTGCTGCCCAGAGCCCTAAAGTGCAGGAGCCTCTTTGCCTGGAGCAGGGTGCGCTGCTGCCCATGCTGGGAGATGCAGCATGCTCCTCCACCCCACCTGGAGGCACAACTCCAGCTGAGAGCCGCCCTGCCCACCAGCAGTGGCCCCAGGCTCCTGCTGCACATGTGAGGGCAAGGTGGGTGCCGAGAGCTGCAGCTGGCAAGCAGGAAAGTGCGGCAGGGGTCAGAGATGGGCCAGGTGGAGCAGCTGGGCTGCCCTCGTTCCTTCCTGGGCTCCTCGCAGTGGTAGCGCCGTGTGCTGCTCGCGGTGCTGCCTGCAGTGCTGGAGCATGGCTACCACGCGGGCTGTTGTCCCCGCCATCCACCGTGGTGCAGATACGCACACGGTCAGTGTGTGTGTGTCAGCGCAGGCCCCGGCGCTAGAGCAGGCCTGTCCAGAGGTTGAAGCAGGCAGTGTTGATCACTGACTCCAGGTGATGGTAGGTGGACACCAGCTGCGGCAGAGGGCTCTCGCTGTTCTGCGGCTGCACCGGGAAGGGCTCTCGGAAAACCACGGTGAGGCTCTGCTGACAACAAGGGGCAGGTCAGGGATAGGATTGAGATACATACATACATACATGTCCAGCATGAAGCTAACGCCTTCCCCCACGACAGACCATGCTTAAGCCTCCTCCTGTTTGTCCTGGTGAGAAGCAGGTGTGAGGATGGGCCCACTCCTGCCTCAACCAGTGGTTCTGCAGTTCTACAAACCCTGTGTCCGCTGCCTTGGGAGAGCAGAGGATCTCATTGCCTCCAGGGAAATTAGAGGGAAATTTCTTCTAAGGCAAAGAGTAGGAGTGCAACAAATGAGGATGGGGAGGAGATTAAATGTAATAACTGCAATGCCAAAAATAAATGCTAGCTGCACCTCTGTTCTCATAATGCCAAGCAAGGGCAGAGGGGAGAGAGAAGG
Organism: Crypturellus tataupa; assembly: GCA_034781795.1. NCBI lineage: Eukaryota > Metazoa > Chordata > Aves > Tinamiformes > Tinamidae > Crypturellus > Crypturellus tataupa. Next base: position 7,717,545 of record JAWLRI010000763.1, read on the forward strand.
GGGTTTCATAAGAGGTCGTAAAAACTGAAGCACGAGGGAAAACACGAGTGGCTCAGTGCACTCATAGATCAGCACAGCAGAGGCAGGAGAGAGGGGACTGGAGGATCTCCAGAGCTGGAATACAGACTTTGCACCCAGCAGCAGGCTCTCTTCCCAACTTGTAAAGCCAAGAGTAGAGCTGTGTAACTGCCAAGCAGCAAACGCACTGGCCATCACTCAAGAGGGAAGAGAAAGTGATCTGTGAGCCTAACTCCAGCGGCACGCAAGGCCTAGGAGCAGGCCTGGAAAGAACGAAACACGAAGCAGACGCAGTGCTGTTTCACCAAAGAGATATGTGGACCCTCGAGTTTTCTTTGATAAGGTAATATTACCAGACAAAGGAATCATGATGTATCTTATCTGAGCTTCAGAAAAGATTTGATGTGGTGCCACATGGGAAATTTAGGTAAGCTGAAAAAGATAGGAATTAATGCAAAAATTATAAGGTGAAGATGGTAGTGCTGAAAGTACTGGGAGTGCTGGAAGTAGAAGGCTGGAGAGAGGTTACAAATGGAATTCCTCCAGGATAGGTTTTGGGACTCATGTTGTCTCCTACATTATAATGAATCAGACACAAGGATGAGGAGCATGCTGATAAAATTTGAAGCACTAATACAAAAGAGAATTGGGATAATACAAAAAGAAACCCTAGAGACTGTTCAGAGACCACAGGAAAGGGATGAATGTTAAGCACAAAATACAAGGTTAAGAACATGAAGGATTTCTGTTACAAGATGGGTGTTTACTGAAGGGAGGTGACAGAAATGGTAGAGAGTCTGGGTGTATGTGTGACCACAAGCAGTGGTAAACAGCACAGTGACAAACAGCAGTGTGACACAGCCAGGAAAAGGCTAATGCCACCCTAGGCTCCACCAGATCCAGGAGGGACAGGAAAGCAGCACAACTGCAGGGGGCTCTGGTGAGACTCCTATGGAAGACCAGCCACAGTCCCCAACATCCATATTTACAAGGGCTGACCGTTAGTGAAAGGGAGATGAAGTACAATGAAGTCACTGGGGAAGAGAAGGCCTTTCTTAGTCGTAGAGGCTTGAAGAGCTCAGCTTGCTTAGCACAGGAAAATAGAGGTAGGAGAAAATTCCACCTTCAGATGTGGTGGGGAACCTAGGGATCTAGGAGGGACCAGTACCAGCCCTGTGAAGAGATGCTGCAGCTCAGAACTGTTGCTGGCAGTGACAGAATCTCAAAGGCCAGCACAGGATGGGAAGGGCTCTTCGCCACCAGCTGTCAGGAAAGTTCTGAACAGCTTTCTAGCAGGCACCTCTTCTGTCTCTCCTATGCACTTTTAAGATGGGGTGCAACTTATTTACAAGGGGATCAGACAAGCTACTGAGAACATGTTCTAGCATGTTCTAGAAGCAACCCTGGGAGATGTCAGATGCAGGAACAGTATTTGGGAAAAGTGTCACAAGCTTCTTGACTTGCTATTGCATTCCCCATGGGCAGCTGTTCTTGGCCACTGCTGGATGAATTAAACAGACTCCTGATCGGAGCAGATACAGCTACTCTTAAATTCTTAAATTCTTACCGTCTTTCCTGAATGGGAGTCAAGAAACACAAGGACGAAGCAATCCGTAAATTTCTGGTTAAGCACAACCTGTCAAAAGAGCCACAACACACATTGGAAAAGAGACAGTACAAACCCTGGCAGAAGGAAAGCACCAACCCAGGGACGTGCAGGACTGCTAGCATGATGCAGCAGAAAGCACAATCCTGCCCAGCTCATGGGTGACACTGCCCAACTGCAGGGATGTACGCTGGGTTACTGTGGGCAGGGTGCTCTGGAGGGCAAAAAGTGACCTGCCTGCCTAGAGGCAATGAGCAGCCACTGCTGCACCGCAGGAGCACACACATCACGCTGCACCAGAGCACAGAATAACATCCTGGCAGCATGAAGCCATCCCAACAAGCTCCCAGCAGGTGAGCCCTGGGCTGCAGGGACGAAGCTGCGGGCAGGTGACAGGATGGCTCTTACCAGGTACTGGGTGCCAGTTTCAGCGTTGTGGAAGTGCCGACAGCTCTGGGGAAAGCGGCTCAACAGCACTTTAATGAGGCTCTGGTACCAGGAGACCGTCATGGTGAGGAAGCATTCCTGTGGGCATGGAAAAGGTCTGACCACAACCTCCCTCCAGCCATGTCATCAGCAGTCATAACGCTAAAGCATCCAGACCTCTAGAGGGACACATCCCTCAGAGGTCACTGAGGCACTCTGAACCAGGGCCACTTTCCATAGGCAGCTCTGGGCAGCCTCCCCCCTCACCCCCCGGAAGGTACATTCATGCCTCTGCCCCCCTGCCAAGCAGCAGACTCACTGCAGGTCTTCACCTGCGGCCCCACTCCCTCCCCAGAGTGGGGCTCTCTTGGCCCTCTGCTCACCAGCTGGGGGTCAACATCAGCGATGGATTTCCCATGCACAGCGTCGAGCAGCTCCTCCAGCTCCACCAGCGACAGCTTGCCCAACTTCAGTTTGTCAGAAGCCAGGGGCTCCAGGAGGAAGAGGCGCTTCCAGAGGTTGTCCCTGCGGCAGTGGCACTTGGCCAGCTGCACCATGTTGCTGAGTTGCTTCTGGGCTGAGGCCACCTCAGAGGCCAGCAAGGGGAAGAGTGGAGAGGTATAGAAGAGGCCAGGCCCTAGTTTGACTTGCGTGCCCCCTGCGTAAAACTCGCTGCTGTCCTCCACGTCCTGCCACAGCTCCCGCTCTGCCGGCTGCTGCTGTCCCAGGTTCGGCTCCGGCTCCGCCGCCTCCCACGCTGCCCGGCCTACCACAGGCTCCAGCACCTCCCGCTGCAAGCGGGGCAACTTCTTGAAGCGCCGCATGTCGGCAGTGAGCCGGGGAAAGAGCTCCCGCTGGCTAGTCATGATGACGTAGAAACGCAAGCTGAGAGTAAAGACACGCTTGTGAGCTGCAGAAGGGCTGTGCTCTTCCCAGCCTGGCTGCAAATGAACCATGGTCCTCCCCACTCCCACTAGAAAGGGTGTTCCTGTGGACACACATAGCAATGCTGGACAGACACCACTCTGCCAAGGCCCCTGCGAAGGGGCATCCCCAGACAGCATCACGCCTGCTCACAATGTGCCGGCACAGCCCTCTCCCCAGCCCCAAGCTCTGGGTGAGGTGTCCCCGGCCCTCCTTTCTCACCGGAGCATGCGTCTCTCTGCCTCGCTCTGCTCCTCAAACGGTGCCGCACTGTGACACACCAGCAGCGACACGTCAAAGTCATCGTGGTGACGCAGACCTTCTGAGTCCTTGTAGGAGCCCGAGCTGGGAGCAAAGACATACTGATGTGAAACAGATCTTGCCTTCTTTCCCCAGAGCTCTCAGCCAGGACAGAATTGCTGTGCACGAGAGACTGGACACAGCAGGGCTCCCTGGAAGTGCCCATGAACTCACTCACACACCAGCCCTGCTGGCTGTCTCCTCAGAAGGGCCAGCATTAGAGAGGACAGTCTCGGTTTTGCTGGCACCTTGGGACAGCCTCCCCCCAGCTGGTGCGGGACAGCTCCAGGGACTGGCAGCAGCTGCACTCACCTGTTCCAGATGGAGACCAGCGCATATTCGTTCTGCTCTGTGCCCGGGGTGCCCTTCTTGCTGTCGCTGCCTGTGGCGGGCCGGGCCATGCGCAGGGGTTTCATATGGTATGTGTTGGCGTGGTCAGCGATGTAGTTGTACAGCTGGTGCGCAGTGATCATGTTGGTGGGCAGGGCCAGCGTGCCTAGGAGGGCAGGACATGCTGCTGTCACAAGAGTCACTCAGCACCTGTTTCCTGAGCAGTGTCCCTGCAAACCACTCTGGGGACAGGGCCCTTGAGCAACCAGCATCCTCCCCACAACTGGGCAGCACAGACTTCTCCTAGAGCCAGGCACCCCATGACACCCTCTTGCTGCTGTCTTGCTGGATGCTCCCAGGGTCAGGTTTGCTTGTAGAGCACTTGGGAACTTTTTGCCAAGTTAGGGGCTGGCAATCAGCCCCAGACTGATCACACACTAGTTACTCACCTTGGAAAACATGGTTGCGGCCAAATTTGGGTATGTCAGTGTGGTGGGCAATGAAATCCTCCAGGAAGCTGGTGAGATGGTAGCCCTGGCGGAGGGTCATATGGGAGCCCAGCAGATACTGGTGCACTATGCGCAAGTGGAAGTCATAGCTGAATGAATGCACGTGCATGAGGTCCCGCACCTTGTCACACTCCTCCGTGAAGAGCATGGAGAGCTGGGGAGGGACAGGCAGTCAAGGCAGGCAAGTTCCCAAGCACCTCACACCCTTCCCCAAAGCCCTGGTGACAGCAAGGGCTGTTTTGTTCACCCTTGCCCCAACACCAGAGCAGGATGCGGCCCTGATCCAGCTTGGTGGCTCCTTCTACACTTGACCCTCCTGCTGTGACAATGTAAATGTCACTGCTGGCACTGCCTTCCTTTTGGTAAGGGGTTTGTCCCAGCTTTGAACTGGAAGCCATGTGGCTGTGAAGGACAGAGCCCCCTTTCCGCCAACTGCTGAGCTGTCCTGATGAGTCCCTGGGCAGGAATGGGACGCACCAGAGCAGGAGCCCCAGCAAGATTGGGGTTTGCAGGTAGAGGGATTGACTCCTGAATCCTCTCTCCTCCCAGAGGCTGCACAGGGGCCTGGGGGGAGTGGTTGGACCCAGACCCCATAGACGGGCAGCGACAGAGCTGCCGCTGCCCTGTGCTCAGTAACCAGCAGGGAGCCAGGCTAGCTGCTGGAAGCCAGATCCAGCAGCAACTGGTGTGTCCTAGCAGGAGCTGCCAGCATGTGGTCATCACACCTCTGCCCCACACGCGAGTGCTTTGCAGAGCACTGGCCTTCACATGCCACTGCCCCCAGTACAACTGCAGTTACTGAGCCGGGGACAGTGTTGGCGAAGGCCTTGGCCTTGCCCTCATGCCAGGAGCCGATGGTGCCATTTTACTGCCTCCCAGCTCTTTGAACCTCTGAGCAGCTGACCCACACCATAATCCCTTGGTATAAGAATGGGGGCAAGCAGGGAACCCAGCAGAGAAGAGAGCCCGGCACAATAAGAGGCTCTCGATGCCCGCACTACTGCTGCCACAAGCACCCACAGGGCACCAGCAGAGCCAGACCCAGCCTGGAGAGTGGCCTGGGGCTCTGTCCCAGAAGGGCTGGAGCAGAGAGCAAGAAACACAGGGCACTGCCCACGCTGTCCCCACAGGAGCACCCAGGGCCCACCCCGTCCTCCTCCCGAGCTGCGCTGCCGCTGCGGCACGTGCTGCTGCGCCGGCCTCTGGTGGCACAGGAGGCAAGAGGCAGCCCTGGCCATGGAAGCACGGCCATGGGGAATTCAGCCCTGCACGGGCAGTCCTGCTGTGCCCAGCGTAGCAGTGGGAGGAGAGGACGTACCGCAGACTCAGAGACGGAGCTGGGTCCCATGCAGCTCTTGCTGCGAGCTCTGGCTGTAAGAGTGCCCTGATGGAGAGAGATGCACAGCCAGTGGAAAGAGGGACAAGGCACTGCCCAGCCCTGTTCCTGCTGCCAGCCTGCCCAGAGTGGGACACAGGCCCAGGGAGGGACAAGGGGAGCAAAGTGGGCACAGAAGCCCAACTGCCCCACTGGAGGTAATGCTGGGCTGGTCCCGGCGTGTGGGAAGATCAGCCAGGCCCCTGCAGCAAGCCCCTGTGCTCCACTGCTCCCAGCACTGTCCCCTCCCACTGCAGAACCAGGCAAAGCCTCCCCCCAGCTCAGCCAAGACATTCCCTGCAGTGCTTGGTAATGCAGCCCTGACACACACAGGTCCCCCAGGAAAAGCTGAGCAGAGCCTAGGGGCTGTCATGAAGCCCTGGAGTACTCAGGCCCAGGAGAGCCACTCCTGGTGTTTGTAAGATCCAGTCTTGCAAAGAGGCCACCTTGAGAAGGGCAGTAGGCTTGTGCAGGGCCTCCTGCCTTCAACAGACTGAAGGTACCACCCAATACCTTGGGAGGGGTGTGAAAAGTGGCACCTTGGCACTCCACAGAGAAGGGAGCAGGCACCTCACAAGCTATGGAGGTGTTGAGAACTGTGGCTCATGATGCAGAAAGGCATCTCCTCCAGCCACGGTGCAGAAAGGGCAGCCAACCATGCTCACAGCTACTCTGCTTTTCTTGGAGCAGCCATTGGCCAGAATTGCCCCTGTTCCTCCCCAGCCCGCTCTCTCTTGTTCACCCAGCTAGGACAAGAGTCACTCTCTTCCACTATACTCCAGCTTTGCTTAAGCAGCATCCGTGGAAGCGCATGTGGGTGCTGAAGGCTCTGCGTGGTTCTGCTTTCCCTGGAAGAGGGAGCAGTGCTCTCCAAAACCTGCCGCACCGAAATGCCCACCCTGTCCCAGAGCCGAGAAGCGCTGGCTGTGCCCGCGAGGTCGTTACCTGCGAGTTCACGGACTGGCCCATGGGGATCCGCGAGCACTCCAGCGCGTACTGCTTCACACAGAAGTAATAGCCCTGCAGGAGAGAGCGCTGAGCACAGGCCAGGCCTCGGGCTTCTCCAGTGAAGGAGAACAGCCCCTGCCAGGCTGGCTGCCCTCCACACTGTCCCTTCCCCATCTGCCTTAGGTTCCAAACACTGCTCCGAGTTTCCTCTCCCTTCCTATCTGAACCAAGCAGGTCCAGGGAGAGATGAGGTAACACGGGGCTGAGCAGGGTACTGTGCTGGGTGCTTCAGCCTTCTCCTCTATATAAGCCCGACCCCAGACAACTCTTATTGCCCTTGCCCCTGCAAGAATCCCCCTTGCTGACCCACAGATGTGCAGAAATGTGGAAGAGGCAAGACGAGAAATGGGACACCCATGTGTCCTTGCTGTGTCCCTTCTCATAATACTCACACTGTGTCCTTTGAACACTGTTCCCTCCCCACCAGAGACTCTGTTTTGTTGCTCTCACCTGGAAGGCCAGCTCCATCAGCACAATCCCACCTGGCAGGGCTCTCTGTAGATGGTAGGTGGCAACTGCAGGGCTTGTGCTCTGGGAACAGAAGGACAAAGCTGGAGAAGCTCTGAGGCACGTGGGAACAGCCATGCTCCAAGGAGGGAGGCTGCACGTGCTAGGGAGGAATGGAGGTGCCTCATCAACGGAGCTCTCTCACTGGAGAAAGAAGAGCTGGTACCCCAGAGCTGACTGTGGAAGGAATTCTAAAAACCTAGTAAATATCCTTCATGAAATCACACTAAACATGCTGCTTCCTCTCAGCTTGTGCCTATTCACTGCAGAATGCCTCTAGTTTTCTCGGCTGGCGACCTGTGGCTAGAGGGCAATGCTGCCCGCAGCGCCTCCCTCCACCTCTTCCTGCTGAGTGCTACCCCAGACCATCACTCCTGCCTTGAAGAGCAGCTATTAGGGGTGGACAACTCAGATTTAGAGATTAGCCACAGGCAAATTCACCTGCCTCCAGCTAAGATATTTCAGTGAATAGCTCTCCTTTCATTTTAACTGGAAGAGGTCATCTAGCTCACAGTCCTGACAGCGTAAGCAGGTGTCCAGGAAAAGGTCAAAATAGGGCAAGCAAATGGGATGGTCTCCCGTTCTCCACAAGTGACCTCTATCTAGTGATGCCAGTAGATTCTACCTATTCTCTCTTGAGTCCACATAATCTCCTAGTGTCCATAACATATTTTGATGAAGAGCTCCATTACCTGCTGCACGAAGGAATACTTCCTTTTACTCTGAGCTTGGCTCCCAATAGTTTCATTTGATGGCTTCTAGATCTTGTATTGAAAAAGATATAGAAATCAATCCCTTTCCAGGGCAGTCGTGATTTGGTAGAACTCTATCCTGTCCCTCCCTAGTAACTTCTTCTATAGGAATGAAGAGCCACAACCTCCACAGTCTCTCCTCATAGTTGAGCCATTGCAATCTTTGGCCTTTTGCCCTCCTCTCATCTCTTCATCTTCAGCTTCTCCCGTTCATCTCATTCTGACAAATGAATCTTTCTGCCTCCAGAAACCTACTCCCCAAAGAGGTTGAGGCATCTCTGACAGGTAGGTCACCAGCATCCTGCCCAAAGGCGGTTTTCAGCCTCACATCACTGGTCCTCCTCTGAGCCTTCACCAAGTTTTTGCCATCCTTTTGAGATGTGCTTTGTTTCCACCCAATCTCAGGAAGGGGTTATCAGGATAGCCTGAAGACAGGTTGGAAAAACAGGTGTCATGACCCAGCATCCCAAAGCTGGTGCTGTTCTAGATAGACTTTTCCTGCTTGGATTCTCCCCCTTCCCCTTCACATTCTTCCTACCCTAAACTGGTTATAAAACCAGCCTGAACAACCCAACTCCCCAGCCTGACTTCCACCCCAGTTCCACCTCTTTGGCAGCACACACACTCACCTTTGGACTCCCCTCAGCTTTTGGCTTTGTGTAGGAAAAGGATCCTCTCCCCTCCACGCCCATTGCTGCCAGAGCTCGGATCCGGCTTGTACTACTGCAAACAACAGCAGAGAGGGCCTTGAGCTGAGGCCTAGGGCCCTGCTGTGCCAGGCCAGGGGCAGCTCCACGCATTGGCTGCTCATTGACCCCAGACACCCAGAACAAACTGACCTGCGAGCGGTGGGCGAGGGCGGCCGCACCTGGACCAGAATGAAGCCCATGCTCTGCAGGTACTGGATGTACTGCTGCAGGAAGGCATTGCACATCTCTTGCAGCCAGGGCTCCTCCTTCAGCTTGCAGGGCAGTGCTTCTGTCGAGTCACAGCTGTGGCTGCGATCCCTCCCTGAAGCTGTAGAATCATTTGAGCGGTGGCGCTTCTGGAAAACAAGGTAACTTCCTAAGGAGGCCTGCTGCAACCGGCCCCAGCAGGGGACATTCACAGGGATGCCACGGCTGCTCCCATCAAGCAGAGGGCAGACCTCCTCTGCCGGAGAGCACTAACAGCTGTTTCCTCAAATGCTGTCCTAGCGCACACTGAGTGCAAGATTCAAGACTTATCTGGCCCCTGACAGAGCTACCAGTCCTGTAACAGGCTGCAGGAAAAGGCGCAGTGGCCAGAGGGGGATAATCCGCAGCTCCTGCCCCCACAACGCCTTGCACAAATCCCTCACCACCGGCTCACACAGGGCTCAACAGCTCCTGCTCTCCACGAGAAAGTCCAATCCCCTTATGAATCCTGGTTACTTTTCAAGGATGATTTAGCTCTAGTTCAACAGCACAGTTACATGATATCAATAGTACTTCCTTTTACATGTTTTTAGATCCCCTTTAAATCCATTTGAATATTTTTCTGTTGCGCATGGGTTGCTACTGTTACCCCCTTCCTTTTTTGACATTTTTCTATCTGCCCTTTCATTCACCTCCACCAGAAGTACTCCCTTCACCTGGGGTCTCTCCAGCTGCTCGCTGACCTCCTGAGTCTAGTTCAATGCCTTTGCCATAGGATACTTGGTCTCACACCTACTGTCCAAATGAAGACATTCACCCACTAGTATTTTACAAAAGCACTACAGTATTATCCATAACATTAACACCCATTTCTCACACACTCTAAGTGGTTTGCTCTTTGCATGCAACTGTGTTTTGAAGGAATCCACTGAGCTGTCTGCCCTGTTCATACAGGTTCTGAGTACAACACAGGAGTGCTAATTTCTCTCCATATTGTGCTGTTCTGTTAGAAACCAAATTCCAGCTGCCATAATAGCACTTATTGCACAGGTTATCCAGGTCCCTCTCGAGTTCTTGCAGTCCTCCTCTGTTCAGACCAACCTGAACAGCCATACAGCATTGCAAAACTTGGCATCTTGTATACACTATGATAAATTATCTAAAGACACAGAACCCAGTACACAATCTTGATGTCCCTGCTGCCAGGCTTTTCATATGGAATAGCCAGTTTTCATTTTGCTCTGTTCCAGAAAAACAAAGACAGGTTTTCATTCTGTGATAGCACTTTTTTTTTTTCTCTTGTGAGAGCTCAATTTCTGTAGTAATCTCTGCTTAAAGACCCTGTCAAAATCCTTTTGACACTTAGATAAATTACAGCAGCCTGTTCTTCCCTTCTGACACACACACACATGTGCGCACACACACACACACACAGATGCTCTGCTAGACTCAATTCTCTGGGCAGCAAAGGGAAGACGGGCTTCCTCAGGCATGGCCTAGCTGCAGGAAAAAAGCTCTAAGGAGTCAAACATTTTCTCAGTCTCCTTATTCACCATTGTGGGAGCCCCGAGCTAAGGATGCAAACTCCTCCTATAGCACAGTGGTGAGCTCAGACTGGTTCTGTCCTGGGGAAAGACTGCAGTGACATCCTTTGCCCCCGTGCACACAGCCCAACCGTAGCGGCACTCACCTTCCCCTCCACCTTGCCCTGCTGGTCAGCCTGGATCTGCTGCCGGAAGGCCGGGTCGAAGAGCAAGGGGGTGGCACAGTAGTGAACGAGGCGCGAGGACTGCTTCAGGGTCTCCAGGTCTGCCAGCTGCTCGGTACAGCACAAGAAGACACAGCTTCAGCACATGCTCCTCACCAAGCCCAGCAGCAAGCAGTGCCACGCCACCCTGTTACTCAAGTGGGGATTAAGTTTTACAGCCCTCACCCTCCTCATTTTATAAACCAGCCAGTGCTAGGCAGTAAGCCTTGTTCCCGGAGCTCTGTGCTATAACCCAGAAGCCTCAAAAGCTCAAACAGGGAGCTCTACTCCACAGCCAAACACCAGCCCCAAAACACATCCTGCTTTGAGCTCCAGAGCTTCCCTGGTCCTCGGGGAACCAGGTGCCCCCAGCACCGCTGGGAGGGTCCGACCTGCCCTCTGCCAGTCCCAGCTGCACTCACACTGATAGGCATGTTGGACTGTGCCGATCTCTGCTGCCAGGTCACAAAGAGATTCTCAATCTTCATCTGTTTCTCCAGTTCTGGAGGAAAGAGAGCCAACACAGGAGTATCAAGCCACAGCCCCCATAGTGCCATTCCTCTTCACCCACATCCTTTCTACTTCACACACTGGGTGGGCCATACCCCATCTCCTTACAGTACCCAGTTGGGAGGAGCTGAAAACTGTGCTCGCTGCCAGGACTTTTTTGCTCTTTCTGAGCTCCTTTGAGAGCAGCAGAGCTGGGATGAGGTGGACTCCCATGACAGCAGGGCCCTTGCTTTACCTTTTCTCTCCATGCTCTTGATTTCCAGGAATTGGGCCCCATGCCGAGACACAGGGTCAGCAGGTCCCACGTCAGGCCCATGGGGTATGCGCTTAACAACAGAAACATCCCGGAGAGCTTCGTCAAAGGGCACCACATCAGGATGGAAGTGCAGAGAGGGCAGATTGCGGGCAGCGCTGCTCAGCCGGCCTTGCTCCTTACTAGGTGGGGGGCTGGAGCTGCGGATCAGCGCATCCACCTCCAGAGTGGAGTTCAGGAAGGGGTTTGGCTCCTAAGGAAAAAGACAGAGCCATGAAAGCCTCCCTACTGCCAGCCTGGGAGCAAGGATCCACAAGAGCAGAATAAACTCGATTCTGGCCATTTGCAGCCATCTCTGTCACCAGCACTGAGAACATCAGACCACGCTCCAGGTGCTGTGCAGGCCTCTGGCCATAACGTGCAGCAGAAGGCCCATTCTCCAGCCTTATCCACCTTCAATATTCCAGGCACACACAAGTGCTGGCAAAAGTGGAGCCTGCATCCCTCTCTGCCACTAGCAGTCCCCTAGGGCAGACAGGAGCAGTCTGAACGTGCATGGCCACACGCAGACTTGTGAGCACCTGGGGATGACTTGCCAACTGGCAGGCAAAAGCACAAAGCGTTGGAGCCTTCCTCAGACCCAAAAGCTGCCAGGACAGGCCCTTCATGAACGGGAAAGGACTGCCCTGCCTGGTAGGGTGCCCTACCTGCTTGCTGTCTTCATGCCACGGTGTGTCCATGAAGCAGTAATGGTGGAAGAGACCCAGCTTCTGGCTCAGCAGGCAGTGCACGATGTGAGACCGGGCATTCTGCCACTGCAGCAGGCGAGTAAGGGAGCAGTTCAGGTTGGCCCCGAGGTCTGGAGACCAGTTGTAAGTGTAGAGTGTCAGCTGGTAGGAGAGAGGAGAAGAGAGGCTGAAGGGCCTGTTCAAGAAGGGCCCTGCACAGCAACACTGGCAGTCCCAGGTGCTCTGGGTGGTACTTGTTGCAGCTCTAGCTTATTTCCAGGATAGGTTTGAACTAGGATAGTTGTAACAGCTCTGCTGCAAGAGCCCTGCTAACAGCCACAGCCATGTGTGGTGATTCCTGTACTGGGCAGCACAAGTACCTCGGCTGCCCTGCAGATACTGTGTGTCTCCACAGGCCTTGCTGTGGGAGGGAAAGGGAAATTATAACCCCCAGCTGGACAGCTGGAATCAGCAGCAGAGAGGGCATCTACCTACCCAGTGCTCCCCACAACGCTGCAGGGAGCCCCAGACCTGCCTGTGGCACGAGCAGGGATGTCCTGCCCAGCTGCTTAGGAGGCTCCAGCCCGGGGAGCAGCTGCCTGCACTTGTCTTTCCAGCCCCAGGCTGGTCAGGAATAGCCTGGCTTTAAGGAGATGGTGTCACACACACAATTGTTACCTTTTTGTCTATAATCTCCATGAAGAGGAACCTCTGCCGGGGTGCCAGGTCTCGCCCAGAGAGGCTTGGGTCAGACCCTCTCTCTGCTGAGCTCAATTCCATGGCCTCAAAGCGCTGAAGACCTTTATGAGCTGCAAAGAGCCAGCGTTAATACTCTTGGTAGCAATTCATCCTGCTACACCATCCCCACTGAAGCAGCACGACAGGTCCTTATGCCCAAACTTCATGCTCAGTTCATCACTCTTAGAGGAACATGGGACAGATCCTGACCTGCAACAGGTCACACAGACTGCCCAAGATCTCTTGAGCATATTCCAAGCTATGTGGCCATTTTGCCCCTGGTGTTCCTACCTGAGGCTATTCCAAGAGCTAAGGGAATACTGCCACCCATTTCTAAGCACTGCCTGCTACTATTTCCTTAACTTGTTACCATGACTCAGCTACAAGACAGGTTTCCTCTGCAGCACCGTTTGCAGACATACGGACACCATGAAGCAAAGGCAGTCAATGCTCAAAACTATAAGGAAGTTTCTCATTGTCGGTGACTATGTGGAACAGTCTCTGAATGGCACTGCTGGGGTCAGGAAAGCAAGCCTGGGCCATTTGAAGAGGGGGTCCTCATTGTGATTACAGGTGGTTACTGGCATTCAGTGAGATCTATGCTCTCCTCAGGTCACTTCTTGTATATTTTCATATATACTGGGATCTGAATAATCCAAACTTGCCAGATAACATATTTGGTTTCTGATTTTTCCCTTTCCTTAAATTATTTCCATCACACCCTGTATCACCTCCTAACTCAAGGTTCATCCTTGGTACTGGATGGGCAGTTTCAAGAAACTTACTACACTGTCCACTTCAGCCTCACTCTTCTAGAAAAAGAAGAGGAAAAGCAGAAGATATGGCATGACACTAGGACATTCCTAATCTCTCCCATCCCGAGAAGCAAACCAAGTGTTAGCACTATGCAGCCAGTCATGAAGCTAAATAGAGCACAGAGGAGTGCAACCTGTCTGCCAGTCGCAGGCTTCTCAGGGCTGCAGTTTTGGCGTTAGAAAAGCCCTAGAACAGTCAGATTAGACTTGATTATGGCTGTACATGGTGAATCCTGCGATGGCATCATCACCTGGAGCCCTTCCACACTCAGATCATTAAGCTCAAGGTTTTGGAGCAGCGATTGTTCAAGCTCATCACTCCAACAGCATCATGCTGAACAGGGACTTACGTCTGAACCTGCAAGTAGGTAAAACTGGCTGCTCCTCCTCACTGCTGCTGTCTGCAGGTAGAGACAATGTTAGCTTAGCAGAAGGAGCAGTGCCCAGCTTTGCTGGACCAGCCAAGGCAGGTGCTATTTGTCCTGGAGCCCAGCCTGGGCATGGGAGAGGAAGAGGTCACAACACCGTGTGTCCTGAACATCTCCAGCTCAGCATTTCCCAGCAGAGAAGCCCAGCTCCCCACCTCATGTCGCTGTACTCCAGACAAGGCTATCTCCAGCTCTATTATGCCCTGCCAAGACAGGGCAGCAGCAAGGTATGCAATAGCCCTCAGGAGCATAGGCCACATGGGTTACCAGGCTGGGGAAGGTCAGCTTGCCCTCATCAACTTGCCACAAAAGACTGAGGAGTGAGCAGAGCACAAGAGCTTGGGGACAGGGACATTCCTGTTCTGGTCCCAGGCACACAGGGGAGGTGCTGGATTCCTGTCACAGACAAAATGAAGCCCCAGCTCTGCTCAGCGTCAGGCACTTGCATTGATGAGCAGTGCCTCACTCTGCCGATCTCGGCATGCCCAGCTCCCCGAGCTGTGCCCACAGCAGGTCCTTGCTCTGGGCGCTGCTACTGATGATACATACGGGCTGTGGCTGCCTTGTGAAGGACCAGGTCTACAGGGCAGCTTGTCAGGCTGCTGCCAGAACACTTAAGAGCATCTCACAGGTGGGACTGATGATCCAAACAGCCTTCCCTGCAAGCTGGAGTCAACCCCATGATGCTGCATGCTGAGAACTCACTACACCTCAGGACTTCCCAGGTCTAAGTGTAATGGAAAGGACTAGCATAGGGTCACATTCTCACTTCATACCAAGGGAGTCACAAAGTATCACCAGCAAGGTCTTTTACTTAGATGTGACCATCTAAGAGCCAATACCATTTTTTTCATTTATTTCAGAAAAAAGAAGGTCCTCCCACCACATGGAAGAGGAAGATGGACAATTTTTGTGCTTCAAAGTTGAAGTCCAAAAAATAGAGCACCTTCATTCACTTCCAACCACTTAGACTGGAAGGAGCACCAAGCAGGCGGTAGACGTGGTGGCTCCATGCCAGCCATGCCCTAAGAGCCTTGAAGGACCCTCAGTGCTCCTTGTGAGGAGTCAAGGAGAAGCCCCTCAACAGACAATGCACCAGTAATGTCTGGCAGGGAGACACAGGTGAAAGGCTCACATGGTAGGTGCCCTGTTTGAGGCTTCATGTCCCTATGGCACTAGTACTACCCACAGAAATGGGTACGCTTTACAGGCAGAGTACTATCCATGCTGGAACAATGTCTCCCGTCAAAGAGGAGGCCATTAGACATGTCTAGAGAAAGACAGGCTGACAGAAAGGCAGGAACTATTACTTCTGGGAAGGCTGTGTACTGACAGGTAAATAGGATGCAGTTCCTGATCTTTTCCAAAGTTCAAAATCTCTGCAGAAAAACCCTTGAATGGATGAGGGACTGAAGAATGCCTGGAAATAGGCAGAGTCATGAACAAATCTGAGAATATGTACCTGAGACTAATAAGGATATAGGAGCTGACAACAGGCAAGCAGCTGCCCCGCTTCAATCATGGGGGGACACCCTGCCTGCTCCTCTCCCACCCTCATCAGCTCCCAGCACAGAGGGGCACAGACCCCGGGCGGCCACTCACCCTGCTCGGTGCTGCAGCGCCACTGCTGCAGGTTGCGGCCCAGCAGGACGAAGTGCCGGACGGCTGCGGGGCGAGGGCTGGCGCTCTGTCCAGGTTTATAGGGCAGGAAGGCGGTGCCCCGATGGCAACTGCAAAGGAGAGCACCAAGACAGCTGGCAAGTACCACCACAGAAGCAGAGGCTGGCACAGCCAAGCAATGTTTGCCGGTCACAAACAGTCCTTTACGAACTACACAACTCACCAGACCCGCTCGAAAACCTTGACAGTGGTATCGCTTGCCAGGGCAGTGACCAGGTTCACCACTTCCACCAGGATGGAGGACAAGAGGAACCGGGACACAATGTCCACTGAGCACTGCTGCACTGATGGGCACCCTGCATGAAAGAAGTACCATAGCACAGGCACCAAAGTGCCCCGGAGTGAAGCCCTGTCCACTTGAGCAGCGGGGAGGACAAGGACCACTGCCTTGTTCAGTTCTGCCTGCCTCAGAGCTGGACAACTAGGACTGTTCATGGAGGAGGGTGAGGAGGAAGAGACAGGTGCTACATTATTCCCTGGGCATTCTTCCTCTGGTTTGCTGCTTCCTCCTCCTCCCTTCTGTATAGTGGTCTCCCAAGCTGCTTCAGAGTGCCAGAGCACATTGCAAAGCTCAAACACTTGTCCCTGCTCCATCTGCAGCTCTACAGCTACTGCAGCTGCCCCAGGGGTCCATCTCGACAGCAGCCGCAGCTGAGTCCAGCAAGCCCTGGACTTTGAGCACGGCTTTAAGCTTTAGTAGGTTTGCTCAGCTGCACAGACACATGCCAGGCCTCCTGCCAGGACTTTGCAATGATGATGTTGGCCCTGAAACTAGAGGCGTTTGGGTAGAGTCAGGGTACACAACTAGGTAGAGATCAGCACTGGATGAAGAGGAGTGACTCAGTGCCAAAAGAGAACTTGCCAGCAGGGCTCAGGGGAGAAGGGCCCAACCCCAGCCCATCCAGAGCAGAAGGTGCCCGGGGCACATACCCAGTTGGTTCATGAATGCCATCCACTGCTGGCAGGTTTGACTGAAGAGTGGGTGCATGGTACCTACATCCCCTTCCTCCAACTGGCAGGCCCGGCGCCTGGAGGAAAGAAAGGGAAACACCGAGTCAAAGCCTGTGGACACAAAGGCACAAAGGTGAAGCTGCCTCTTCCTGTCCTCAGGGCAGTGCATCCTTCAAGGGTTGTTGCCGTCCTTGAGCTTAGTGCCTCAAGGACATCAGGTGTTGTGTAGGGCCATACCCTCTAGAGAGGGGCTGGCTGTCAGGGATAACCAGCAGCAGCCCCAGTAGCACCCCAGCAGAAGATCAAGACCCCTAACTAACTGTGCAAAGGAGAAACAGCAAGGAAAAGGGACATGATCCAGAGGGATAAGATGCATATAGAGCAAGCAGGACATCAGGCTAAGGATTGCCGCAGGGCAGACAAAGAGGGCAGCACCCAGGTGCCTGCCCGGGGGCTGTGCTTGCCTCTGCGCCTGTTCCAGCTCAGCCGAGGCTGTGGGCCGATCCTGGCTCGGGTGCTGCTTGACGCTCTCGGTCTTGTGGCGCCGTCGCGTGCGAGCCTCTTCCGGCCGCTCCAGCACGATGTCGTCGGTTGTCTTGGGGCTGCCCAGCTCTGAGGACTCTGCCTTGCTCTAGGGAGAAGGAGGCTTTAAGCCTCTGGCCACCTGCAGCCCAGTTGGCACCCTGCTCTCACAGCCCTGCTCCCGGTGCAGCCCCTGCCCTGGCCAGCTCCCTTCCCCCCAGCCCGCAGGGGTCTCGAGGCCCTCCTCCCCCTGCCCCTCGGCAGCGTTACCAGCATGTCCCAGAAGCTGCGGCGCCCCAGCTTGCTCGTGGGTGTGACAGGCTCCCCAGGGCTAGATGAAGGAGTAGAGGTGAAGTGCAAGGGTGGAGGGCAGCTCCTGCCAGCCCTGCCAGCAGCCATGGCCAGGCCCTTTGTCTCTGACATGGTCCGCCTAAGGCCTCCTGTGGAGACAGTGCAAATCAGACTGCGCGGTCTTGCCGGCTCTGCTATCCATCCACCCAGCCCCCTGCATATGCCAGGGCATGGCCAGAGCCTGGTGGCAGAGAAGTAAACTCTTGGCAACCTCTAGCAAAGTCTATCCTTATCTTGGGAAGCAGAGACGGACATTTAAAGGTCCCTTCCCACTCTATTTTCTATAATGCCTCTGCTCTCAGACATTATGCAGCACAACATGCACAGCAAGGAGTGGCTTCCTCCTCCTGAGCCCCTGAGGCCTCCTCGGCGCAGGCAGGAGGAGCCAGGTCGGGGTGGCTACGTGGGCTCTCACCTGCAGAGCCCAGCTCCTCCAGGTCTGGGCCCCCGAGGGGACAGGTGACCTCCACGCAGAGCGGGGCTGGTAGCACGAGGAACTCCATGACGGCGTCACAGAGCGCGTGGCGCAGAGCCCCGCGCAGCTTCTCGGACAGCTGCAGCAGGCTGATGTTCCCCTTCTCCCAGATGTCCAGGCGCACCAGCACGCGGGGCTCTGCGTGAGAAGACCAGTACTGTGCTGCTCTGCTCCCGCTTCGGGTAGCCCTTGCAGCAGGATGCAGAGGCACCAGCATCTGCACGAGCAGCCAGTTTTGCTCCGTACCTGCGTGCGGGGTGCCCGTTCCTGGCTGCTGTTGGCTGACTGCAGTGAGGCTCTCGAAGTCTGTGTCCTGCAGCAGGCCCACGATGGGCGAGGGAGGCACCTTCACAGGGTCAGGTCTGTCCCCATGGGGCAGGGAGATGGGGCTGCCGTTCTCATCCACGAACGTCAGGGCGATGCACGCGATGCCTGAAAAGAAGCGTCTGTCAGCCCAGAGCTGCATGCACCCCAGTGAGCCCTGCCGAGGGCCAACACAACTGCATGCTGCAACTAGGGTCGTCCTGATGCTACCTGGCTTGCAAAGTGGTACAGCGCCATGGGCTCATGCGCACAGCAGCAGGCAGAGCCCACGGCAGAGGCGGCAGCCAGGGAGAAGAGGCTGGCTGTGCCCATGGGGAGCCATGCCCACGGGTGCCCACAGGGAGCTGGTGCAAGCAGAACGGTGTGTTCGGTGCAGTGTCCCTGCGGTTACCCCAGGAACCTCCCGTGCACCATCATGAGCTTTCACCTTGCTCTACAGGAGCTTCCCTGGTTGCCCAGCCCCACATGCAATGGGAAGGGACAGTATTTCTGTTCACTCCAACAAGGCCTTTATGCAGAGTGACCTCTGCCCCCAGATGGCACCCACTATCCCTGTTTTCTCAAGGGACAAGGTGCAGTCAGAGCCCAGATACACTCCAGCAATCCTCTCCAGGCCACGCCAGACACAGAGGCCCTGTGGAGGAGGACTATACACATGATGTCCTGTTGCATATTACCCGCAGAGACGCTTTCCCACTGCACCCCTGCACAAGGTTAGGTGATTACCACACACTCCTACCAGCATGATGGGACACAAAATAGCTAAGCCCGTGCTCAGACCCTTGTCGTGCAGGGAACAAGAATGGGAAGGACAGACTCTGCAGCCACCGAACGGCACAGGCTGGATTCACAGGAAGCTGGGAAGATGGGGGCTCTCTCCATGCTGAGATTAATCCAGCCCCAGCACTGAAACACCCTTGCTGCTAAAGGAACAACAGCCTGTGGCCAGTCCAATGACTCTCCTTGAGATGGGCACATGAACAACCCTTTATTCAGCAAATGATGGAGAAGTCTGTAATTTCCTAGATATCAAGGGTAGAGGAGCCTGGGATTTCACCCAGACTCTTTCCCCTTTGGAGAAGGGCAGAGCACTTCATGCAGCCTCTTACTGCAGCAATGCATCTCCCAGGGATGTGGTGTCAATGCAGCAGCACCAAGAGTCTCACATTATGGCCACCCTGAGCTCTTCCAAGGATATTTGTCCTCCTTAAACAGTATGGAGCACAAACTCCTTATCTGCCTGGCTTGACAGCATGTCCCAGCCCAACCAGAACAGCAGCAAGCGCTCATCAGATTCTTCCTCGTGAAGGTAACTGCAGACAGGGGGAAAGTCATGCCCCCCATCTCAGGATGAGCTCCTGCTCCAAGCCCCTTCGGTCTCTCTTTCTCCAACACATCAAAGCCATTCCTGTAGCTCTGCTCTGGTCCATCTTAGGTGAGGACAACCAAGCACAGTATCTCCCAGCGTCTTCCTGCTGGGACACATGCTCCCAAGAGAAAGCACCTACGGAAGAGTTTTCAAGCAGGCCAGGGCAGCAGCTGCAGAAGCAGATGCCTTGTTTGCATGGGATCTACCAGGTGAGAACCAAGCACACAGCCCACTGCAGCGGGTTCTGCTCACAGGGCAGAAACAATGGCTCTGCCCCTGCCCTACCAGTAGAAAGGCTCACTTCCCCACGCAGGGAGCAGAGAAGCAGAAATCCAACAGCTAAATTGCAGGAAAGAAACAGTAGGACCCTTGGCTATGGAAACCACCAGTTTTGTGTCAGGCCCTTCCTCTCCCAAGGTACTAGCCCTTATAGCCATCATTATCACAGTGATACCACCAAAGACCAGGGCACCTGCAGAATGCTCTGTGCTGGTTGCTGTTACATAGTGCTAAACTGAAGTTAAGACATCTCTCTTGATAGGGCTTGGCTACAAAGTGGAAAGCCTCACTGTACCGCGCTGTGGCCACTCAGGATTGGCTATCCTGGGACATAGCTACTGGAAAAGTTATGATACTGTTCTCTGGAACACCCCCTGCAACCACAGTGGAAATATCAGGACCCTTCTCCTCCTCAGGGAGGAGAGGTCTGTGTGAGCCTGTGAGAAAAGAAGGTGCAGACCTTTGAACTCAGCTTGCAAGCTGGCCCACAACAACCTGAGATGGCACAGCTGCCATTCCAAGGCAGCAGAAGCTCTGCTGATTTATGGGGCCAGCAAGGAAGAGACTCAGCTGAACAGGACACACAGACATACACACACAGAGGAGTCAGAGCTATAGCCACAACACAAGGAAGACGAGAACAGTGAGGATCAGAAGGGCCAGGGAGCTGCATGGGAAAGGAAACAAGAGCAATGCCCGGAGCCACAGGTGCTACCTTGGAAGTGGGAGAGTGGAAAGAGATGGTGCACAAGGTCCGACATGGTACCTACATAACAGAAAAACATTCAGACAGGGCACAAGGGACACAAGAAAGGACATGATGACCAGGTGACCAGTCACATCGCCTGGATACAACATGACAGGACAGCCTGCTGCAGGATGGGCCCTATGCACCTCTTCCTCCAGCAGCTCACAAGGGAGGAGAAGGGCACTGCCCACATAGCACCCAGTTAAGGACAGCATCCAGCTGTCCCTTCACAGCGAAGCTGCATCCTCCCCAGAGTTAGTGCACGCCAGGGCTCCTTCCTGCAGCGACAGGCCAAGCTCAGCAAGTTGCCCCAGGAGAAGCCTTAGCCCCACTCTACCACACACAAAAGGGCACAAGGTCTCCCAGGCACACACCCTGCCCGCCACCCGAGCCAGGAGGACAGCACCTCCCTCACACAGGCTCTCCTCTGCCATCCCGGGCTCTCCAGCAGGGTAAAGCAGCTCTCTGGTGCACAGCCCCGCGCCCCGTCCCAGCAGAGCTGTGTACAGTACCTTTGCCACCAGTGCCTTGGCCGCCCGGCTTGTTGTACAGGTAGAGATCCTGGTCAGGGGTGCTACCACTGCTGTGGAAGTAGTGCTAAGGAGAGGAAGGAAAAACAGTGACAGGACTATAGCACTTGTCTCAACAATAAGCAGAGGCTCACATACATGCAGATCTCACCCCCCATAGCACAGGCCTCACAGGCCTGAAGCAAGCAATCCTGACTGTCATAAAACATTTGCTTGCACATCCCTGGTCACTGCTGGGCAGACAGAACCCTCCTACGCTTCTGTCTGGAGTTACAAAGCACTGCTCACCAGGTCATCTTGAGGGGGTGGGTAGCTGCTCTCAAAGATATTAATCCTGACATTTGAGCCCTTAGATCTGAGGGAGCCATGCAAGAGTTGTGCTCAGCCTTAAAAGGGGCTCAGGAGAGACACCTTCCTTGGAAAAGGCTCAGGACTTAGGCTTGTGGCTGCTGTTTTTTGCACTGCGATCACTTGTGCCAAAGCAAGGACTCTCCAAGTTTACATGGACTAAACAGGAACAGCTCACAAGTCCTGCCAAACTGCTCAGGCTCAGTGCTCGGTTCATCCCTACCACTATATGGCACAGTCGGGGAGATGGTGGCTGAGCCCTCCCAGCTGATGACTGCAGGAGCAGGTGGAGGCTGGGCAGACCCCTGGCACCCTTGCAGACCTCCTCACCTTGAAGTGGTGCTCCACGTTGCTGTCCGTGTACTTCGGGGTGTGCAGGAAGATGAGCAGGTTCTGGCGCAGGTAGCAGGACGCGGCGTGCAGCCAAGGCAGGGCAGAGGGAGGCAGTGCAAACTGCAGGACCTCTGTGGGTGGTGTCCCAGGCGGCTGAATAAACTGCACAGAGGGGAGGAGGCTTTCACACTCAAGCTGAGCCCTAGCAGCATGCTCTGGGGCTCCGAATTACATCAGCTGGTGAGTGAAGGGAAAGTGCAGCTTATAGAACCTAGGCCCATACACAGGGGCCTGGCACATGTGGGCAAACGCTCTAGGGTTATCTCAGGGAGGCCCCGCCACACTGCAAACCCCAGCAGAAGGAATCCCTCCCTATCCTGGCACCCATGCAGAAAACCCCTTGGAGAACACAGCCCAAACCAGCCTTGGAGTTGCACAAGTGATACAGCAGATTGCCCTGGGTTTCCCTCTCCTGTCCCAGGAGAGGGTGAAGCAAGTGAAGCAGGAAGAAGGTGTTACAGACTCTTTGGGGAGGTACCTCCACATCCGCCGGGGTCAGCTTGCAGTTCCGCACCAGCATCACAGTGATGATATCCAGAGTGGCCTCATCCAGGCGCCTGCGCAGCACCTTCACCAGCTCATCAGTTATCTCAGGCCCTGGCAGGGTAGCAGGAACAGTTATTTCAACCCTCTGCCTAGAATATACTACCTTTTTGGATACTTTCCACAGGGAAAGCACCTTTCCCCACAATCAGCTTCTTCGGATTTCTTTTTCTGCCTATCACTTGATCATACAATACTGCTGGCAAAGCTGGCAAATGAGAAGCAGTCTGGCACACAGAAAATTGGCATAAGTTTCTTGGCCTGTAGCAAGTTTCATCCCGTGTCATAGGTCCTATCTTCACATCCCACCAAGGCAGAAAAGATCAGCTCTGAGCTAAGGAACAATGGCTCACTCAGGAGGGAGACATCATCTTTGCTCTTCAAGCTCAGAGGATAGGGACCAGAGTTGTGTTCTTCTGCTTTGTATCAGTACAATTCATCTGCTTCTGGACACCGTAACACTTACCTGCTGGGGCAACACCATGGACCATCAACTGGATGTGCCTGTCCACCTGTCCGACAGGGCGGGCAGAGTCCGCACAGCGGCACGAGGCTGAGTCTAAAGATGAACGAGAGCCCTGCAGAAGCAAAAACAGCAGCATGGAAGCTGTTTCCACATGAAACTTAGACCCAACATTGACCAGCGCTGCCAGCAAGGCCAGGCAGAAACCCTCGCCCTGCTGCCTCATTGTCCACCTCTACCATATATAAATCCTGCCATATATAAAATGCAGGTTGCTGAAACTACTGAGCTCTCCGCCCTCCCGAAACACCCCTGCTTCTCTGTTCCAGGCACGTACACTGTCCCCCAGGGAGACCCATGTCTACTCCCACAGTCAGCAGGCTCACCATCAGATCCTCGGGGTAAATGGGTTCCTGGCTGCGTGTCAGTGCCAGCGAACGAGATGCTGGACTAACGGTGCTCTCTGCTTCCCACGCCTTCCCACTGGAGGTGGTTTCAGTGAGTCTGAATACAGGAGAAATACATGTCAGCCTCCATTCCCAAGGTCAGCAGCATCACATCTTTGCAGACAATCCATACCCTTCTTGCCCTCCCTGTGTACTTCTTGAGGATCAGTCCTTATGACAAGATACTTGTGCAAAAATTACTGACTCCCTCACAAAAATCATCTTTTCTCCTCCGTGCAAAGGCTGGGCATAAAAGGAATCAGAGGTGCCCAGCCTGATGTGATTGACTCAGAGACCTGAGTTTTGCTGCTTAGGTCACAGCAGGGTCCGTGACCCTGGGTACAGGCTTCCTGCCCTGAGGAGCTTGCAATGCAGTGTAACATGTGCAGCAGGGCAGAGTCAAGGTGACTTCTTACCGGAGGTAAAAGACAGATTTAGTGGCACGTTCCTGGTAGACGAACATATTCTTCCTGTTTACCACAGAGAAGGCGTTGAGCACCGAGCGAAGCGCCTGGATGGCTGTGGGCAACACGGGGTGTTAGCTACACCACACACATCCCTCTGCTGCATCAATCCAGCCAGAAGGAAAGCACTCACTGCCCACCCTGAGGGGCACCCTATACCCACCTCGTGAAACTCCCATGTTGGGGCCCATCTTGAGTCGTGAATGCACATGGATGAGGGTGCTCCACACCACCTCACAGGCAAAGTGCCCTGGCATGAACTGCATGGTGGCAGCCAGATAGTCACGGGGCTGGTAGCTCTCCTCTACCGAGTAATCTACAAAGAAGGTAACACAGAGCTGGGGCCACAGCATGGCAGTCACTGCCTTCTTAATCACTCATGTGTGGGCAGTAGAGCCGCTGCTCATGCCTGGTCAAGGGAGCACTCATACCATCTGTGGGCAAGGCACGCTGCCTGTAAGAGGTGTAGGGAGTTTCACTCTTCCAGATATCCTCCTCGCTCTCTGCCACCAGCAGTGAGTTGCACACATGGCTGTCATGCAGGTCCTGCAGTAGCAAGCGCTGCAAAGAATGAGAGAGGATTGCATCTGTTGCTTGCACAGCCCACAGAAGACGATGGCAAGGGAGAGGGATTAGGGTCAGATTGGGTCATATCCCCTTTGATCTCAAACTTGGGCTCCACCAGTCGAACTGGCTTCACAGGCCCTGGACCAGATAATTTCCCTGAGGTTCCTTCCCACCTAAGCTATATCATGTCCAGTAGCTCTGACACAGCCCTCTACAGATTTGTTACCTGATTAACAACCCTGCAGATTTCACTGATCTTCTTCACCACTAACTGGTTGAGACTCTGGCACTCCCCTGGCTGCTCCTCTTCTGTCTCTGCTGTTGCTGCCTTCTCCACGCTCAGGCTGCTTTACGGGAAGAGGAAAGAGCGGCTGGTCAGCAGGGCACCTGAATGACACTTGCGCCTGCATGCCAGGAGCAGGAAAGTAGTCAGGGTTGATAGCTGCTTTCTCCACATGGAGCACCAAAGTCTATTCCCACCAGTTTCCCACCCATGTGGGGCAAGAAGGAAGCTTCATCCACAGAGACAGGACAGTGGCAGCAAGCTCCTAGTATAGAGAAACACCAGCCAGGCAGGAAGACAATCCTTACCGTGTGTGATAATAAACCTCCACTCGGTCCTGCTGGATTTTTATGATCAGCCAGAAATCTGGCATGAGGGGACACCTGGGTTCCTGGTCGCTCATCAGTGCCTCCTCATACTCCGAGTCACTGCTTCCCCCGTCATAACCTGCAACATATCCTTACTTCAGCCCCACATTGCCTCCTCTCAGGGCGCAGCAGGCTCTGGGAGACAGAGCTGCTCACAAACCCTGTCCTCGGAGCCTGTCCCTGCTGTCCCAGACATCTGCCCATTACTACTGCGGTGCCAGTGTTTGGCCACACATCACCTGTCCCGCTGCCCTGGAAGCAGAGCAGAACCTGGGGACAGGACACTCACCCAGGTGGTCGGAGTCCATGCTGCCCTGGCTTGACACGAGGCTCTGCACTCGGCTGGGACGCTGCTTGCTGGAGCCTGCAGAGAGAAGGGGGTTGATAATGAAAGCACTTGCTGAGCCCCCTTCACAGACTCTCTGCGCTGGAGAAATATTATGGCGCTCAACCAGGCAGTGCAGACCACACCGGGGATGGGGCTCACTCACGTATTACTTGAGTCAGCAGAGACTTCACATCGTTAGGATACCAGAGGACAGCACAGTCTCATACCCTAGGTATCATTTAGCAGTGGCCAGGGCCCTGGTGAGGGGGAGGAGACCTACAGTCTTGGGCACCAATTCTGGTATTCAGGGACTGGAGCAGGAGCAGCAATCAGATGTTGCTTGCTACAGCCAAAGCGAGGTCCTTCCCTTACACTCTGTGCCCAGGGCAGAGGAACATCCCACCACGTTCCCAGCTCCTACCTTCCCTGCCCTGGGTTACAGAGTCAGCCAGACTTGCAGCAGATGGTGTCACTGATGGTGATTTCTCACCGTTGCCCTTTTCTGAGGATGAGGATGCCAAGGACTGTATGGTTGTCTCCAGAGCCGCCTCCTCCAGGGAGTCATGGCCAGATACTCGACTCTGCTCAAGGCTCAGCGCTTCTCTTGGGACCTAACACAAACCAGGGCTCCATGAGTGACCCGCAAAGTCGGAGTAAAAGTGTCATAATCCTCCTGAATCTTTCTGCTTCCAGCTACCAAAAGTTCCACCCCTTCCCGGCATGCAGACCATCCTGGTGTCCCTCACCTCATCCTGCACGTGGCTGCCTCCACCTACAGGGTTTCCTGCATCTGGTACAATGTTCCTCTCGCTCTCCGACCATTCCCAGAGACCCCGGGCTTCCTCTGGGAGGACAGAGGTGGGGTGGGGTAGCTCGGAGCTCTCTGCTTCAGTTTCACTGCTCCCCTCTCGGCCTGCCTGGCCCAGAGCTGTCCTAGGATCCCCTCCAGCTGTCTGCTGCAGGCCAGGTGTCCCCACAGTGTTTGGAGCTGCCCGCCTGGAGTGTAGGCGGCTTATGGAGATGTAGTGATAGTCACTGCCTTCTGCATTGAGCACGTAGCCTGGCAGAGTCATTCTCCTGAACTCCTGCAACACAGGGAAGAATAAGTATCCTGCTAGCTGAAGGCACAGCGCTGCCTCAGGGCTCTCTCTTTACCTCCTTGAACTTCTCTAGAGAGTGCTCAGGTCCAAAGACAAACTGGAGCAGCACCACTTCGCTGTGGCAGCTGGGCCGCCCTTTGGAATTATAGATGTGGGTGGCCACGCGGTGCAGGATGGCAGTGCTGATGACCTGCGAGTGGCGCAGTGCAGACACAATCTCATCATCCAGGAGCCAGCGAATCTGAGAAGAGGTAGAGAAGACAACCTAGGTGACTTGCACTTGCAACACTGTCCCGATTCTGATCCAAGTTCCAGCAGATCCAAAAATCCACCAGACCCTTTCATTACTAATGCCCCTCATCCCCTTCTGACTATCGCTAACGGAAGGGCTTCGGAGATGTACGTCTGTCCCATCCCAATTGCAGCAGGAACTTTGTCAGGGTAGTCCCACACTTCTGAACAGCACAAGACACCCATGTGATACCAGCAAGGCTTGAAAACCACTTCAGCTGACAAAGTCTACAGACCGGAGCAGTCTGCAAAGTGTGGAGCAGCAAATGCGCTGTGGACAGGTTGTTTCAGCTAGAAGCAGGAAGGCAAGGCCTGGCTTACCTCATTCATGGTGGCTTCAATAGCTTGTCTGTGCACTCCGGGGAGGTTGGAGAGCGCAGGGTGCCTAGGGGAGAGGACAAGAAGAATCAGCCAGTCATTCCTGCAGACACCTCGGTGCAGCTCCTCAGCAGCAAAAGGAGCTGAGAGGCTGGTTACCCCCACAGTGTCCTACCTCTCATCGCCCGTGGACGGGAGCCGATCCAAGTTGTGCATAATATCCTCATCTGAGCGGAAAGAGGACGGCTGCCCTGGAGAGCGGGTGAAGGACACGCTGCTTTCAGAAGTGCATCTGCCATGGAAGAAAAAGTAGGCCGAGCATTACCTTCTGAGCCAGGAAGGAGATGGAGACACACACAGGCTCCAGAGAGGGAGTAGGGATCCTTAGAAAAGGTGAGTCTATCTTGGAAAAAATCTTAATTTCCTTAGGATTGTGACAGGATCTTCAAAAAGAATCCCCAGACTCTCAGTACCCAGAGTCTGCCTGGCTGGGCAGGGTGAGTGGAGGATGGCTGAGCAGCCAGGCATCTGCCAACTTACCTGTTGTGGAGAATGTCTGCATTCACAACTTCTATCTCCAGAGGTAGTGTCAACACAAAGATGTCCAGGGTCACACAGAGGTCCCCCAAGTCAATGGTATTCAAGCCCTGACAGCTCTCCAGGCAGCTCAAGACTTCTCCTGATGAGAGATCCCAGATGAAGGGGATGAGGCAATAGTGGTGGGAGACACTGGGAACTCTAGTACTGAGGCCTGGCATTATCCTAAACACAGCATGCCTACCCCGAGGGTTGCTTGCCTGATGAGAGCCATTTTGCCCCTTTCCCCGACTTGTTCTTACCTAGACAAGTGGGCAGGGACTGCACGGGCATGGAGCTGTGCTGGCTCCGCAGCTTCACTGAGCAGGTGAGGTGCACAAAGAGTGGGGGCATCTCCTGCTCCAGGAACTCCTGCTCGTTGAGTGAGTCCCCTCCCAGCACGCTGAAGGAATCATCATCCTGGTTAACCGTGTTGGAGTCTGAGAGAGAATCTGTATCTGGGAACTCGTGCTCCAGCTTCTCGCGATACTCCACCTCCAGCTCTGGGTCACTCTCTGTGGCAATGCAGCACCCAGACACGATTCCTGCAAACACAGAATCCGCATTGGCAAATCAGCTCCCCAGACACTCCTTCAGACAGAGTGGAAGCCAAGCTCTGACAGGTATTACCACAGTGGGACAAAAGACATTTTCTGTTGCAGGCTGGAGCAAGCAGATTTTACCTTCTTCAGCTGCCAGTTCTGCCTCTGATCCCTCCATGTCCTCACTGCCTTTCCTGTCTGTCTGATCCCGAGATGCTTCCTCCTGACAGGAAGAGAGGGAGTGCTGCAAGCATGTACCAAAACCACACCAGGCAGTGAACTAAGCCATCCTTGGATCCTCGAGTTGTTCAGTCTACCCAGAGACCTGCTGGCCCAAAGCTCAAATCTGATGACAAGCAAGGCTCCTACTCTCTACAAGGAGCAGCTACCTTGCCAGGGCAGCACTGTGCCTACCTCTTTCTTGGCTGATGGTGAGCAGTAGAAGTAGTAGTGAGGATTTGATGGTACAGGCTTGAAATGTAAACTTCCAATTTCCAAGAACTTTTCCTAAAAGAGAAACAAGAATCCAAACATGAAGGCATACACTTCACTCCACCTCCTGAGGAAGCCAGGTTGAGTCCCTATATCCCTCACCTGGATAATTTTATGCAGGTCAGGGTGAGCCTGACAGGGCTGTCCAATTTCCAGCAGTGAGAGGGGAAACTCTGAACAGCAGCTGGTGCCCATACTGCTCTTTGGCTCCTCTGTGGGGCTTGCAATGTTGTGGGAGTCC
Source organism: Crypturellus tataupa (assembly GCA_034781795.1). Taxonomy (NCBI): domain Eukaryota; kingdom Metazoa; phylum Chordata; class Aves; order Tinamiformes; family Tinamidae; genus Crypturellus; species Crypturellus tataupa. The sequence continues at coordinate 7,746,407 of JAWLRI010000763.1, forward strand.
TGCTCACTGTAGTCCTCCATTTCCGCACTGACAGGATTGGGGACAGGTCAAACAGGCAGATTGAGAAACAGGAGTAGTTATATGTCTTATCTACCCCGCAAGCATCCCACCTCCCAGGTCCCCACACCTCCTCCCTGTAAACACCCTGGTGATTCACATGCCACCCACAAACCCCCTCCTACAGCCCCCAAACCCTCCCGCCACCCCAATAAGCACTCGGGCTGTCTGAAGCCAGGCAAGAGCAGCTTAACCATGTTGATCCTGTGACCGAGTACTCCCTGCTATACCCTCCTTCGTGGTTGAATAGAAGGGCAGAACTGGAGCAATCTGAATAATTCAGCACCCAGTTCAGTGCCTCTCACAGGACACACTATGTCTATCACCTTGCCAGCACGGAGTAGAGCACGAGGCTCACAGACCTATTCTCATTCAGCCCCATGGCAGGAAACTCAAAAAAAGTCATCAGGGGAGAGGAATGTAGGTCGGGCAAAATAATTCCCAGGTACTGGAATTAGTAATACAGATGGCAGATGTGGGAAGATGAGTAGATTTTGAAGCGATGTAACAGAAGCTGTGCATCCTTCAGGTCTGTTTATATAGCCCGCGTTGGGTAGGTGAGCTGCTATATACTATGTTATAAACTAAGAAAGGATTCCCCAGTTTTTCTCTAGGAAAGCAACAGTTGAGAAAGACTGACTTCCAAAACACCGAGCACTCTTCAAAATCAAAGCATCATCTCACTGACTTATAATATGAGAGGATATAGAATTGGAGATTCTCAGCAAAGGCTAGAATCAAAGATAATCAAGTGCAATCAAGGAACAACCTAAGAAGTAGGTTTCTCTAACAGACAGAACACTGAGGCAGCGCATTATTCTCCACTTAGTTTCAGAAGCAACACCATCTTCAGAAATATCCTTAGCAACAGCAGTATAGAAATTAGCATTAAGTATATTCTAATTCTGACTTCATAGTTCTCTTGTAAATGTGTTTCCAGTATTTTATCAAAAACTTGAGGCTTTATTCATTAAGAAAAGATAACAATCTTGATATTACTCTTCATTTTCACCAGTTAGTAGCATTCTCAAATGAATCAGGCAGAAGATGAACAATTTCTCCAAACTTAACAAACTCCAGTGTTAATTCCAAGCAAAATGTTGGATCTCTTCCAGGTCAGACCAGATTGAGCAGCGGTGAGCTAGACTGCAAGAGTCAGCTGCGAGATTCATGTTACTTGAGATCACAAAATGGAAAAGTCCTTGAGGACACTGTATGAGATGGTATTCTACTGGAAATACCTACTTTTATAGAGAGCCCTGTTAACCCCTGTCCTACAATATTGCTTCCAGCGAGCAACAGAGGATGCTTGAAGAAATCTAGCCTAGACCAATGTTAAGAACAAAAAGCAAGATCTAGATAGGTTCCCACCTGGATTCAGAGACCAAGACACCCCGTTCCCTGGAGCTCTGCTCCTCCTCTTGCTCTATGCTGCCCACTTGGAAGCTGGCAGCCCTGTGGTGTGTCTGGAAATGCTGGTGGCTTTCTCGAAAGGAGCGCACGTGGCTGCACACCGTCAGCAGAAAGTTGGTAATATCAATCTCTTGAAGTAGCTCCTCACAGTAGTCCATGGCTGTGAGCAGGTCCTGGGAACTGATGCTGTGGGACTGCTGAAGGCTCTTGAACAGCCCTATGGATCAAACATTGTGAGACATGGCTTTTTGGAAAGACCCAGGGCCCAGCTCAGTTCCCATCGTGCTGTTCCTCACCTTTCACGTAGCACTGGTGGGAGTGCTCCTGCAGCAGTGTGCAGTAACTCATCAACTCCTTATGCTTGTGGTCTAACCAAGCAGCAGTAGGAGGACGCTCCAGAGACTGGGACCTGAAAAGAGGAGCCACAACAGCCTTCAGTACCAGTTAAGTGATGGTAAACAAGCACCGGCGCCAGCAAGCAGGGCCCTGGGGCGTGCACAAGCAGTTAGCTACAGAAGCCAAGCCAAGAGATCAAGGCAGGGCCACAGCCAGTCTCATTTCAGGGATGCTCTTTAGCTTTCTATCTAGGAATCAAGTATCTTGGTATTACCTGAAAAAAACATCCCGGGGAGGACGGTGTGTCCGTGGACTGACCAGCTGCTCTCGCAACAGCTCCAGAGAGCAGCTGTAGATGTAGATGGGGCAGCGAAACCGGCGGCATTCGCCCAACTCAGTCTGCGAGCTCTGGCGGCAGAAGGAGATGTGTATGTCTCTCCGCGAGAGGCTGCCCTGTTCTCCAGAGTCACGACCCACTTCTGCAAAATAAACCATACCAAATAAAACTTTTGTCAGGTTCCTTATTCCCGACCCGAGGGGCTACAGCCCCCACAGCAGCATCCACATGCAGGTATGGGCTTTAAGAGATGCTTATCAGCAAACTGATGTCCTTCCCAGGCAGCTGTGAGCACCCACTTCCACCAGCACCTTCCACAGCAGCATCCCCAATGGAGGTCTGGCTGCACCAGGGCTGCACCACCACATCCCAGCTAGCTTGAGACACTGTCTGTGCCCTTCTCTGCAAGGTGATGCACTGCTGCATGGTGCTCACTTACTGTCCTGGGCAACCCACTACTGCTGTTCCCAAAAGCCTCTAACTTCCCTGCCTACAGGATGCTGTCCCTTGGCCATAAGCAGCAGTCAGGTCACACTTGATCCACCCCTCATAATGTTATAAAAGCTGGCCAAAACTTCCACGTCCCCATTGTCCTAATCCTGACTCTGCTTACTATCAGAAAGAAAGTGACAATGATGGACTGTAGTGGCTTCTGGTCACTATTACCCTAGCCTGCCCAAAAAAAAGGAGTTACTATGCTTAGGAAGCACCAAGGACAGGTCCTGACAGAGGGCATTAGGTAGGTGCCACCTTGAGGCCAGTACCATGGGCTGGTGTTACGCTGAGGGTAGGTAATGATGCTGTAGTGTCCCCTTCTTTAGCATCAGCCATGCTCCGTTCCGCACAGGCAGGTCCCAATGTATCTGATCCAGTCCGACTCTCATCTTTCAGAGGTTTGTCCAACCCACAAGCCATCAGCTTCTGTACATCTGAAAAAAAATCACTGTCTTCTCAGTGAGTGTCCTCTCCATATATATTCCAAAAGTGTAGAGATACTGGCTGCCTCTGTGCATGGGAACAGCTCCAAAGAGCTGTTCAGCTACAGCCTAAGAGCCTCCACCTGCGTCTCCGTGAGGAAGGGGTCCAAACCCATGGCCCAGAAATAGGGACCCTCCCTCCCCAGGCCTCACCATTAGTAGCCTTCTGGCTCCATCCAATAACGCCAGGCACTCCACCTGGGAAAAGGGTCCACTGACTACTACCAGTGAAATAATTAGAGCTACATTCCCTGCCTGGAGAAGTGAGCAGGCAGCACCACTTCCAGGGAGAGAAGAGCAAGACATTCATCCTTTCTGGCCACTCTGCTTGGCCACTCTGCTTGGTGAAAAAGACTTGGCCAAGACACTGCTGTTCAAGCTTTCCCTCCTTCCAAGAGGGATGATTCTGCTTTTGTTCTTTCCTTGTGGAAGTGCTTCCAGCATACCCTCCTCTCTCCCTCTCTCCCTGATGGTAAGCCTCACCCGAGAAGGTGGCTGGCAGAAAGGTGAGGAACACGTGCTGTGGGTTGACCAGCTTGGCATAGCATCGCCACTGCGGCAGGAAGAGCCTTGCTGTGTCACAACGTGTCACGTCGTCCTCAGGCAGCTCTGTGTTGCCCAGGCTCTGAGGAAAAAACACAGCTAGATAAGCTCACAGCACAGCACTGTTCTGCGGCAGCTGGCAACCAAATAGAGGAAGCTCCTGCAAAACTGCTGTTTGAGGTAGCACTGAAATCACTTCAGCCACCTCCAGCAGCATTCTCAGGACAGTATGGCTTCAGAAAATTCCACGCACAGAGTCTGGGGTGGCTGTTCAGCCTTGCTAGGGCTGGTCTTGACCTCTGGGCAATGATTGCCCATGATTTCTGAGCTCTTTGGAGCTCATCGTCAGCATTGCTGTGATAAGCTGGGCCCACAGCTAGTTCAACTGCCCAAGCACCTACAAGGCCAGCTATACCCCTGCCTCCTACAGGCAAGCACTCAAACTGCTGCCAAAAGTGGGGAGAACACCAGCCACTCTTTCTGCAAATCTTTCTGCTCTGGAAGAGCAGCTGCTTTGTCTGCAGAGGGGGCTCAAGAGGGCGGCAGCAGCACAGCAGTACCTGCAGAGTGCTCGTGGAACCAGTCATTTCTCTGGTGCTGTTGCTGCCAGCAAGGTTATAGGATGCAGAAGCATCGTGCTGCTCCAGGGTCCCAGAGGCTTTCAAGGTCTCTTCTGAAAGGAAGTACAGAGAAGCAACCTGAGAAACATCATTTGGAAAAGCTGTCTAAAAGCAAGGCTCCTGAGATACCCCAGCTCCCAGGTTCTCCCTGCCACGCTCCTGCCCTTACCTCGGATCACAGGGAGCGTGAAGGGAGGCTGATGGCCATCACGGTCCCGCTGCAGAACCTGCTCCATGAAAGCCATGTGATCAGCATCGGCCATGGGGATCTCCCGGTCACTGAGGTCGTGCTGCAGGCAGCCATGGAAGAGGTTTAGTAGCATTTCATTGGGCACAAACGAAGAGTCCTTGGTCACCTCCTCATTTTCTGCTCCAAAACAGAACCACGGCAGCTTCAGAGACAGCATCTCCACAGCCACCACCTACCCAGGGCCCTGTGAAACTGCTCTTTGCAAAAAAGGCACTTCCACACAGACAGAAGTCTCCTCCAACACCTCTACAAGGTTGACTTGGAGGATGCTGAGGAAGCCACACAGTTCCAGCATCATTTGCTACCCAACACTGATTCACCCTGCTACTGTAACTGTTCTGAAGATGTTTGGGGTTAGTGGCAAGAAACTACCAACACAGAGCACTGACCTAGGTTTGAGGCTTACAGAAGCAAATGCTTGAAAACTGCCATCACCACAGGAAAGACAGCAATATCAGTATGTCCACCCAAGCCCGGAGCTACAGAGATGGGAAGAGCAGCACTAAGCTACAGCTAGGGGGTACTGTAGCTCCCACACGTCTGCTTCCCAGGAAGACATGCACAAAGAGCATGTCCATCCTCTCAAAGGGAGGGCAAGAGGAGTTGCATGGTGACTTACCTTTTGTCAGCATTAGGAAGAACATTTCAACCTGCTGGCACCTTGGCAACAGCTTCATGAGATTGAATTGGAATGGGATCTCGTGTACTCGGAAACCAGCCCCCATGTCTGGATCTGCAACAAGAATTGGAATATGACATGCCTGTTGGCACTGCAACACAGAGCCCTGCCCCTCAATTCACTTCCATGCAAGTGGTGCCAACCCTAAACACACTGAAGGGAGCACAAGTGAAGATGCACAGCAAAGCTGCCCAACTTCACGTGCTTAGGAGGGCAGAGGGACAAGAAGGGTGAATGTGGGAATGGTCAAAGCCTAGCAGGGTGCAGCAGGCTGTAAGCTATCTACAGAGAGGCACCTGAGTGCAAGAATCTTATGGGTTTATTGTCACCTTTACAAAAGAATGACCTGGGAGACACAATGTCCTATACAGCTCAGGCTACGTCCGGCAGAGCAGGATCCAGGCCAACGTGGGAACGAAGCACTTGACGTTGGTGCTGCAGAAAACGCTGCTGGAGCACAAGTGTGCTGGGAACTGGAGGCAGCCTTTGTTACCAGAGCAGTCCAGCACAAGCCACCCCTGATCTCAGTAGAGATTCCTTATTCAGCAGGCTTTGCACATCCCCACAGACATTGACCGTTCTCTCTCTCAGAGAAAGAGCCTCTGTCCTCCATGCCCTGAATTTTCCTGGACTTCTCCTGCTCACACAATGCCAGTGATCTGATCTGACAAGGGTCATTCAGGTCCTTTCTGGAATGATTCTGGCTCCCTCAAACTGCATCAAAACCTGCTGTGCTTTCCAGCACAATGCAAACAAGATTAGGCTGGGATGAACTAGTGACAAGAATCTTAAGTAGCAACATTGAGACTAGACATTTGGGAAAAGTTTTAAGGAAGAAATTAAGGTATTGGAACAAACTGTCTGTCAGTGATGAAAAAAACCCCATAAACCTGAAGTTCTCACTAAACTACAACAGTCCTCTCAGATGAGAGGGTCTATCCTGCCATGAAGGAGGAAGATGAATCAAACATTTCGAAGTTCTCTTCAATATCTGCATGTGTTCATAGAGCACTACTCAGTTATAACAGGATTCATTGTTTCTGGAGAACTGAGGAGTTCTCCCCTCTGCCTTGTTCACAAGCCCTGTATTGACCTGACCAGTCATACCCTGCCCATCACTGTGGGGCAAGTTCATCTTCCAGAGAAAAACTTTCTCTGGCAAGGAGGCCTGAACACCTAAAAACCAAGCTGAACACATGGAGACATAGCAAATGCAGTAATTTTCCCTGAGGCCGAATGCTCCAAAAGCCAGACCTATCTAGTCTGGGCAGAAAGTCACAAGTATTTCTTAGCTTTCGAAACATAAAGCTATCTTTTTGGCAGCTTATCATAAATCCTACGATGTGGCTTAAAGTTATCAAAGTCTAGAATGTCAAAATACCTGTTCAACCTCCCTGAAGCTGCAGTCATGGCCTCGGACATTCAGGACTTAGCTGCCTCTTGCTCCATCAAGCCTGCCTGGACAGACATGCTGCACTCACCTTCGGTGGCTTTGGCATCAGAAGGAGGGCAGACCCACTCCTTGTTCTGGCACAGCTGGCTGATGTACTCAAAGGTCAGCATGGTGGCAATGCACGCCAGGTCTCGTGGATAGAGCTGCAACAACAGTCAAGGTTTAGCTGTATGCAGCAGATATTACCCCCAAACACAGCAGAGAGCAGTGTAAAGGCAAGGAGGGGAGATCCCTGCAGGGACTCACCGCTTTTGGTATTTTCTGGTAAGGCAAGCCATGCAGGTGCTTCCAGTTTTCAGCAGTACTGTGGACATGGCCACTCTGGGGCTCCACCCAGCACTCAGTGACCAGATTCAGTTCTGTGTCCACCTCAATGGCCTCCACCTCTGTATCATTGTCATCATCTGTGGAAAAGCTGAATAGGCACAAGGTGAATCCTGAAAGATGTCACAGAGCCAGCAGCCCATTGTAGCTCATCCCGGAGCTGGGAGAGCAGCACAAAAATTCCAGGTTTGTCTGCAAAGCACCAGCTGACAAGCAGCCCATGGCAGCTGGTTGTTCCCTCCTTGCACTTGGTAGAGCTGCCAGGCCTAGCCCCACAGCTAGGCACTGCGTGGCTTCATGCTGGGGCCTCCTCCCTCCCCACACGACTGGGAAAGAAGCCCGGAGTCATGTCCCCCACTGCCAGCTCTTCCTGGGAGCCAGGCCACAGCCTCACCTGTCCTTGGTGGAGGTGGAGTGTGGGGGGAAGAGGATGTACTGAACAACACAGGTGTGCTTCTCCCTGCCGCTGCTGCTCTCGCTCGAGCCGTCAATCTGGAAGGGAAACATGTCACGACACAACCTGGGAGGGAAACATGCCACGACACAACACAGCTCCATCCCCCTGATGCCACTGTCAGTGCAGAGGAGAGGGAGCCTGCACCTATCCCCAAGAGTTCCTCCTGCACAGTCTGTCACTGCCGGCAAAGCAGCTCCCTCATGGCAAGTAAAGGCAGGAAAGGCCCTGACTCACAAGCTGCACTGTTTCAAGAGTGCAGGCACATCTCCCTGTACAAATCAAGAGCAGCACATGCTGGGACCTGATGGAAATCTTGCCAGAGGGTGAATCCACATCAGAAGAGGCAATGAAGGCACCTCTCCATCCTCCTGCCTCGAGGCTCACCTGTATTGGCAGCTCCAGGACCATGTTGATAATTCCCTCCCCGCTGGATGCAAAGTGGAAACCCTCTGACAGACGGACCCTGGCAACAGAGAGAAGATGTCAAAGTTGGAGGATTTCTCCACCGATACTGAAAACCTTAAATACACAACTGACTGTACCCTTCACCACAAAATGCACTGTTCCCAAGACAAGGAGGTACACACAGTGTGTGGAGACATGGCACCCTGCACACGACAGCCTGTGTGAGCACCAGCACACTCCAAGCACAGGGTCCATGTTCTTTCACATTTTTTTCTTCCTTCCAGGACTCTCCTTTTCCTCAGCTGCAGCAGCAGAGTAAAACACTGGCCAAAACAGCTTTAGAAGATGTGAACGAGACCTCTGTGTACCTCTCTACAAGTCTTCAGTGAGTTTCCCTAAGGCTTTGGGTTTACCCGGCTTTCTGTGCACCTCCAGCACTGGTTGGAGGAAGCAACCCTGTCCAGGCTACAACTTACTCTGTGAGTGTGGAGAGGAGCTGGGCTACAGCTGTGAGGGGTACAGTCGGTGCCAGCCCCGACTGGACGCTCCAGATCCAGCGCTGGTGATAGAAGTAGCGGGACAGCGAGGCCAGGGTGGAGGAGGCAGTGCGGTTGGCCACCATAGTGAGCGGGCCGGACACTGGTGGATGCTCCAGGTTGAGAACGAAGGGAGCACGATAGTCAGAAGGCAGTTTCTCGTACCTAGGAGGTGAGGACACATAGCTTGGCGAGGTGGAAAGGATGCTCCAGGGCTGTTTGCTGGCCTGAGGCACATCTGGGTCCATGATCTGTTTGTTGGCCTGGGGCAGAGCCCTCCAGCAGCAGAATGGGGTCAGCCCAGCAAAGGATCAATTCCCACTTTAGAAACTAGTGACCCAATTTTCTTCTGTACCGTACCTGTTAAGAGCAACTATGCCTGGCCTGCCAGGCCCTAGGCTGCAAGTCACAGCTCACCCAGGCTACAGCCACCGTTGCTAATGTGAACACAAGTCAATGCCAAAAAGCACAGGTTTCCCAGCATTCCCGTCCCACAGCTGGGACCATCACCAACAGCCCCTTCCTTCCTCCTAGTGTAACAAGGGGTGGGTTTACACTGCAGAAGGCTGTAATGATCACTACTGCTGTGTTACTGCTGTTACTACCTGATGAGTAGCTTTTCCAAAGGCTTGTGCAGCACTACGAGGCAGGGCCTATCTGAGAAGGCTGACTGAGCCCCAGTCACAGGTGGAGACTTGGAAGGAGAACTACTGCCAAACATTTTCCTCTTTGCTTTTGGAGTTGCTTCTTTGCTCTGGACCCTGTGGGGAAAGCGGAGCTGCAAGATTCGGTCCCGTAACTCTTCCACTATCTGTCATGACAGAAGCAAAAGGTAAGAATGACCACCTTTGTCTCAAGACGACAGCTTCCAGGACAAAAGTGTGACAAAAAAAGACCAGCACACACTGTGGATTTACACATGAGCAAGAGTTGAAGGTCATTTTACTTGTGAGGCATTAGCAAGATCAAGACAAGGTTCTCATAACCGTATGTTAAAAACTGAACAAAAAGCAGGCAAAAAACAGATTGCGTACGATGCAATTTAGGATCTAAAACTCCTAGTGTGATGATCTGAAGCTTGCTCAGAGCTGCAGGGTGCCTGTATTTATGTTCCCCATAAGCCAGGTGTTCACTTGCACTTGCCAGAGGGAACTCTTTTGTAAAATTTGTCACTTGGTGTGCCCAGCCTATGTGCCAACACTTGGATCCCCTGATGACATAAAAGGGCAGATCCTCCAGACAACCAGAGCACTTGGACTCATCGGGATTCATTCTCTTGAAAGAGATGGTCCTCCCCACATTTGTTAGCTTTTCTCCAGATCAGTCTAATGATAAGCTGAGCAAACCAAAAATTTCTTTCATGAGGCAAAAGATCAAGGTTTAATTATAGACTTCCTGTTCACAGCAAAACATTTATATATATTAATAACAGGACATCATCTTCACACTTAACTCTATTACCTAAGAACACTCAGACTTGTCTCAACCATTACAGCTGGAGAAACAGTCAATCTCACCTCCTGAATCTGACTGGTGCAGCGCATTTCTGTTGATGCAAATGGGATTTTAAAAGCCTATCTAGTAGACATACATATCTTTAAACCATTTCCCAGGTCTCAGGTCTTTTCCCTCTCCACACTGCTTGTGCAGAGCAGTGTTTGCATTTTAACACTAACTCCTCCTTGCCCTAATGATTCATATATATGCACAGTTCAGCACCTCCTGAAACAGATAGCTTATGGAACATGTAGTACATCCATCATAAAGGCTTTGACAGACAAGTCAGACAATATCTGCTCTTCCTGTCTGACAATATCGATTGTGCTTTGGTTGCAAGGACAGACAAGATAATCTTAAGAGTAATTTCAAGCCCCACATTTGTATTAAACAGTGGCAAAGGCATTCATTTGACTAGCTATTCTATTGATTTCAAGTCAAGATTTTTCAAAGTCTTAAAATAGAAAGTGTTGCCGAAACTGTCCTTTTCTGTTACAATAAATTCCCACTCCTATCAGCCCCAAAATAGTAGTCAAGTTTTTAGAAAATACCTGGCCATAGTATAGACCTACCCACCACCTCCATTTCTAGAGCTATCTGCATCCCCTACCTCCCCTGGAAGGGGTCAGTGAGCTCTCACCTTGTTCCTCGCCTGTGCAGGTGTGCCAATGGGGAAGCCCAGTCGGAGAACCATGCAGGGAGCTTTGGAGATGATCCGAACCACATAAAATGAAGAAGGAGTAGGATCCTCAGAGCTAGGGAGGAGGAATTAAGCATAGAATGAACTACAGAGACAAGACTGAAATAGATCTCACCGTTCTCTACAGCATTAGACCTAGCAGAGGTAATCTCCTCAGGGTTCAATGGCCCACATAACTTGGTAGCAGTGTTAAGAAATCACCAACTAATGTCTGTTCCTCTCTGGCATGCCTTTGGTGCACAGCAGCAGCAATCCAGAACATACAGGGTTTCATATCTGCTTGTTCTGCTCTTAAAATCTCTGCTAGACACCTGCTTGGGGCTCAGCACCCTGGGCTAATGGAATCTGTGGCTTCTGTACCCTATTTCTCACCCAGGACTCCCTCAGAGCTACTCACCCCTGCATCAGTTTGACGTAGGAGTAGCCTTCCACGAGGACGAAGCTGCTCCAGTCGCGCAGCAGGGAGGTGAGTGCCGAGTGAGAGATGCGGCACTGGATGGTGCTGTAGCGACCGTTGTTGCCCGGCGTGTGCAAGTGCTTGGGAACAGGCCTGCAGAGTGGGGCAGCAAGTCATCAAATCCCATCTCCCCAAGCCTACGGGGCCTTTGCCATGTCCATTCCAGCTCATCCCCTGCCTGCTACATCAGCCCTCTGCTTCCTCCACAGCAGCCCACATCCAAGCACCTCCCCTGCCTGCAATAAGGGCCACACTCCTTGCAATATTCACATAACCCTACATCTAGGACCAGCCTTCAGAAAAATAGCGCTTTGGGAAAGATGTTTTCTAGCAGTAAACAAGAAGTTATGGAATATGTCCAACTGGAAGGCCTATTGTCCTTGCAATGAGAATCCGACCCCAAAAGGGACTTGAAAAATAAATGTATTTTCCTGGGAACCCCCTGCCTTTTGACATTGGTGATTTCCCTATCCACCATCCCTGTCAGACAAATAAGTCTTCACCACCATCCATCAGGGCCAGCTCTCAGAGTTCTTCCCTGAGCCATAGGCACCTGCAATACTTAAACTAAACATCCATACCCCTGCGGGTAGACTGACTTGGGAAACAGTTTTCACAATGTTTGGCTGGACAAACTGATGCCTTGATTTTTCCAAGACCAGCCTCCATTGCACATGGAAGCTCAACCCTACTAGTTACATACGTGTCATGCTCCAAAAGGAGAACGATGCGATGCATGTGCAACCACCTCTGCCAGAAGTTGGCATCCATGGAAAGAATAGGCTTCCAGTAAGAGGCAAACTGGGAATGGCTTGAATCAGACCCACTGTGCTGCAGGGACAGCACCTGAAAAGTGAAAGGATAGGTAGGAAAGCAACGCTCAGAAAGAAACCCGTCCCACAGAGAGAAAGCAGGAGTTTCTCTAGGGCATGAATGGTGTAGGTCTAGAAACTAGCTGCATCCCTTTCAGGAAAAAAGATTAATTTGTTCACATCAAACTAGCCAGTACAATGATGAAAAATAAATTAGGTTTCTAAAATATCAAGTTAATCAGGAAACTAACTATGTAGCATCAAGAAAATTACAGAAAAGATGAAACAAGCAATGGCATACTTTGTGACTGAGGAATATACATGACTTGGGTTAGCTGAGCAATGAAATAGAGATAACTCACCTGAAAGTGCATATGTAAATACTGTACTGGGGCACTGAGCAACACCAAATGTGTTTGTATGATAACACTGCAATTTCCCCACTATAGTACTGCTGCAGATGCAGAAACAAATGGGTAGCTGGCCATGAGATTGGGCACTCCAGATATACAGTGGGATACACACGCATACATAGTGTAGAAGTCAGTATGTAAACTGCACCCAAACTCTGTTACTGGGCAGTATGGAAAGCAAAAGAGGTAGACTGTGAGTTACTGAACACCCTGCCTGCCTGCCGTAACCCAGGAGCACAGAACATGCAGGAAGGACCTCCCATACCACATGAAAGGGTACAAGGGTGGGACATACCGGGGTGGTGGAGCCTGGGGGGATGTAGAAGAGTGGCACGCCGTTCTTGGTGCTCTCAGGAATGGTGAAGTGTTCGGGGACAGTGTCAAAAGATTGCAGGTGAACCAACATCTGATCTGTCTGGTTGATGCTGGAAGACAAGGGGCACTTAGGCACAAGCACGTGCACTTTCTCCTCACTGTCCAGCCAGCCCAGAGCCTTCCCACACAGCATGAGCACCGACACAGCCCCCCAGGCCAAAACCAGGATCCAACGCCTGGCTGCAGAGAGCCCGTTAAACGGAGTTCAGTCCAACAGCCCAACTCACAAGTTGGATGAGCAGAGCTGGGAAGAGCGCGAGGAAAGGAGCATACAGAGCAACAAGGAATAATGGCCACCCTCGCTAGGAAAGGGTATATCCTGCCATCCCAGTGATCCCAGGAGACATGAGACAAGTAACAGCAGTCCCTCTTAACATGACTGTGCTGCCCAGCCACTGCCAACGAGCCCTTGCACTGCCAGCCTTCACAGCAAGGCGGTATTGCAAGAACATAACACCTACATGAGATGGGAGGCTGAGTTAGGCTTTGCATCACTCGTTGGATCAGGATCCTGATCAGGACTCACAGATAACAGTAACTTATCCATGGGCCAATCTATAGACTAGATCACAGGCCAGTAAGTATCTTTTTCTTGGCTAGAATGCAGGCCCATCACAAACAGGATTTCTTTCTCACAGCACATTAACTTGGGACCTCAAATTGAGGAAAGAAAAAAAAATTCTCCACTATTCTGAACGATGGAAACTGCTGGGATGGTCTCACTCACCTTTGCAAGGTGTTCCAGAAGCGCCGGATAACTGTCGTGCGGTATAGACTGGTGATGGGCTTCCTCATGGTGCAACTGATATCGTGCAAAATGTCATAGCTGCCCTCCATGGTCACTTCCACCCACGTGCTGCGCTTGAGTGGGTCCAAGGGCCAGGGTGTCACAGCTAAGTACTCTATCCTCATGTTATGCTTCCACAGCAGCACTAGCTTCACCTCCAGCTGCGACCCACCTGCATGGAAGCATTAGAATGAGATCAAGTGCCTGTTCTGCAGACAGCTTAGCTTCATCTTTGACCAGGGACTACAGGGAGATTGTTTGAGCATTGTAGGGAGTGCACAGTAACATAAGGGCTGCCCCCTGTAGCTGGAGTCATTCTCTCTCCTCTCCAACAGAGGGAGGCTTTGCTTGTACAGTCATATTCGGGAAGTTTAACTGTACGTGAGGTATCTGCAGTGCAGCAGGTGACTGGAACCTGGCAGTGCTGACATCTGCAATGGCCTCAGTTCTTCACCGCCTCAGTCCTTCACTGCCTCAGTCCTGCTTCCAAGAAAATTCTATTGCTTTGCACAGATGAGCAGGACCTTTAAGCTCTAAAATTTTATAAGCTCTGCACAGTTATCTATTCCATTGCAGAAACATGGATATTTGGATACGATGGGCCCAGATCATAAAGAAACTAGAAGATACAGCTTAATACTTGAATTACAATCCATGTTCTCTCTGTCAGGAGAACAGTTGGTGCAATCTTGAACCTGAAGCATGAAAGCTTCTTGACATGCTTTATCCTCTTCTCCTTTGATGCTCCTGAATTTAAGAAGTATCCATTCACTCATCCATTCTTTAAAATGTACATCTTTATCTCTTTCTTTAAATTCATCACTTTGATTCCAGCAAGGCTAAAAGGTTGACTGCAAGCCTCAGTGAGCCAGAAGAGCAAAAAACTGTGCTGACTGTGCCTGTGTATTTGTATCAAAACAACCCAGTGAAACATGTTTTTCTATAAGAGTGCCACACTGCTATTTCAACTGCTCAATCATCTATTTTGATGTTTAGTGGGCTCTATAGTTTGCTGGACTTGCAGTGTTTGTGAGATGAGTGATTGTGTGTGCTGGAACGGTCCAAACAGGTCACCAGCCCAGGCCCTACGCTTCCTGCAGAGTTGCATCTCCTGCTGACACAGGCCCAACAGGCCACCCCCTTCACAGGCTGACTACGCTCTATTTTAGGGCCAATTTGCTTTTTGCTCCCGCAGTCCCTACTAGGAGGCTGCCGCAGAGTGTTCCTCCCCCATGGATGCCTGGAAGAAAATTTCCAGAGTACACGCCCCATTAAGGCTTACTCACTCTCTTCCTGAAATTGTTTTTATTCTGATAAAACTTCATTTCCAGAGAACTGACAGTGAGTGGACACCAGGGGGAGAAATCCTCTCCAAATTCAGCTTTCAATTGGCAGGTTAAGCCAAGCCAGGCCAAGCCATTAGTCCAGGACAGGTTATCCCCCTTACCAGCTTCTGTCGTTTCTGTTCCTCAGGAATTCACCTTTCCCAAACAATGATCAAAGGTATATGCTATAATTTCACCTCAGGTCTTACTAAGGGTTTGTTGAAGGCCACTAATGCTCTCCACAGCGAGCTGTCTATAAAAGCATTACTATAAAAGCATTTGCCAGGGTTGTGCCATCTGTTATTTCGAAATGAAGACTGTCTTAGCTTACCAGAGGGACTGTATAAGAATTTAGAGAGTTGTGTCTTTGCATTCCATTCTGTCAAATTGCATCTCATTTCTACTGCCCTAGTGCTCATCCATTGCTTTCTGCATAATATTTTGGTTCTCATAACAAAGCCTTCCTACTTCATCAACAGCAAACATGATAAGTAAATTCCTACATTTTTGCCCAGATCATTAATGAAAATATTTCCTACTCCCACCTGCATTTCCATTAGTCATCCTGGCTTTGCTCCTACCATCCAACACAAGCAGAAAAAAAAAAAAAAAAAAAAAAAAAAAAAAAGGGAAAACATTTGATTCGTTTCAGGCCATACGTAAAATAAATCTTTATACAGCAAAGCAGCCTATTTCTGGTTCTTGGCTTTATAGCTAATGAAAGCTTTTGCTGCTTTGATTTCCATGAGATCCAGCTCCAGTTTTTAAAATTTCACTTCATGTTCCCAAGTCCTAACTTTTAGGACAGTCAATCTCAGTGGCCAGCTTGTGCCCAACCACATTACACCATGATTCATGAAGGGGGATAAGGTCCAGAAATGTCCTGACGGCTCTCCTCAGCTCACATCAGTAAAAAATGGTCAGCAGTATTTGTTGTTGTTGTTTTCTGTTACAAACAGCAATCCTGACAACATCCCAGGAAGAAACAGGAGTGGAAGGGAGCTCCATCACACCCCATGGCTTCTCAAACAGAGCCTCTCTCTCTCTCCCCTCAAATCTCCCAGTTCCTCCCCCTTTCACAAGACCTTCTGCATTCCCAACTATGGTAGGCTTTTAGACACCTAATATCAGAAATCAAATAGTAAAGGGAAGCAGAGCAGTAATAAACACCACACACAACCTCTGGCACCTCCGAGCACAAAGCCAGCTATTTATTCCATTCTGCCCTTGGCAAAGGGAAACAGAACAGTGTCAAAGCCCACAACAGCTCTCCCCGCTCTTGATTCACAGCCACTTGGCTCCTTAAATTTTGGCAAAAGCTTCTGGCAATCCCAGTTAATTAGCTACTCTCTGTTATACACTTCTCTATAGAGAGGCTCAGAGAGCCCGGGTTAGCCAAGTTTGCTTTTCTTTGCAGAGACAGTGCTGGATGGCTAAAAGTCCTGGTCTTTTATAAATTCTACTTTCATGTATTAGTTCAACCAATTTTTTCTGATCACAGCCAACACTTCCTTAGGGCCATTTACTCTTTTCAAAGTGTAAGTTGCATTAGCAGTTACTACTATGAAGGCTGGCATAGAAATATAAATGCTATTTTTGACACTCACGTGTTTCACTTTTAAATTTCTTCAATAAAAAAAAAGTTATGAAAATACAAATAAACTATTTTTGGCTCAAGCAGTCCCTAAGCTGCATAGTGCTCAAGGATAAGAGAGGATGGAAAAAAAGGAAAGGAGAAAGTATGTATTGGAGGTAAACATGTATGTTTTCCCTGTTCTTACTCTTCTCCATGCACCTGTCCTTAGTTACTTGTCACAGACAGTAACTCCAACTCAGTGAGGAACACCTGTTCTCTGCTTTTGTCCTCATAGGACACTCGGTGTCCTACGAGTGAAGGAAGACAACAGGACGCTTGGGGAAAAACACAGGGGCAGGGTAAATATGCAGCAATATTTTACACACATTCTTCCAGGGTCCAGGAATTAAGTGCTTAAGGATATCCTGAGCCAGACCTTGTAGCTACATCTTGGTCAAAAAGGCTTTTAATGAACCTTCCCCCCACCTTCCCATCACTGATTTGTCTAATTGCTTTTGGCACTCACGCTTGTGCTTTCTTCCAGCTTTTCTGCATGGTACTTCCCAGTCACCAGAAGCTCTTCACCATTTTTGACAGATTAAATAAAGGTTCTTTCTCCACTGCCCTCCAAGCTGTTAGTGAACTTGTGCACAGAAAGATACAAGGCACAATGAACACAGGTCATGCAGTAGGTAAGTTGTCAGAATGGTCACAGACAGTCCTAGACAAGGAGAGTGCCAGAGACCTGACATGCTTGGACTTAAGTATTTCATGCTCTACCTACAGGAGATTAGTGAAAGCAGCCTATAGGCAGAAAAGCTGTCTCAGTGCAAAAATCTTGGTACATTCTTAATTTTAATATAATCATCTTGACAAAAGAAATTTATGCTACTCCTGAAAGACGAGGTTCTGAAACTATCCCATTTAATACAATCATGAGCAACTTTTGGAACGAAACTAGATTTAGATTCAGTTTGTAAATCACATCAAGTCAGGAGGAACTGCAATCACGGTGAGTCAACTACATAGACTGGAGCAGTAGTTTGACATGAATTTAAGAGTATTATTATGGGAAAGAATGCATGTTTAGAGACCAACTTAAAAAAAAAAGTCCAACAAAAAATAACAACTCATCAGCTGGAGGTAAAAGTGTCTGAAAGATGCAGGGTTTTTTGAGAAAACAATGTACTGCAATCATGGAGAAAGCTCGTGTTCTGATATATCAGACATAGGATATTACTTTAGAAGCAGGGAATTATTAGCACTACTGACCATGGCACTGATAAGACCACATTTACAGCACTCTTATCAACTGCTTTCAAGAAATATGAGACCAAACTGTGAAAAGCAAACAACTGGAAAAAAAATAATGTGCTATTGAGATAAATGAAGACAGCAGAAAGCCCTCCCTTATTAAAGGGGACAAAAACACTGACTTGTTTAGCCTGGCAAAAGGAAGGTTACGAGGAGAAAGGCTTTCTTCCTAAATATATTTGCATAGCATATATTTGCTCCCTTTGCCAGAAAGGGACAATATAAACTTGATTAAAAATAATGAAGGCAAACAGGTCTAATCTGGTTTGATTGAGTTTAGACTGTAAACCAGAGAAACAATGACGTTTTGGGACAATCTTCCAAGCAGGAGATAGAGGTGCAAGATACTTAAATAGCTTTAAGGTAGATCCCAATAAATTCATAGAAAAAAAATCATATGGCAGTTTTGAAAACCCCCTGGAGTTATAACACAGACATTTTTGGTATAAACAGTTTTTTTTATATATATATAAAATTTGTTCTACATAATAAACCCCAAAAGGCAGTGAGGATCCTGGATTATCATGCGCTGCAAAGGTTTATAGAGTGCAACCCAGAGTTTCTGCTGGTCATTGCTAAGGTCAATAATAATTTCTAACTTTGCCTGCAACTCATGATGTGTATCTCGATTTTCTTATCTCCTCTTCAGTTAAGGCACTAGTCACAGGTGGAAATTTTAAATTTTACTCTAACACACTCCTTGGAATAATCAAAACTCTTGAGGATCCTGACTAAGGGCTAGTTCTCACACTCCAGGTGTGAACTCCATCAAGTTCTAAAGAACAGGAATAGTGGGTACTTTAACATTCCTCTAGTATTAGTCAATGTCCTGTGCATTTTCACCTAGTAATATCCTTGGTTCCCCAATGGGAGACTTTTTTTTTTTTTTTTGGTACTAAGGTGTTCAAATTAGCGTTAACATTTTGCACTGTGTTCTGGCAAGGGACTAGAGAAGTGATGAAGATAAACAATAAAAATCCAAAAACTCAAGTCTGTCCCTTGTTTCTCTGCAACTGTGAGGACTCATTTCCAAGATGCGGAGGACTGCAGCTTGTCTGCTTGTCCCCTTCATGTACACGTGGCCACAGAGCATCAGTCCAGCAAGTGCACAACTGTGCCACTGCACCAGGCAGTCCTGTGCCAAGCAGCTCTTGGTAGAAAACAGCCTCAATGTCCTTCCATCTGTTGGTAGAAAACAGCCTCAACGTCCTTCCATCTCACAGCCTCATGTCTTCCATCCACTCTCCTGAGGTGGCACAGAGCCCTGTCCCAGCACCCAGCCCCCTTCCCAGCCCAGTCACCTTTTGTGATGTTGACCTCACGGATGCTGTAGCCCTCGCGCAGGCGAACGGAGACGACGCTCACGAGGTCAGCGTGCACCTCCTTCTCCGTATGCTTCTTCCTCCTCATCGCCAGGGCCGGGTTGCTGCTTGCCGACACCAGATGCTCGTTGAACAGCCTGTGCTGCGACACTGCAAACGAGCAACAAACAACAAGGCTCATGAGGGAGTGTCTCCCTCACTTCTCATCCTAGAGGGGCCGTAGGTGCTTTACAGAAGCTGCCCAGCACTTTCTGGTCTGAGGAACCACGTACACCCCCTTGTTGCTGATTCTGCAATACAGCAAATGGGTCTGCCAGCATGGCCAGGAGGTCTGCAAGACAGAGTGGGAGCCAGGCCCCAATTCCTAGGGCCTCTGCGACAGGGTATGCAGTTTTATGTTCAATCTGTTTAATCTAGACAGACAGGAACCGTACAGCTGTTGTAATGGCTGCTGCAAGCTTTTAGACTTTATTCCTTTCCATGAAAAAAACTTAGATTCCCAAGTGCTTTCCAAAAGGTGTCAGGAAGTGGAAGCCTTTAACCTAAGCCACAAATACGATCTTTTAATGATGCAACATTTCCAACTACTAAGCCAGCTCTCTCCAAACTTCTCACTGTATGTGATTTCTGCTGCCAAGCTACAGAAAGCACAGATGGCATCAGAAATCCACCTAATCACTAAAGAGTGCTTCCAGGTTTTACTTGTAACTAGTCTCCCTTGGCGTACTCTCAGCCACTAACATGCACAAAATAAGAACAATCAAGAGAGGCGTTCTGGCTGCTTCTCCAGGGCCTCATTTTTCAATCCAAATTGCCATTTGCAAGCTTGATCAGGACAAACTCTCCAAAACGTCCCCATCTGTGAGCTAGCCAGCACAGAGAAAAGGCTGGAAGAGAGACTCTCATCTGTCCACGCTCCAACACAGTAGCCCTAATTGCAGTTTGCTGAGTAGAGACCAAAGAAAGGGGAGTGGGACAGAATGGGAGATTAGTTTCAAATCCCCAATTCCTGAAGCCAGGAAGCAGAAGGGCAGTCACAGATTAGGCTCCAAGTTCCAGTAGTGCTCAGAGCCTTCAGCATTTGCAGATCTGGTATGCTGAGCACTCCTCGGGCCCTCCTCCTCACACAGGCACAAGCACGCAACACTGCAGCACTCTCGTCAAACCCACATGCTGCCTTTTCCTCATCTCCATAATACTCACAATGGCCCAGAGGGAACAAGGGGAAATATCAGCATAACCCAGCCTGTGGGGATCACCCCAAAGAGAGGTGCTGCAAGACATCCATCTGCTGGAGGGAGCACATGCACACTCCTCACCGCAGTAGTACTCAGGATTCAGGGACTCGCCAGTGCGCAGGAAGGAGTACAGCAGAAATGCCTTGTGATACACGTTCAGATCGAGGCTTAGGGGATCCAGCTCGGGGCACGTGGAGAGGTAAGCACCAAAAGTAGCCATGGCAATGAACTTCATCAGCTCTACATTGGGAACGTGGCCAAAGCTGCAATCATACGAGTAGACACCGCCTACCTAAAAGGTAGATAAAAAAGAGACTTGTGCAAATACTGTAGCGCTGAGGACACAGGAGAAAACAGGTAAAGACAGGGACGTCGGAGAGGGACAGAAGTCCCCTCTCCACTTCTCCCTCTGGCAGTCAGTAGGCCCTCCGCTCCTCACTGAAGCCAGACATACCTGCACAAAAGAGCAGGCCACAGTGCCACTGCGAAGCTGGTTGAGTAGGGTTTCACACACAGCCACATCAGGGACGCTAGTCACACCATCTGTAATTATTATTATACCTGCAAAGACAACAACATCTCAGAGCATCTTCCACCTCAGCCAGCTGCCACTCTGCCCACGCACGGACATGGGCTGTGCAGATGGCATTCAGGCATGGCACAAATAGAAAGAAAAACCCTGTGGCTTGTTCAGACCAACAGCAGCAGCTTTCAAGGCACTGTGGAGCTGGCAGACTTCCTGACTCTGTGCAGAGAAGCATCCTGCCTGGGCACAGCTCTGCCCTGAGCAGCAGTTGTAGCTGTGCTTCCTTGCAAACTCCCTAACAGTGCACGTGGTGTTTAGCACAGTGTCCTCCTCATTCCCACATTGAGTGCAGAGCAAAAGATGCACTTGATGAAGGAACCAAAGTGTCCACACACAAGCTCTGATAAAACTCTTGCCCAGGACACACGGGATACAATCACCCACAAACAACTGGGCACCCTCAAACCCAGAGGATGAAGCCAACCTGCACTGGAGTTGGAGGGCAGCAACTGCAGTGCCAGGATACCCTGCCGGACCATGCTGACGAGGCCAACGTCGGCAGTGACAACAGACACGCTGGGCTTCCTGCCCGATGGCTCCGGAGGGTCACCAGGGCTCTCCTGGCTCAGAGGTGACAAGTCCATCTGTGAAAAAAAAAAAAAAAAAAAAAAAACAACAACATCAGCCAGACTTTAGCCTAACTTTAGTTCTTATTCCTAAGGAGCCTTCAGTATTAGCAACCTTATGATCTGGCAGCCCAGGAGCACTTCAGCACACTCCACTTTTAGCCCTAATTCAAACTATCCTCAAAGTCCTAATAATTTTGACCCCTTAAAAGAGTATGTCAGAGCCCTCTTTGGGGTAGAGGAATGGGACAACAAAGTCAGAGCTTTATTATAAGCTTATTTCTCATGTACAGGAAAATACAGGACACTTTGTAGTCACTCGCGTTAATTTGCAGAGGTGTAGATAAAGCAGAAGAATTAAAGATATGCTGAATACCTCTTTTGTTTTCCCTTGTCATTTAGTAGAAGCTTCAGATATTCAGCATCTGCTCAGGTAAAAACTCAGAAATGCTCAAAGGACGGAGGCAACAACATCTCTCTGCAGAAGAGGGGGTAAGGAGCTTCCCAAGAAAGGACAAAGTCTGGGCCTATACATTTAACTCCGCGCAAACAGCACTAGTGATGCAATGCTGATATAAGCAAATGCAGGCAGGCTTCTCCTGTGTCCTCTACGAAAAATGTCCCTCAGGCAAAGCATGAAATTTATATAATTACACATGTTAGCAACCTCATGTGCTCATAGGCCCCTCATGTCCAGGAGGCTCTGGCAGTTTCACCCTGTAATAAGCTATTGCTCCATTTTTACTTCTAGTTCAGAGAATGGGTAGGAGATCCTCCCCTGCAAACCTGGATGATAGGAGCTGAGAGGGGGAAAAAAAATGATGGGAACAAACTGCTTTTTTTGTTCTGCATAAATGCAAATGTCTGTGAGCAAAAAGCTGACTATGATCATATTAATTTGCTGAATGACTTAAATTCAGGTACTTGTTGACAGCTGATGAAACTTCAAAAGTAAAAATAAATAAATAAATAAATAAAAAAAATCAGCCCCTGCCTTCCCCTGGGGCCTCCCACCTCCACCCCACAGCCCATGGCAGGATCTGCCAGTCCCTCTGGCTCGGGAGCGCGTCTCCATCCCCCATTAGCATAGAAGATGTTACAGTGGTGTTGAATAAATCAGAACTACTGCAGCAAGCAGGAATGCATACAAAGCACTGCAAAAACACCAGCTGGACACACAGGGAAAGTTATTTCCTTCCTCCAAGACAATTTGTGTTCCATGAGTGACAGACAGTCTTAATATTTGGAGATATAAATATTCTTCAACTAGAAGATGAGGTTTATATCTCTTCAAATATGCAACTGCCATCACTAGCCTCTTGCTCATGACTAAGACTTTTTTTTCCCGAGCCCAAATGTTATAAACT
Organism: Crypturellus tataupa; assembly: GCA_034781795.1. NCBI lineage: Eukaryota > Metazoa > Chordata > Aves > Tinamiformes > Tinamidae > Crypturellus > Crypturellus tataupa. Next base: position 7,769,129 of record JAWLRI010000763.1, read on the forward strand.
AATACTAAAGGACTAAACAAATTCAACCAGACCAGCTATGCCTATGACTACAAGAAGAGTGCTCATAGATACTGTTTGTTTATGTGAGCACTGCAGTATCGTAATCCATAGTTTTCATTCTTTGCTTCCAAGATTACAGTCTTGCTCTAATTTTCACCCAAAGCTGTATTATATAGTGCTATCAATAACTTGCTGATACCTATATCCCTGACTAATAAAAACACCTACCACAGATATCAAGGAGTATTTGAAACTCTGTGGGTTGTTTATTCAGCTGCAAAGTCCATTTTTATGGTAACAAGGAATTATCTTCATTCAAGACTGTAACAAGGGCCAACAGCATCCCACAGTTATTTACAGACTAATGATACTAGCTTAATCACCTCTCCCACTACCCCCTTCAGACAGAAAACAGTCCTAGGAGGAAGGAAATCATACAAACGGAGTCTGCTTGCTTTACTACATAATAATCTTGGACAAGAGAAGTATTCATGTCAGTCCTTCTCCTCAATGCTTATTGCTTCTGCTTCCTCGGAGTTCATTTCTCATTATTGGGTCCCACAAAGTTCTCTTACAAATTGCTGTTCCTTCTCCAGACCTACACAACTCTTCCTCTCATTATCAGCCCCCCACAGAAGGGCCTCACAGCACAAATCTCCAGTGCATCCAAAAAACACCAACCACGTCTGCCCTCCTCACCTGTGGTTTGGGTTCATACTGCTGCTGGAGCATCTCTGCCACTTTGTTCTCAAAAGCACATAGCTGCGTGTACACCTGGTTCAGAAAGGCCTCTTGCTTCGTCTCATCCAGCTGACAGCCCTGGAACAGCACCTGGACCAAGGATGCACACAGCAACCATCAAGACAGGGTTTTAGAGTAGCAGTCCCCACAAGAGCAGCTCTCACTGGGGCATTCAGGCACATTCCTGACAAAGCCCAGATCTCTCTCTGCTTTGGGCCAACTGCCTACACGCAGTGACTCTGCAGCAGATGCTTGCAACTCGCTCTGGGAAGTGCCTGGGAAGACACTCTTGTTCATGGGCAAGAGCTTTCTACTCTTTCTTTTGCTGCCTTCTTGCGGCAGTCAGGAGAAAGCAAAAGTCTCTAAATCTGATCTGATGTTTCTAAGGAAGGCCTGTTTGTTTTAATTTAAACTCACCTCTAGATTAATGCATTTATCTTTCAGTAAGTAGCTGGGAAAAGGAACAGTTAGTTGAAAAAAAAAAAGAAAATAGAAAAATGTGGCTGGATGTTACAGAAGAGGCTGAGGGATGTGACAGACTGTCACACAGAAACTCCCTGAGCACGTTGTGCAGGCTCTCTCTGCCCAGAGCAAAGCAATGTGCAGGCAAAGCATTCAACAGATGGCAAGGACGCTGCTTGTTGTTGTGGCATTCCCTCAACGTGAGGTGGGCACAGAGTGACATAGGAAAAATAGACAATTAAAATAGACACAGGCTTTCTTGGAAGAGCTACACACATACATGTCTTTTCTTCCATAAAAAGAACACATAGCTTTTTTTTCAATTATGTCTGAAGACAACAGTTACTGGCCTCACACAAGAAATGGGATCTAAAGAATAAGAAAGTACCAAGTTTTGGTGCTCAACTCAGTGTGAATAGGGGAAACACTGAGGCAAAGCATGGTGCTGTCTGCAGGACAGATGGGCAAAATTACACACTGATTATCACCGGCAAATGGGGAAATTCCTGCTCTGTTTGCTTTTATAGCATCTAAGAACTGATCGAGGTGAGAGCCACCCTCTTCAAGCACTGTACAGACCATTAAAGCTTGCAGCCTGCACAGAAGGCTTGGGCAGACGTGGACCAGAGAAAGGAGAGGGAGAGAACAGGTCTAGGTTTAACAGGTCATTCGTTTACCACGCACGCTATCAGAAATGGGAAAATGATGCAAAACTACTGTGAGGCAAGGGAATCAATAAAAGAAGGATCCCTGTTAGAACCATAAATCAGAACTTGCTCTGTCTCAAGTAACTGTGAGGTTACTGGGGCTAGGCTACTCTTCCCTGCCCTGGCAAAAAAAAAAAAAATAAGAGTAAAGTTTGTAGAAAGCAGTAATTATCTTTGAATAAATCATTGCTACCCAACTGGAGCATGCAGACAAGCTTTTGGGGGATGTTGCTGCTTCTTACATGTTTCAAGCTAATTATAACAGGCCAGAGAAATTATTTAAACAGAAAATTGTGGGAAAAAAAAAAAAAGGCATGAGGAAAGCATTAATTACAACCTAACTCTGAGAACATGCCTATGGGCATCCTTCTCTGCTAGGCCCTGTTCCCCAGCTTGAGAAACCTCTGCTTCCTGCCCAGGAAAGCTGCTTGTGTGCATACCTACTGCACTAGGCTGCACATTGCAATGAAACAAGTCTACAATAACACATTTAAAAGAGCGCACCACACACATGTCCCCATTTCCCTCTGTGTTCACCAGCAACCAATGCAGCAGCTTGCTCCTGCACTGAGATGTGCCAAGGAGGAGGCAGAATTTTACCTGGTGGGACTGCAAGCCGATGATGGAGGAATACGCTTGGATGGTGACAAAGATCTCTGGCTGGTAAACAATGTCCGAACCAGGGATACGAAAGGGTCTCAACAACCCCACTAAGCATCGTGAAAGGGCATGAAACACTTCATCAAAAATTATCTCCCCTGTTGAGTCATCCTACAGAAACAGAGAAAGGAAACTTAGCTTCTTCACTTTCAACCTCACTGATTGTTGCCCCAGACACAGACATATGAACAAATATCCTTCTCTAACAGCAGCTGGACTAAAACAAGAGCTCTCGGCAAGCAAAGGACACACGTGGAGCATCCAATAGAGACACAGGATCTACTTGGAAGCTGCCCCGCTCAGAGCATTTCACGTCTCACTCTTGGGAATGCAAGTCTGCAAAAGCTAAGGCTGACATGGAGAGGAATAACCCTTCTCAGCAGAGACAAACAAATCCAGCCTTTCAACATAGAGAGGCGATTCCTGTACTTACCACAATCCCAGTGGAAGGGCTCAGGTCAAGCTCAATCACAAACCGGTACTGGCGGGCCAGGAAGGTGACTCGTGTTGAGGGCACTAGGAGATAGGGCCGAGGCTGGACAGGCTCATCTGGCTGCCACCCATTAGGCAAGATGCTGAGAACGTCCAGTTCGTTTTCCGACTTTACCTGCTCAGAAAAGATATTGGTGTGTGAGAGAACACGAAGCCAAACGTATCAAAGCAAAAATGAGAATGAGGAACAGGGTTAAAGTTTCCTGCAGGGACTGGTGCAGAGCGCAGAGGCACCGGCCGCTCCAGCCCAGGGCACCCACTCACCAGCTCCGGCTCGGGCACAGCCCAGATGACCTGGTGGAGGCGGCTGAGGACCCAGGCGAGGCGCACGTTGCGCGAGATGCGATAGTCTTTCTTCATGAGGAGGAAGACGTGTCCTGCTTCCTCCACCTGCAGCGTGGGGGATTGCGGCCAGGATCCCAGTCAGTGCAGGGCCCCACGGAGGAGGGAAGGGGCTGGAGGCCCCCAGCCCCTCCGGGGAGGCCTTCGGCAGCGCCCCCAGTGTGCCCACGCCCCCCCAGCCCCTGCTCCCCTGCAGCCCAGAGCAGCCCCTGCTCCTCCCCACGGCCCGCGCCCCCGACCGCGCTGCTGCCCCCACGGACCCCAACGACCCCCGCCCCAGCGCTGCGCCCCCAGGCTCCCCGTCACCCCCATATCACCCCGCAGCTA
>JAWLRI010000763.1:7773042-7785475 GCA_034781795.1 Crypturellus tataupa
CGCGCCGCCCCCGCGCGCCGCGCCGTCACCCGGAAGCGGAGCGGCGCCGCCATGCAGGTGAGGGCCCCGCCGAGCGTCCCGCCGCGCTCCGGGCTGCGCGGAGCCGCTCGGGCCGTCCCGGCGGGAAGCAGGGAGACCAGGGGCTGCCCGCAGCCCCCTTCCCTTCCCTGCCGCTCGCACGAGTCGGGCAGCTCCCTGTGCTGCTGCCTTCCCTATAGACCCTCTGCAGTCACCCTTCCTGCCTTTCTTTGCACGTATTCCTGCTTTTTTTTTTTTTTTTTTTTGTTTTTTTTTTTTTTTTTTTTTTTTTTTTTTTTTGAGATCACAGAATCACTGAGGTTGGGAGGGACCTCTAGAGATGATCTAGTCCAACCCTCCTGCTCAAGGAGGGACACATAGAGCTTTGCACGTGCCATTCGGGATGCAAATAAAGCTTACGTTTATACAGTGGTAAATACTGTTTAGCTTCATCTTCCTTTTCAAATAAATCCCGTTATTGCTTATGTTTCCTTGACTAATTCTTGAGCTTTGAGCTGTTGTTTTCAGAGGATACTCCGAAGATGTTAGTTTTTTGAGCTGCAATGTTATCCATTAGGTGAACACCACAGTTATGAAGAGCTGGGCTCCTTTTTCCCATGTTCGGCCACCTGCCTTGCTTCGTGTTGACCTCTGAATTCAGCCTTTACCAACCCCTTGCTATCAGGAGGCCTTTCAGAAGCCCAGTCCTTACTACCTGGGGCTAGTCCAGCGTTGTGTAAGGAACTTCCTAAATCCGAGTGTGTTTTGGGCATGCAGCAGGTAGGGCGCTTCTCGGAAACGCTGCTCTTACTGCGTACATGCTTGGCGGCGCTTGGATCTGCTTCCTGCCCCGAATGGCTTTGGGGAGAGCCCGGCCGAGAACAGCGTGTGCCCCGTGCGACTCGCCCGGCCTCCCGAGGGCTTCTTGGAGAAGGGCCGGCAGCGCGCCAGGTCACTCGCCTTAGGTGCATTATCTCTGCAATAAAACCCTAGCTATTAGCCTAGCCTCTCACGCAGCCGTTGCACAAACATTGCACAAACACAGTGGACACGCAGGGCAAGTTGTATCTTTGTTTCCTAATTGCGCAGGAATTGCCCAGCTCCATCGCAGGACGGGGGAGAGTTGGAGTGTTTTGATCTGCCTCTGCAGCACCCAGCGATCCGCTTCGAGGGCTATAGGTCAGATTGCACCAAAGCTGACTCAGCCTTTTTCTCAAAAGCAGTTGACAGAAATATAGTCTTTTTTTCTTTTTTAAACTTTTATCTTCTTGCCAGTTATGACTATACTATTTAATTTACAATGTGCTTATGAACATAGAAGATAACCTGATAATCTATAAATTATAAATAATAAATAAAGTAAAGCTCATGCTAATCCACTTCATTTAAACTTCATGTTTTGAATATCTTCTCTGGAGATATTCAACTCCCCCGCCCCAGATGCGAGCCTGTTCACTGTGCTATAGATTCTCGCTTCTTGTGCAGCAGGGTTGGACTAGATGATCACCAAAGGTCCCTTTCAACCTTAAATCAGGGCAGCCTCCACAGCAAGCAGGCAGGCAGCCTTCTTCACCCCATCTGCTTTCCCAATCGCATTCCCTTTCTATTATTTAATTGCATTGTCTCTTCCGCCTTCCAGGTGGATTAGTATTCTACAGTCCTTGATTTACATTAGCAGGTTATTAGGGCTGGAACTTTAATTGTACTTTAATTGTATTTTGCACAACTCTGTTGTAGAAAAGATTATAAAAGTTATTGTAAGAGTCAAGGATCTGTCTTGGTGTCTTCAGCACCTGATTCCCTGTGCTCTGATACTTTGCTTGTTGCCATCCTCCTTCACTCAGGGATTTTTGTGGAAAAGGTGCTTGATGAGTTCAGGTCAGGCCAAAGGCACGAGGTCATCTCCAGTATGGTCCTCATTATACTGAACCTGCCACAAAAATGGGAGCTCCTAACTTTTGAAGAAATGCTAGAAATGGCACTTGGGCAGGAAGAAAGTAAAGAAGGGGTTGAAGGGTAGAACCTGGGGCTTCCAGGCCATGGACTTGATGCTCATTTTGCAAGCTGCTGTTTTGAATGAAGGCACCACTGTAGCCACATCTGCTAGCAGAAGGAGTCGAGTGAATGCTAATCTACCTAGAGCTGGGCTAGCTTAAGCAGCTCACAAAGATGGCATGAGCTAACCCTGGTGACACTGACTGATGTAGTAAAACAGAAAATGCAAGTGATGTTATTCTCACTATGGGCATCTGGATCTTCCTGAGCACAGCCAGCTGAGGGCTCATCGCTTACCTGTATGCTCTCAGTGAAGGAGGTTAGCATGAGAATACATATATATATTTATATATATTCAACTCAAGGGTTTCTGTTTCTTTCCCTCAAAGAGGGGTGTGTGTTCAGGAGGGCTATGAACACATGCTGGTGGATGTCTCTGGTGCTTGTAAAGGTGGCAACTTTTGTCCTCATCTCTGTTTCCTACCTTTTTAGAGAGAGGAAAAGCAGCTGGAGCTGACTCTGGAGGCGCTCATCAGCCAGGTGGCTGACCTGAAGAACTCCTTGGTCAGTTTTATTTACAAGCTGGAGAATGAGTATGACCGCCTCACATGGTAAGGCCTCCCGGAGCTGGCGGTGCTGTCCTTTGCTGCCAAAGCTGTTTCAGAATCTGCTCTAAGGACCTCAGAGTATAATTAAAAACCACTAAGCTATTGCCATTAAGCTTAAATTTGCTTTTCACATTTCTACTGATGGAACCACTTAACGTCTTCCACTAGCAAAACATCTGAAAAACATTTGTTCTGCACTACACTGCAATAGGGTCATGCCAACATCTTTTAAAATGGGCCCTTTTACGGTAACTCGTGTAATTGTTTGTGCCTACGGTGACTGGAATTTTCTTGCGCAGAATATCTTACAGACCTGTGTATGCTATAAAATGAGCAGCTGCTCTTTCTGTATTTGTTGACCCTTAGGGCTTTTTCTGCCTCTGGTGTAAATGGAATTCTTGTCTCTGTCTGCTGATTCTGCATGTTTTACCAGAGAGTTTGAGAGACTTGCAGGGTCACATTCTCCTCCTGAAGCAGCAAAAGGACAACATAGCTTCAGCTTAATAAACCATACAGCATCTTACAGAGTGTCTATCACTGCAGCACAGCTTCAAAGGCAGTTAGCATTAATAATTAGTGTTGCATAAGGCAGGAAAGGTGGTGAATCCCTGTAAGAAAACAAACTGAAGGAGACTTGCCCAATTAGATTATCCACTGTTCTGCTTCTTTATCCATTAGTCTGGATAACTGAGCTACAGTTACTGGTTTTCCTATCTGTTCTGTTTGGGAGTTAAATTGTCTCTCAGACCTTGTTTTAGGATCCTACTGAGAGAGTACCCAGAGAGCTAAGCATTGTGTGTGACACAGGTGACATCCCAGACACCTGACCCTTCCAGTGCCCACTGTGTCTTTGAGCTGTCAGCTGCGTTGTCTCTGGGGACTGGCGCTTGTCCTGCGTGTTCAGCCCTAGGTTTTACTCTTCATTCTCTGGAGTAGACTCACTGGAGGAATACTAATATTATTTCCTCACTTCCCAGCTATTTGAGTGAAGAATGGGTAAAGGCCATCTCCAGAATCCCTTCCCATGTTCTGTCCTCTTTATTTGTTTTCCCAGGCCTTCAGTTCTGGATAGCTTTGCGTTGCTCTCAGGACAGCTGAACACCTTGAATAAAGTGCTAAAGCATGAGAAGACCCCACTATTGCGAAACCAGGTTATCATACCCCTGGTACTATCACCAGATCGTGATGAGGAGATCATGGTAAGAATCTTCCCTCTGAATGAGAGCCTTGAATATCAAAATGTGATTGTGTACTTGCTCCAGCTTGCTATTCCTTGTCCTCTTCTCAGTTCTGGATATACAGAAAGAAAAGGTGATGAGCTGTTCTACCTGGAAGCTGCTTTGCTGGGGAGCTTTCCCCTACAAGCATTTGCTCTCCGTGCCCTTTACAGGAAGTGTTCCTGTTCATAAATATGACATTTTCAGGATGTCAGGGCCTGAGGAGCTGTAGGATCCTATTATTTAACCAGGATATCTCCTTGCAAGCTTTTTATTTTCTCTGCTATAGTTGTGCTGTTCTGGTCAGACATCTGCACCTAGCTTTGCACTGTTTGTCACCAGATATCATGGGTGGCACTGCAGAACCTACAGCGTGAGCTGGCAAGATTTAGTCTCGGATTGAATGTGAAAACATTTCAACTGTGCAAGCAGGCAGCAGGTGGGACAGCGCTGCAGCCCCCCACTGTGCACTCTGACTCAACAAGCACAGTGCAAATTTCTAGATGAGTAGTTGACACTTCCTAAAGCTGCATGCATCAAGGGTTCCCCTGAACCTGCTGCTTGCCTTGACCCTGTACCATGCTCTGGTCTGAGCTGTTTGAGTGTGGAGCGGGAGGAGAAGGTTCTGAGCGTGGCTTGTTCACCTTGCAGCGGCAGACAGAGGGACGTGTGCCGGTGTTCAGCCATGAGGTGGTGCCTGATCATCTCCGAACTAAGCCGGACCCTGAGGTGGAAGAGCAGGAGAAACAACTGATCACAGATGCAGCTCGAATCAGCCCTGATGTGGCACAGGTAGGGGAAGACGACTTTGATGCTTTTATCTCTTTCTTAGCACAAGGGCAAAGAGGTCCCCTGCTTCTCTTGCTCCTGTGTTCTGCCTCCTTCACCCTTCCATCTGACAGTTCTGTTTTCTGTGTCCTTTTCTGTCTGAAATTCCTCCAGCTGGCCCCAAAGTGTGGGTTCCTCCGCAGTCTCCCAAAGCAAGGGTCTGCAGCCTGCTCTGCAGGAGGTACTTATGCTAGAATGGCACTCTCCAGGCCCTGCTACCAGAATGCTTTCTTTGATTCCATATTCCCTGGAGAAGAGAAAACATGTTTGCTTACCTTGCTGGCTTGTGCTGTATTGGAAGTATCCTGGTATTTTCTAATTGTTTTCTTGTTTTGTAGAAACAGATCCAAAGTCTGAACAAAATGTGCTCAAATCTGCTGGAGAAAATCAGCAAGGAGGAGCGAGAATCTGAAAGTGGAGGTATGAGGTACAAGTGGGGTACAGGGCTAAGCAGCAAGCTTGAGAGAGCAGTGGCATAATGGGAAAAGCAGAGAGGCTAAAGCATGGGAACATGGATTAGTAATACAGAGGAAAATGTTCAGGAAGATGCAGGACCAGCTGTCTTGTAGCTCCTGTATTTGAAAAGGCATCTAGTGGCTGGGGTGTATTTTACTTGTGCTTGGCACTGTGCTGTGCATGGCAGAAAGTCATTGCAATCCTTTGCCTTGTACCCTTTCAAGTTGATAAATGCTATCTTTGGTGTTTCCCATGAAAACCTCTCGGTCAGCATGGATTAAAATAGTTATGAAAATGCAGTTGCCTATCAGGTGGCTAACAGCCACATGTAACATGCCTTGGCCTTGCCTTGGCATGTTACATGTATGTGGAGGTAGGTAACCATATAACTATTTTCCAACTTCTTTGCCAGAATGTTTAAAAAAAAGAAAAAAAACCCAACAAACCGAAGAACATTTATTTTTCTACAGGTTTACGCCAGAACAAGCAGACTTTCAACCCTGCAGATACCAATGCTCTGGTAGCAGCTGTGGCCTTTGGGAAGGGGCTGTCAAACCGGCGCCCCCCTGGCACAGGGGCATCTGTCCAGTCAGGCCAGCCAGGAGCTGGTGCAATCATTGCAGGGGCTTCAGGCATGCAGCAGGTCCCAATGTCAGGTGCAGCAGCTCAGCAGCAGCCAATGCTGGCAGGAGTGCAGATGGCACAAGCTGGACAACCAGGTAAATAAATAGTATATCCGAGAGTGAGAGAAATGTAGGGACCAACAGCATATCATGTTCTGTAAAGACATCAATTGGAAGTTCAACTGGAGCCAAAAATGTAAACTGTTACGAGCTATTAAGTACATCTATTGGGCATCCACATCTGCAATATTATAGGTAGTTCCAATCTTTTCTCTTTGTAGAAAAAAAAAAAGAAAAAAAAAACACCACCACCAACAAAACGTTATGATAGAACTGGAAAGGCTCAGTGAACAGTGACAAAATGGTCAAAGGTCTGCAAAGGCTTTCATATAAGGAAAGACTTTAGAAAGCTGTGGCATTTCATCCTGGGAAAGAGATAGTTTGTGGATGGGGAGAAGAATGTATGGAAGTCTATAAAATCTTAGACTGTACAGAGCAGATGAATGGGGAGTGATGGTTCACAGTTTCCCATGATACAGGAAGGAAATGCATCTGTGAAAATACCAGCCTATGGATTTAGGACAAAAAGAGATAGTTTTCTGAACACTAAATAATGAAATTATGGAGCACATTGCCCACCTGAGTGATAGATTTATAAAGTTTATATGTAATGGAAAAGTAAGTAGGTACATTTCTACATGCAAAATCACTCAGTGGCCAATATTCATGGCAACACCTTTTCTGACTCAGAGTCCCTGAGCCACAATATGCTGGAAGCTGAGTGGGAATTCTGAAGGCATCACCACTGGCTTGTCCTCTTCTTAAATCTCCCCTATGAGATGCTGTCAGAAATGAGTTTGGCCAGGGGGACCTTCAGCCCTAACCTCATGTTGTTATTTTTATGTTCATGTTAATTGGAAATCTGGATATCGGATATTATAATTGGTGTTTTCTTGCTTGCATAATGACTGCGTTGTTCAGAAATGAACTTGAGCAACAGTATTAATCCTAAGTTAATGATGTATTTATGTTAAAATTAAAAAGTAATTTCCACTTTGGAAAGAAAGAAGGCCCCTGTGATTTTTGGCTGTATCCCCACTGACAGTGTCTCCAGGATGAGAAGACAGTTGCTTCTGTGCCTTGAGCACGATGGTAACAAGAGTACTTGTCCACTCTATGATACCCTGGACTTTCCTTTTGATAAAAGCAGCTGTACTGGGTTTGGCCACAAGTCCATCTATCTCAGCAGCCAAAGCAAAAGTGGAGACTGAAAGAATAGAAAAACAAAGGGTACCTTGGGTGACACCTTCAGCTTTCACCTTTGAGGGATGCTTTGAGCTATGGTTTGTTTTGAGACCAGCATGTGTAGTAGCCATCAATTTCTATAGTCACTTTCTAAATTATGATTTTGATTTCTCTAGTGACTGTGGCAGGATGTCCCATAGTCTTATTTCTTTTTGGTTTAAAATCTTTTGTGTGGTAATTTCTTTAGTTGATTCCTTTTTACTTGTGTTGTGAGAAACAGTGAATAACCCTTCCTCATTTACCTCATACCAGCTTTCAACAGTCTGATGTTGTCTTCTTTTTGTCCATCTGTTTTTTTCAGCTAATGAATCCTAATCAATGTGTTTGTCTGAAAATTATTATATAACCTTGAGCATCCTTGTCACTCTTTCCTGCACTTCTGTATGTTTTCAAGGCTGAGAGGAGTGGAATTGCTCAGAACATCCCAGATGCTGGTGAATCCTACAGTGCAGTTTTCTGGAGGTCTAGCAGTATTTGCTTACTGACTGTTAGCCATCACTGAAGTGATGTCAGATTACCTGCCAATTTGTTGCATTTCCTTGGATGTGCCTGAAAAAGTTCAATAATATTTATTCTGTTAGCCAGTTCTTCATCATTGTTTTTGTCCAGCTACACTGTAATTTTAATTCTCAGATTTTTTTTTTTTTTTTTGTTCTCATATGGGTACACATTCCACTTTCTGAAGGAGTGTCCCTGAGTGCTACTTTTTAATCAGTGTTCTTTTATTTATTTTTCTGATCATAGTTTTGTCTGGCACAGTACACTTTCACCAAGCTGCCTCTATGATGTCTTTGAACACACTCCCATGTGAGATTGGTATCAGCCAAAAGTAATAATGCCCTACATTTAGATGTGGTTTTAAGAGAAATTAAGAGATCTGAGAGAGGTTTAGTGATTCAAATACATGATCTGACTCTAAATAATGTTATGTATAAGAGGATACAGGTTCTTGTGTTTGTCTCTCTGGATAGAAGTGGGGAGCAGTCTGGGTTTTATCTCTATCAGCTGCTATCAGCAATTTCTGTGAGCCCGAAAAGTCCCACTGGCCTGTGGGAGCCTCCTGGCGATACAAAGGGCTTAATTAGGATTAGGATGAGACGAGGACAGAAGTAAGGGTGGGGGGGGAACTGACAGGAAATGTCAAGGTGGTTTCTCAACAGATTTCTCAATCATTTGTAGGAGAGATTGATTGTGTTACATGACAGACTGGAAGATGCTGTGGCAAGTAAGCCTAGTGTAGTACAGGCAATGGAACAGAAAGACTGACTAGACTGTTGTGCTTTTTGCATAATCCTCAGTAAATGTCCTTTCTAGCTCTGCACAGCTTTTTCTTTTTTGTCTCTCCAGGAAAGATGCCGAGTGGCATAAAAACAAACATCAAGTCTGCCTCAATGCACCCATATCAGAGATGAGCTGAGATGAAGAAAACCTAAGGAAGAGCCGTTGCCAGCATTGTTCCTGCTGCAGTCACCACTCCTGGATGCTTTTTAGGACTTCTGAGTCTCTTTGCATACCCGCATGCCATATCCAGGGAGCTGGGAACCCCTCCCTGGGTTTGATTTAGTGCTAGGTGGTTTGTGCAGAGCTATTAGTGGCTCTGCCTTTGTCTCTTGGGGATCAGAACTCCCTGTTCATCCAGAGCAGTGGAGTTTACTTCTGGAATGGATCCCATCTTCTTCACGTCTGTTCAAGAGAAATCCTTTTTTTTCCTGATACAGAACCCAAAGAGCTGCATGAAACGCTCTTCTCCTGGTTTGTTTGTTGATTCAGAAAAGATGTTCCTTCTTTACTCCCTCTTGTTGAATAAAGACTGTGTTATCCATGTTCTGTACACAGTGTGACATTGATGTCTGTCTCTCAGGTCATAAGGAGCCTCACTTCCCTTTGAATAAGGCTGAAGAGCATCTCCAGCCTAAAATACACAAGAAATCTTGGCAGCTAGGTGATATGGGCTCATGTGTACAGAGCTGTTACGAAGTGAATCAGCAGGGTGCAAACACAAGCAATAAGCATCTTGTTCATTGTAAACCTGTTATGACTACTCCCCAGAAAACCAAGTAAGAAAGTGGGAAAAAGTTATTACATGACCCACAGCATGAGAGCAACATTTCAAGAACAGCACAGAGTATATTCTGATGCTGCTGCAAGTCTTAGATGGGTGTGATTTCACTTCTATAATTCTCTGCTTCTGTGTTCCTATAAAGCTCCTTAGCTACTTCAGGATTAATTCTCCTTCAGAGAGGTATTTCATTGTACTTCCAGCTGTGCCATCCTTGAATTAGCCAGGCTGTAAAAATCTGTCCCATTTCTCTTTGGAACAGGACACAATGACGCTGTCCCTGTTCTGCATTCTGCCCTTGAGCTGTAACATAGAATTAGCCCAATGAAAGGGTCCTCTGCAAATAAGGGGAGCAGATGCCTGTCCACAAAGCATGCCAGTATGCACAGCACTATCCTGAAGACAACCAGCCCGCCTCTTGCTGCTTTTGCCTGGACTTCCCTTTTGACTTGTGGTGAAAGCCAGTACTGTATTTTACTCAAGAGTATCTGTCACCAGTCTTAAGGGTGAGGAAATCTCCACTCAGCAGATACAGCCTGCAGCTGCTCCCGCACTGCTTATATCTGAGCTAATCGGACCCATCATATTTGTGGAGGCTGTGGACTGTTTTCCCAAATCTAAACCTTCCACAAACAGTGTCTGGCAGCCTTTTGGATCTGTAGAACCTAGAAATGGCCTCAGGGAGGCATAGATTCTGGTGAATTTAAGCCTCTTCATCAGGAGACACTTTGCTAGGGTACATGTTCCAGCCTCTTCAGTTATCTTTGTTTTACTGAGGTTCTGCAGATTGTGGATTTACAAGCAGTGAGCTGTGAAGAAGAAAGTTCAGCTGCAAGTACAAACAGCTCGTAGGTAAGCAAGGCAGCTCCCCCACACAGCCCGGCTACGCATCCGCAATAGCCACAGCCCCCCCACACTGACTGGACTGCTTTTTGCTCCTTGGAGCTGTTGACTCTTGCAAGGAGCTGCTGTGAGGGCAGGACGCGACGCTGGCTCTGCTCTTAGGGCTTTTTGCAGTGCTTGCAGCTGAGGATAGCCCAGAGGAGCTCACAGAGCCGTGCGCTGTGACAGGCTGGCACCACATGGATTGCTGTTCCCTGCTCTGTTTCTTCCCCGCTTTTCTGGGAAGGAAAACAGAAAGCTGTGAGAGGAGCTGATGTCTGACCCCCGGCACTCATGGCCTGTGGTCTCGCAGCCCCAACTGGGTGCTTTCAGATGGGGTTTGGAGCTCGTTTCCCATGGACGTGGCCCCCTTGGCTCCAGCGTGCAGCATGTGGGCTGCAGACAGGAGCGCGGCTCGCGGGGGCTGCCTGCCGCTAGCCTAGCTCTCCCGAAAACGCCTCCCGTGGGGCCGGCTGGACCTTTCACACACTTGGACAGGAGGAAGGGAAAGACAGGCAGGGTTTTTTCCGCAGATTACAGACTTGGAGTGGCCTGCTAGGCTCCGGCAGCGCAACTTCCTGCATGACACAGGCGGCGGGGCAACCCTGCATTAATTCTTGCGTATATCAGAGCACGGCTGTTAAGAAAACAGTTGATCTTGAGCTGATATGTTTCTGTGGCAGTGACTGCTAGGTTGTTCCAAAGGTCAATCATCTGGACTGTAAAGTGCCTGCACCTTGTATTGGGGCTGTATTTTTTAATTCCTTGTAAGTGTCTGGCTCTTCTCCGAGGAGTTTGAATATCATTATGAGTAATATTTCTTCGTCCATTGTGATAGACTGGATTGATGGAGGTGTTCCAGAGCCTTTTGCTTTAAGGTATATTTTCTTTTTTCTTCTCTTCGGCTTTCACCCAAACCTCCTTGTGTATCAGTGTCCTTTGGGAGCCACCAACACTGCAGTTGGGTGCGGGATTCAGGCTGTGGGAACAGGAATGTCAAGCACAGAGTTACTTTAACCTCTCGTCCCATCACTGTCTCTGTGTGAATGTGTAAACGGGGAACAAACACCAAGAGGCCTTTTCCCTCACGAACTCACGCTGGAAATTCATGGCCTGCTGACCTTGCAGGGATTCACCGCTCCTGCACACCACTGCAGAAGAGAAGCACAGCTGCACTGTAGGCACTGGGAACGCTCCCCGCGCGCGCTGGCATCCTGCCGTGGCAACTCCCCGCAAGGTCTTCCCCGACCATGTCCACTCCCTTTTGAAGTCATCTCTTCTTGGGGAGGAGGGCTCAGTCCCCACCTTGGCCTGGCTCCCTGGGTCCCAGGGTGGTTGCAGGAGTGTGACCGACAGCGCAGGCACCGAATTGCCCAGCCAGGCTGAGTCTGGCTCTCCAAATCCTCCCCCTGAGCACCATCAACGGATGCATCCGCTGCCTGGATGCTCCTAACAGCTCCATATCCCTGACTTGGTGTCCCTGCTCCTGGCCATGTCCCTGTTCCCGGGACTGCACACTTCATCATTCGTTCCTTCCTTCCCTTCCCACACTTGACGCTCTTCAGCATTCCTGCTAGAAATGCACTGCCTGTGCCAGTTCCCTGGGGAGCATCTCTTCTCGCAGTTGGCCAGGTTGCAAAGATTCCTGTTCCTTGAGCACACATGCTGCAGCACAAATCTGATGTCTTTGGGATATTTAAGAATATAGAGTCCTATAGAGAATATGAGACAAAAGCTATTGTGTTAGTTTGACAAGTTTATTGCCTGTAAGCCCTGATGACTGGTATGTATATTTCTCTGCCTTAAGTCTTTATCTGTATAATCACATATCTTTCTGTCATTATTTTGCATAGAATGATTCTGACACACCTATTTACAAGGGCATCCTGTTTACTCTTTACAAATACTGGCATAATATTAATTTTCTCCTGGGTCTCTGGAGCTTCTCCAGTCTTCCTTGTTAGAGATCAGAATTACCAGTTCAGATTAAAAATTAAGATAATATTAAAAAAAAAAAGGAGATGCACAATATCTGGGCCTGCTGAGTTTTTAACATTTGCCTTATGCATTTGTAGCTTAACATCTTCCTGAGTTACAATTTCAGTGGAAAGTGTTGCACCCTTGTGACATGAGTACTTCCTCTGGCTTCCTCCCAAAACCAGGAGAGCAATTTATTGCCTTTCCTTCCTGCACCGTGATCACCAGTCCCCTCAGTCCCACCTCATACTGCACTGCAGGCTGAGCTGGTTGCTTCCCTGCAGCCTGCTCTGTCTCTCCTCTAGAAGTTGTGAAATTGTGTTTGTTGCCCTTATTTCAAAGTGTCTGCCACCCATAAAGAGCATAGCGAACATCTGCTAAAGTGAGAAGTGCATACTGGTGTTTTGGTTTGGCAAAAAGAACAAAACAAAACAAAACAAAACAAAAAAAAATGCACACCACCGC
>JAWLRI010000763.1:7792524-7847465 GCA_034781795.1 Crypturellus tataupa
TTGTATCTTCGACTAGGTTTGTGTTGGCGCCGATCTGGGTGCCAATCACTGTGATGTGTATCGGTGGCGGTGCTCTCTACGGCAGCGCAGACGATCCACGACCTAGGGCTGGATAGTCCGCGGCCTGCGGGACGGGAGCGGGTGCTGGGAGGGATTTCCCCCCTCCCTAGGGCTTGGAGGTGGTATAGGAGCTTGCTGGTGGGCTGAGGGTGTGGATGTTTCTTTCTGCCATTGGCACAGCGCCTGCACGGTGTGGGTGTCCGTCAGAGGCGGTTCTGACCTCCCCAAAACCCTGGAACCGCCCAGGGTGCGCTGCAGAGCTGAGCGTGCGCTGCACAGCAAGGTTGCTCAGGCCGTAACGGGCTCCAGTGCTCGGCTGCTCCCAGCTGGTGGCTTTGCCCGGTGCCAGGCTGGACCCTGCCCCGCGAGGCCACGCGCTGGCTCCGCAGCGGAGCGTGTAGGGTAAACAGCCCGCAGCGGAGGAAGACGTGTGCGCGTGTGTGGTGGCTGCCTCCGTGTCTGTCACCCGGGGAGCCCTGACCGCCCCAGGGTGTGGGAGGAGACATGTCCCGTAGACAAACTGTGGTGGTGGTGGCGCCGGGCGAGGTGGCGCAGGGACGAGTTTGGGGAAGCCGTAGCCTCGTGGGCAGGGAGGGCCGGGTGTCGCAACGCGCCGCGGGCAGGTGGCGAGGCGGCCGCGCCGGGGTGGGGCGGGCGCTGTCACCCCGCGCTGTGGGGAGGGTGACTCCATCGGCCGGGCCCCTCACAGGGCCGGAGCAGCGCGCGCCGCCCTGCGTCACGGCCGCGAGATAAGAGCCAGGGCTTTGGGTGGCATCTCGGGAGCCGCTCTGGGGAGAAGCGGCGTCTGGACGGTGCGGAGATCTGCAGCACAGCCCAAAGGCGGGTCTGCGCTCGGGCGCTGCTTCCCCTGTGGTGCCTCCAAGCAGGAGGGATCGTGCTTGTCCCCTCCCTGCCACAGGGGTCACCCTTGTTTGGGGCTCCCCACAGCAGTGCTGAGGCTGTCACCACAGATCCGCCTGGCGGAAGGGAGTATCTCCCTGCTGCCCTGCATCGTGGCCGGGGAACCCTCCTGCTGCAGCGCCGGGGTCTTGGTGCGGCTGCACTGGACACAGGCTGTGGCAGCGCCGCGGGGGGGAAGGTGTCTGACTCATGGCTCTGCTTCCTGCCTGCTCTCGAGCTCAGAGCTGCCGGTTATACAACACGGGGCAGTCTGGCACTTCTCCTCAATGTGGAAGTGACTCTCGCAGGGGGCTGTGCTTGGTGTGTGCTGGGGGCCCAGCTGGGCTGCGCAGGGGGAGAGGCCCTTCGGTGCTTGCTGCGAGGAGGGCCTGGAAGCGGCTGGAAAGTCGTGCTGGGCCTCGCGGGACAGGGCCGTCCCTGGTGTGGGGCAGCTGCAGCCGGGGAAGTGCCGGGGGCTGCTCTGAGTCACTGCGCAGGCCCAGCGCAGCGGGGAGCCTCTGCTGCAGGGCCTGCAGTTTCCCCGGGGCGCTTGACTGCTGCGCTAGGCCCCAGCAGTGCTGTGGTGCCTCCCTGAGCGTGGGGGTGGCCAGGCAGTGAGCTGAGCACTGAGCTCTCCCTCCTCTGTCTCCTCACAGGTGGAGACGCAGCGGGACGCAGGGCGCACAGGGCCTGCGCTGAGAGCCACCTTCCCTGCAAGCGGAGCGCAGGTAAGCCCAGCCCTGTGTGCATTGTCCTGCTGCCTCGGTGCTGAGTCTGGCATGTGTGTGCAGTGTGGAGGAGCCTCCAGCTTGGTTGATGGGGAGGGGGTTTAATATCTGCAGAGTGTTGAGCAAGGCTGGACCAGGCGTCTCCTCCAGCAGCTGCGCTGAGCCTGCAGCTGGGCTCGGCTTGCTCGTGGCCTGATGGGGTGAAAAGCAGCCTCCCAGGCAGCGCTGGCTGCTCAGAGGCCGGGGAGCATTCTCCTACACAGCCCTCAGCATCAATGTGCCATTGAGAGATTCTTCTTCCCTCCTCCGGGCAGCATGGCAGTACCAGGCCTCCCCCAGTGCGGCTGACACAATGTTGGCTTTGAGCACCAACTCGTGTAGGTGCTTGGCCTGCCTTTAGCCCTTGTGCTGGAACATGGGTGGGAGGAGATCCTTGTCCTCACCCTGCTGGTGGCAGCAGCTCTGATGTGAGCCCACCTTGAGCTGGTGTGTGTGATCCTGCCCTGCATGGAGGGAGTCTGTCAGTGTTGAGCAGCTGTAGGCTTCAACAGCCAGAACCAACATTCATCTGACCTGCAGGTGGTACTGGAGCTGCTCTGCAGTATATGGGCCTGTTCTCCTGTAACAGAATGACAGTTGGTAAAGTTGTCTGAGACAGGTAGGGAGGTATTTTGAGGGGCCTATCTGTTTGCTTTAGTGTCTGGATTTCTTCCTGCAGCCTTGTTCAGAGTACTATGGAGGGACAGTCTGGTGCTTCCACTTGGGTGACTCTTGGTTCTGGTGCCTTTGGGGAAATAGGAGGAGAGGCAAGTGGCCCTTCCCTAGGAGTGTGAGTGGAGGCCTGCCTGCTCAGTGTGCAACTTGTGATGATGAGAGTGCTCTTGCTGCTGGCACACTCTCTCTGAGCATCTTTTCCCCACTTGGAGACAAAGCCCATCTGTGCAGCAAGCACATCCATTCTGCTGTGCAGCAGCAGTGCATCTATCCCAAAATTTGACCACCTACTCTTCCAGAATGCAGCTAGGGTGGATTCCTGGTTGGGCTGAGCTGACCTTCCCACCAGACCTGCTGAGCAGCTTCTTGAGGATGGTTTAGAGAATCAAGCTGCTGTTTGAGTCCTTAGGGGTTGATTGAGACAGCTGGATTTTATCTCCTTCATAGGAAGCTGCTCCAGCTCATGCTTGTAAGCTGTTCCTGACAAACTGTTCCTTTGAGAAGTAGCACTGTGCCAGCTGTTGCAGCAGCCTGTTCTTGCTGCATCTTGCTGAAGGGCTTAGCCATGCCACCCACACAGCCTAGGCCTCTGCAGTTCTACTCTGCATGAGATTCTCACCTCTCTTTCCTGAAAGTCTGTTACATATGGGGTGCATGATATGGTGCACTCTCCTCTAAAAACTAAGGGGATAACTAGGGCTTTGGAGCATGAAAACTCTTATTCTGAGCTAGAAATTTCTTGCACCATGGTTTGGAGGTGAAAGTAAGGGCTTATTCAAGCTGTGCTGTGCTGCCTTTTTGTCTTGGTGGAGAATAGCTTTGTGCATCACCAGGACAATGCTGAGGACAGTTTTCCTGCAGTGCTAAGACAGGTCTTCAGCAGTGCCTTTGCTGGGTGAGGATGAGCACTTGTCCTTCCTCTTTTCTGCTGGGTTTATAGCACAGAAAACCCTCAGGCTGAGATCCTTTAGGAAGGCACTTACAAGAGGTGTTGGGAGTGGTGCCTGTGATGACCTAAGAAACCTTTCTTCTGTGTTCCTGTACTATTGTACTGGACTTGTGTTAGAATGTGTAGTTGTAAAGTGGTGGGAGTACTTGGGCTGGAAAGTCAGGTTCTTGCTAGTCAAGCAGGTGAGGCAGCTCACCCTCCTTCCTGGGGCACCCGTTCCCTGGAGCCAGGACTCTTCCCTGAGGAGTTGTGGGGTTGCTGTAGCTGTGAGGCTGGCTCAGCCTGGATGCTACCTGAGTCCTTGGTAGCTCACTGCTGTTGAAGGTGGAAACCTAGTCTGGGGGTTCTTGAGTTCTTTCTTAGCATCATTGGATATCTACCTTCAGGTTTATCCTCCTTCCTTGAAAGTGATCAGGGCAGGAAGCTGTTCATCAGACAACAAGCTCTTCAGCCTGTAGGGAGTGCTTGCTCCTACTGCCTGGACCTTAAATAGATCAGCTGTCTTGCTGATAGACTTGTTCTGTATATGGTTGGACTTGTATCCTCTGCTGCTTCCACTCAACCCTAAGATTACCCTTCCCTTCTTCCTGTGAGGGCAACAGCACTGGCTTTGGGTGAACCCTCTGCACCTGTGAAGGTAACTGAGGCTGGTATCTCTGTTCTCTTGTGGGGTCTGTGATGCTGCTAAAGATGGTTCCTGCCTACAGGCATTTGTGGTGCATCTCCCTTAGTGCTGCTGTCTCTGGAATCGGTCGTATTGCCAGTGAGCATCCACTCATGGTAGTGACTGAATGGCTGTGGGCCTCCTACCTCTTGGTAGAGGCCCAAACCCATGTCATGTGTGTCCTACAGCCTGTCCCCTTCCATTCTGTAGTGGTGACCCCTCAGTTTGTATCAGGGCTTTATGTGTGATCTGTCAGAGGCAGAATCTGGCTTTGTAGACCTCTAATGTCCCTATTTTTTAGAGTCCATGTCCAATTCACATAAAACCCTTTATGGGACAGAGCATGGTAATAGCTATAAACTCTTGTGGGAGCAGAGTTGAAGCATTGTTGTGAACTGTTTACTTGATTACTGAACAGTAGTGAAGTGCTGTGGTCCCTTGTGTACTCTGCATGCAGAATGATTGCTCTGTATAGTTCTGCTTGAGGGATTTGCAAATCTTGATGTGTTTCTAGTAGCTGTTCTCAGGAGCAAACCTGTGTGCCCTCCCTTCTCTGCTCCATGCACTGTGGTACTGCTGTTACTTCAAAAATGAGACCTCATTGCCTCCATCTCCTTTGCTTACCTGATGCTCCATGAACCATTGAGCACTATTTAGATATTGTGGGAAGAAATAACTTATTTTGGCTTGTATAAGTATCTTGTGCTCTCTTCATTCAGTTCTTCCTTTGCTCATTTCTATGCCAGATTGTTCTGTTGTCACCTTTTCCCTGCTTGTTCCCGACTGATCTCATCTGAACTGATTTGGATCTGAATATGCAGTCAGCACAGTGTTAAATGTGGTAGGGAGCAAGCCTGTCCTAAATTTGCATGATTGGTCCAGGGAGGTACTTGTCTCCAGAGGAATACAGTGAGTATTATGGAAAACAAGCTTGGGTGCAGACCTCTTATCTTGACTTGTGCTGAGACCTTGAAGTTGGATTCCTGCTTCTGTACAAGGCTTCTGGCACCCTTTGCAGTGGGCTTGCTTCTTCCCCTGTAGGTTTGGGGTGACTACTCAGATTACACAGAATTTATCTGCTCATCTGGGAGTCTCCTCAATCTTTCTGCTCCTGAGAACATGGGAAGGGGAGAACTTTAATCCCTGTTTGTAGGATGCCATCCAAGGGCTCCAGGATTTATACAGCCACAGTGTGAGATATGGCAATAGGGTGTTAACACCCACCTGCTGAAGATGAGGGAGCTACCTGCTTCAGATGGATCACTTCCTGACTTGGGAGTCCAACTTGCGCTGTAGTGTCAAAAATAGCTCCTAGCCAACTTGATTTCAGTACCAGCTGCAATTGCAGCTCTTGCAAGAGCTGTAATTTATCAGGGTTAGAGTTTGTTATTTTGAACACAATCCTCTTACACTGTCATCAGAAGTACCCTGGTATCAAGCTCTTAGCTGTGTCCTCTGATATACAGCAGGAAGCAGCTGAGCCAGAGGCAGTGGCAAGTGGATCTGCTGTTAAAATGGGGACTTATCTGGTGGTGTCACCTGCAAAGTCTGTGAGGACTTCCTGCTGCATCTTTGAGATTAATTCTGGAGCTCTGGTCAGGGAATGTGTCACCAGTCTCTGCAGCCAGTGTGTCACACCAGGAAAGCTTTGCTTTCCTACTGATTCCTAAAATTCCCTGTGTGGGATTCCACACTTTAAATATAGCAGCTGGTGCTCTGCCACCAGGTTGGTCTCTTGTGTCCTCAGAGGATGCACAAGCATCTCTTCGGACAGTGACTTTTCTTGGGAAAACAGGACTTGGGCAGCCTGTGGACAACATGTATTGACTGAATCTTCCTTTAGATGGCTGTGGTCATTAACAGTAACTTGTGTGTGGCTGAATGCGGCTCTCCTGGTGTGTGTTGTCTGCTGTTATGTGCTTGAGCTGCCTTCTCAAGATGCTCTATGTGAAGCTGGCTATATGCAGGCCTCCTTGGGACAACTGCAGAAAGGAATAAAGAATCTAAATCCAGTTATCTCTGCTTTATGGTGAACTGCCCTGCCCAGAGCTGCATGCCAGCTCTGCTGGAACCTGAGTGCTGTTCTAGAGCTCCTTCATGTTGTGCAAGTGCTGCCTGCTCTAAGGAGACTGGGCAAAGGAGGGCTTAGAGGCTGCTCTGTTGTTGGCTGTGCAGGTCAGTGTTGCAGCAAGCCTTGCTGCCAGCTGTTTGTAGGGCAGGAGAGGTGGTTTGATCCCTAGCCAGCTGGTTATCTCCTCACCTCCTGCTCTGCTGGGAGCCCCAGAGGGGCTGGGGCTGCTTCATCCAGTTCAGCAAGGGCCTGGTGCCAGCTTGCTGAGGTGGCAGCTGGGTGGCTGCCTACCAGGCTGTTTTGGTGCTGTCTGTAATTAAATTAGTGGGGAGATCACGGTGGTTTGTTTTCTTACCTATTACAGGTCTGATTTCTGACTTGAATATTCATGAGGTGATGGTGTTCACTGCTAGACTGCTCGGGGAGGTAAGGGCTGAGCTTGTTTGCAGGTGGCTGCTCTGTGGGGTAAGATTTGCTCTAACAAAACTCAATGGGTTGTGTTCTAGCTGCTGCTGTCAGTGTTATGGCTCACAATGCTGAGGTCTGCCTGCTCTGGGGCTGCTGGGCCTTGTTATAAAGGGGTTTGCTGTTCTTGCTGAAGCTGCATTGATTAGCTGTGTGGCTGTGGAAGTAGACAGTCCACACAGTGCTGAGTGTAAGCAAGTCTCTAATCCGTGATGTTGGTTACTAGGGCAAAATGCAGTCTGTTGCTCTGCCTGCAAATAGTGAGAACATCTTGATAGAGGGAAGCAGCCCTCTGATGTGAGGTGGAAGGAAACGTTTGTCAAGCATCTACCTATTGTGCTTGGTGTTTGGCTTATGGGTTCCTGAAGTTCTGGGATATGGGGTGAGTTCAGATTCTCAGCACTATTGCTCTATGCTGGAAAATCACAGAATGATTAAAGTTGGAAGGGATGTTTGTAGATGATATAGTCTACCCCTTGTTCTGCACAAGCAGGGTCACCTAAAGCATATTGCACAGGACTCTATCCAGATAGATAACATCTCCAGAAAAGAAGATTCTACAACCCCTCTGGGCAACCTGTGCCAATGCTGTCACCCTCACAGTCAAGAATTTTCCTCATTCTGGTGGAACTTTCTGTGCTTCAGTTTGTGGCCCTTGCCTTTTGTCTGGCTACCACTGAAAGAGTTTGTCTTCTCAGCTTCCCTTGAGATATTTATATACACTGAAAAGATTGCCTTCTGCCTCCTCTTTAGGTTGAAGAGGTCCAGCTCTCTCGGCTTCTCCTTGTAGGAGAGATGTTCCAGTCTCCTAATTGTAGCTCCACATTGGACTCTCTCCAGTAATTCCATGACACAGCACTCCAGATGTGGCCTCACCAGGGCTGAGTAGAGGGAGAATCACTTCCCTTGACCTGCTGGCAACACTCCTAATGCACCCCTAATACAGGGGCCACTGGCCTTCTTGGCCTCAAGGGCACATTGCTGGTTTGTGTTGTACCTCTTGTCCACCAGTATTTCCAGGTTCTTCTCTGCAGAGCTGCTCTCCAGAAGATTAAGCCCCAGCCTATACTCGAGCATGGAGCTAACCTTCCCTAGGTGTGGGTGTCTACTTGCCTGAACTTCATGAGGTTGAACTTCATGAGGTTCCCACCTTTCCAGCCTGCTGAGGTCCCTCTGAAGGGCAGCACAGCCCTTCACTGTATTGGATCTTCCTGCCAGTTTATCTTCCTCAAACTTGTGGAGGAAGCACTCTGTTTCCATTCAAGTCATTAATGAATAAACTGAACAGCATGGGACTCAATCCTGACTCGCAGGGGATACCATTAGCCACTGGCTTCCAAAGAGGCTATACCACTGCTCACAACCCTCTGAACTCTGCCATTCAGCCATTTTTTTCAATCCTTTTCCTTATCTTCCCATACAACCCACTCTTCCTGAGCTTGCCTGGGAGGATGTTATGGGAGACAGTGAAAGCCTTGCTGAAGTCAGGATTGACAACATCCACTGCTCAACATTCTCTCCTGTAACCAGCCAGTCACTCTATCATAGAGGTTATTGGATGGGTGAAGCAGGACTTCCTCTGGGATAATTCATGCTGACTATTCCTGATCACCTTCTCATCTACCACCTGCTTAGAGACAACATTGGGGATGAGCTGCTCTGTCAGCTTTCCAGTGATGATGGTGAAAGTGGCTGGCCTGTAGTTGCCTGGGTCCTCCCTCTTGCCCATGTTGCAGACTAGTGACAGTGCCTTCTAGTCCTCAAGTACCTCTCCTGTTCTCCATGACCTCTCGAGGGTGCGGGTGAGTGACTTGGCAGTAACATCCACTAGCCCTGTAGTATCTTGGGTGCATCCCATCAGGGCACATGGATATGCAGATGTCAAGTTTCCTAAATCCTCCTGAAGTCCATGGTTGTGATCTTACTTACAGTCCTGCATCTCAAAATCACTCAGCCAATGCTGCCCCTAACCTTCACATCTCCTGCCAGCCTCAGCAGTACACCTGTCCTCATTGGTTCCTCTACCATCTGTGTCAGAAAGCTATCATCCATGTTCTACAGGAACCTCTGGGGCTTTTTGTTTTTAATTGTGTTACCCTTCTAACAGGTATCAGCTTGGCTGGAGTCCCCCATGAGAACCAAGGACCTGTCAGTGTGAGGCCACTTCTGTCTGGCTACAAAAGGCTTCCTCAGCATCCCCATCCTGAGCAGCTGGCCTGTGCCAAACACCTACAACATGTGTCTTGCACATTAGCCTGCCCTTTAATCTTCACCCTCAAGTCTTCAACTCTCTCTTCATCTACCTTGAGGCAGAGCTCTGTACATTCCAATTGCTCTTGCTCATAAAGAGCAGATCCCCCACCTGGCCTGTCTTTCCTAAAAAGTACATGGTGTCCCTAATTGCAATGAGATCACGGTCCTGTGACCACACACAGATCTCTGATCCCTCCTGTTTATTCCCCATGCTGTGTGCATTGGTGTGTAAAGTCATTTCAGGGAGGTAAATAAGCCTGCAGGTTCCCCAGGGCAAGTGTAAGAAACTCTCCATAATCACATCCTCACTGACTGCCCAGTCACTGTAACTGTCCCCTTCTCCCATCTTGCCTAGTTTAAAGTTATCCTAACCAGGCTGGACAAACTGTTGGCAAAGACACATGTCCCCTGCTTGCTGAGGTATCTTCTGGCTCTCCCCATCAGTTGTTGGTCTTCAAACAGGGTCCCATCGTCATAGAAACTGAAACCCTGTTGCCAACACTAGTGGCACAAAATCTGTACCTGCAGCAGAAACACTGGGCATGAAGCTGCTGGGGCTCTAGCTGGCCAGTGAAGGAGGGTCACACCTGGCTCTGCTCCCAGGATCTCTGCAGTTCCACTGCCCATACCAGAAGGCCAGTGGCTGCATCCCTGGAGAAGATGGACGGCAAGGCAGATCCATGTGCATCCGTTTGCTGCATACAGCATTCCCAGCCTCCTGCATTAGCTGTCCTGCGGGACCATGTCAGTGTGGATATTGAGGCCGAGGATGATCTTGGGGAGGCCCTAGAAGAGTTGTGACTCTGTGAGCTGGGTGTAGTAAGATGTTCTGCCTAGGGAAGCTGTGCAAAATTCCCTGGTCTTTTCTGAAAGGATCTGAAAGGTGCAATCTTGCTAATTCTCTCCTGGTGTTGCAGTAGGAACTCCTAATGCTTGCCCAGAGCCTGTCCTTTAAAACAAAATTACAGTATCTCCTCCCAGGTCGTGGCATTAAGGACTGTGGAAGCGCTGAGTATGTCTATGCAGTAAGAGAAACTTGCTGCCATTTGTGCCAGTGGGGACTCCTGTGCCAGTGCTGAGCGGGTGGAATTGGCTTCTGTAGCTGCTTGGGGAGCAGTTGTGCTCCTTGCTGCTGCCTGGGTGGCCTTGTGTCTCGCACATGAGCTCTGTGCAGCCTCCATAGGCTCAGGGCAGCATTGGATCCACATCCTGTGTGCAGGAACTGGCCCCAAGCTGTTCTGAGCTGCCCTCCTGCTTGATCAGTGTTGCTAGAGCTGTGGTCTGCAGAGTAATTTGCAGGGCCTAGGCTCAATGTCTCCTGCCATCTCTGTGGGATGTAGCTGTGAGCCTGTGAGCGACGCTGGCACTGGCTTCCCTTCCCGAACTGCCCTTAATAGGTGCTTCCCAGTAGTTTTGTCTCTGCCCTGGACCTATAGTAACCCTGACTCACTCAGTTCGATAAGATAAACACAGAGCTTAAACAGCCAGGTACTTGTGCGGAGAACCAGCTCTCGAGGAGTCCTCAAGCTAACAAATAAAGGTGTAGCTGGATATAGTGGTTTAAAACCTAAACTAGACAGACAAGTTTGGAGCTTGCTTGGAGCTCAGCAGTTTTCAGGAGTTTATTTACAGTATTTCCCAGAGCCTTTAGAGTGGCTTTCAAGGATGTGGCAACTCCTGCTATGTTCTTCTGGCCTTTGTTACACATGGAGAATAGATAATTTAGCAGTGCCCAGGATCTTAAACCCTCTGGTATTAGGGTGATCCTGCAGGTGAGTATTACTTGCTGTTAAACCATCCAACCCCAGGCTGATGAGGGCAGCAGCATGTCTGTTCTGCTGCTGTGTTGCCTCATGGTCTGAGGCGGGACTTGCTCCCCAGTGCCCTGTTGCTGCAGCCTTCTCCACGAGGGTATGAGGAACCTCATTTAGTGGCTTCTGGAGGACAGCAATACAATCAGGATGTGTGGCTGCTCAGGCCTTCTCTGGACCCTTGCTTGGGGGACCAAAGGGTATTTTGGTGGGGGAGATAGCAGTGAAGGAGACTGCTGTTGTAGAGTGGCTGTGTGGCATTCCCCATTTCAGAGGAACATACTGGGCGCCCACCAGAACCAATTGCTAGGCCCCTTGCAGTGTGGTAGTGCGTGCCAAGCCCATGACAGTGCCCCGGGCAACGTCACTGAAGCATTTCCTGACTTTGTAGCACCATGCTGAGGTCTTGTAGAGTCTTCTGCAGTCCTGCCTGCCCTCCTTGCCTGCCTCTCAGGTAGAGCAAAGAGCAGACTCTGCTCCTCACTTTGCTGCAAAGTTGAAGGAGGGCTGGAGTGACCTGGGTGGCTGCACCTGCAGGATATTCCCAACTAGGACCTTCCTAAGAGTAAGAAGGGGCTTGTAGGGTCACTCTGCTGGCCTCAAGGTTTGCTTCCTTGGGGTGGCAGCAGGAAACCTCTGGGAGAGAGGGGAAGGAGGCAGCTGGAGGTAGGTGGAGTGGCTGTTTGGTAGCAATCACAGGGAACACCTTCTGCAGGGTGTGAGTCAGGGAGGCTGGGCCCGTGCGTGTTCCAGCTGGGGCATGTTCTCTGCCCCCACACCACGGGCCTCTGCAGGGGCAGGTCCCGGGGGCACAGAGGCTAGGAGAGCTTTCCCAAACAGGCCGGCAGCAGCAGCAGCCTGGGCGCACTCCTCTGGAGAGCATCCATGTGGGCAGTGTGGTGTGGACAGCGTGGTGTGTGCTAGCAGTGCAGCTGGGCAAGTGCTCGGCGGACCAGACCTTCTCCCTGCAATCACATCCTTCTCCTATAGCTATTCCTACTAATCCAGGGATAGTGCTCTCCTCTGCAAGGGGAGTGCAGGTGCCTTTGCCAAGCAGCCTGCACCTGTCCCTGGGGTGCTGGGTTATGGATGGTAATCCTTGTCAGGCCAGTGATCCAACAGGCACATTCTTGCTCCTAGTAAGATCCCATCTGGAAATGTCAGCAGATGCAGGCCCTGCAGGTCCTCGCTGGCTGGCACAGGGATGCTCACTGCGTGGGTATGGGTGGCACGGGCACCCAGCATTGCTGTTGTGAGTGAGCAACACCTGGCACGTCTAGTAGGAGTGAGACTAAGAAAGGGCTGGAGATACAGCCCTAAGGCTGGAGCCCTACCTAGGTAACTTGCAGTGGTAAGATCCCTTCTTGGGGAAGGACTGGTGCAAGAGGGTAGGTTTCCCAAGCAGCTTCTTCCATCCCAGCAGGTGTGAGGCTGTGGTGAGGGTGGATGAAGAGCTGTGGGGAGCACAGGGCTCTCTTGGAGAGCAGATGCTGATGTGGGCTCTGCTGAGAGAGGTGCTGACTCGATGCTCATGACTGAAGCTGTGCTAGAAACTGCCCGACTGCAGCTGCCTGATCCTTTCCTCTGTCTCTCTGCAGAGTCACCACCACTGCCATGGAGGGGATCGTGACCATGTATCAGGACTTCATGAAGAAAGCAGGTGAGTGCTGGGCCACTCTGTGCTTACTGCCCCAGCACTGTGGAAGGATGTGTCTGCATGTGGGCCCACTCTGGCTGCCTCCTGCCTCTGCCCTGACCCAGCTGCAGCTCTGGGTTCAGACTACACCTTCATTTTGTTTGCTGCTTCAGCCCCAAGCTGCATCTGCCTGAGCTTCTGTCCTAGAAGAGCAGGACTTGCGAGGTGGTCCTTGTCTCCTCTCTGGTAGCAGCATTGCTGGCAGCAGGGTTGCTTACTGCTCTGCACCATGGCTCTCTCCACAGACCCCCGCATTGCTGACTACCCACTGATGCAGTCTCCCTTCCTTGTGATGGGCATCCTTCTGACATATGTCTACTTCGTACTATCCTTGGGCCCTCGGCTAATGGCCAACAGGAAGCCTTTAAACCTGAAGAAGTTTATGGTGCTATACAACTTCTTTCTGGTGGGACTTTCACTCTACATAGTTTATGAGGTGAGTATTATTTGGCATACGTAAAGCAGTCCTTACCTTGCAGGCTGCGTGTGTGATGGGAGGCCCTTGTGCGTGCAGCTTTTTGCCCTTCCTGAGGAGGGCTGAGAGGCGTGGGTGATGTGCTGGGCCTTACCCGGGTCGTGCTCTTCTTGCAGTTCCTGATGGCGGGGTGGCTGACTGGCTACACCTGGAGATGTGACCCTGTAGACTTCTCACAGGACCCCAAGGCTCTTAGGGTGAGTTTGCTTCCCTCTCCCTATAAGCAGGGAGGGCCTTTAGTGCCTGTTTGGGCAGTGAGATTGCACCTGCCAGTCTGTCCCAGAGCAGGTGACTTCCTATCCCTGGCTCCTAAACTGACTCAGGCAGTCGATCCCTGGGCACGTTGGTGCTCAGCTGAGTCTCTGATGGGCTGGTTCTCTTACAGATGGTCAGTGTCGCCTGGCTCTTTGTCTTCTCAAAGTTCATCGAACTGACAGACACGGTGAGTGACACGCTGGGCAAGCCCTGCGTTTGGGCAGGGGAGGCACAGGGACCTGAGGCCAGGACAGGCACTCCTGGGCAAAGAGTTAAGGCTGAGTGTGTCTGAGGGAGGTGCTTCCTTCAGTCTTTGCTTGTATGACCCAGCAGAGCTTTTGTCAAGCATCACTGCGAGGAAGGCCATTCTAGGCTACTGCAGGTAATCCTCTGGTAACAGTATAGCTCTGAAAGCTGAGGGATCAATTAACACATGCTGGTAGCAAACTTGAAATGAAGCATCGCCAAGTATGGATACTGGGAGTCATATCTGAGGCTATTTCTACTGTCCCCAAGGCTGCTGATCCTGATGCTATTGAGCTCTCATTGCAGGTGATCTTTGTCCTGCGGAAGAAGAATGAACAGGTCACATTCCTGCACCTCTTCCACCATTCTGTTCTGCCTTGGAGTTGGTGGTGGGGAGCAAAGTTTGGTCCAGGTAAGGCTGGATGTGGCTAGGTGCACAGCTAGGGAAGGAGTAGTGTTAGGCCTGGCACCTTGGGAAGGCTTCTCCGGCTTTGATGGGCTGGGCGTCTGTGCGCTAGAGCAGGAGAAGCTGTTCCTTAAGGAGGCGCCCTTGAGTCCAGCATCACACTTGGGTGCCACTCTGGGAGGAGGGATATTTGGCTCCTTGAGTGGCTGTTGCAGATGACTGACAGTAATAAACATCTGCTTCACAGGGGGAATGGGCTCATTCCACGCCATGATCAATTCCATGGTGCACGTTGTCATGTATTTCTACTATGGGCTGTCAGCAGCAGGACCTGCCTTCCAGAAGTACTTGTGGTGGAAGAAGCACATCACAGCCATCCAGCTGGTGAGAAAAGCCTCTGCTGCGAGGGGCAGGGCAGCCCTTGCTTCTAGGGAAGGTGTAGCCTTTGACTATGCTTGCCTTCTGCAGCCTTGCAGCTGCTCCGGGTGCTCTGGGGGCCTCTGCTCTCCCCACAGCCTGGCTGGGGCACCACTGCTGCTCAACCTGCTGCACCTGGGCTGTGCCCACCCTGGGTGGGTGGATGCTTGTGTTGTTCAAATATTGTCGTATCTTCAGTGGTTGTTCCTTTCTCATGTCGTTACTGTCTGCCCCTCACTGTAGAGGCTTGTGCTTTGGGGTGGGAAAGGAACATATTCCTTTCTCTTGGAAAGGCTGGCTGTTGTGTGATCCCTGACATTGCTCCAATGTGTAACTTGGGTCTCTGTTTGTCCGGCTCCTAGGCACAGTTTGTGATCGTCTCCGTCCACATCTCCCAGTATTACTTCATGCCCAGCTGCCAGTACCAATTTCCCATCTTCATTCACCTCATCTGGATTTATGGGACCATCTTCTTCATCCTGTTCTCCAACTTCTGGTACCAGTCCTACACCAAGGGCAAACGGTTGCCCAGATCGGCTCAGCAAGCAGCCCAGCACAACGGTAGCAGCATCCATGAGAATGGCACAGTCACCAACGGCAAGGTCAAAGCCAACTAGAGGGCAAGGCCCTCCCAGAGCCAATGAGAGCCCCGGGGCAGAGGCAGCTGGGACCTGTTCCCCTGCTCCTGGGTGCCACTAGCCAAACCAAGTGCCTACAGACTGTTGTACCCCTGTGCCCGGCCCTGCTGTCCTCTGTCTGCATGCCCAGCCCCTCTGCTCTGAGCAGCCATGGGCAGCTTCTCCTGCTGCTGGGAGGGCTCATGCTGCTTTTCAGTGTTGTTGAGCAGAGAGGCAGTTGCCTGCATCACAGCTTTGGGGCTGCAGCCCAATTCCAGTGTTTCCAAAGGAACTTCCCCCAAGTGCCTGAATCTGGCCCTTCTGCCTGGGGCTCACTTCCTTCTGAGTAGGACCAAAAGAAGAGACCGGTCCCTACCCTGGTGCCCTCTCCTCTTCCCTCATCAGAACCGGTATGGATGAGCAGACTTGTCCCTGGTTGCTTGCTGCTGCCAGCACAAGGGTGAATATCCCTGCTCTGCCATGCTTTGTGCCACCTTGTCTGTGCCACGGTGCTGCATGTGCCTTCCCCCTCTGATCCTCGTGTGCCCGGGTGGAGAGTTGTGCCCTGCTGCTGGTGCTCAGGCATGGCTGTGGAGAATGTAGGGGCAGCGAGGGTGGCACCCGAGGCCCAGAGCTGCCCAGTGCAATACATAAACCCCGTGCCTGGTATGTGGCAGGGGTTATGACAGCCAGAGGTGCCTCTACCCCATGAGAAGGCCCAGTTGCCTTGCCCGTCTGTTCCTGGGCTGAGTGCTCAAGCTTTAGCCACACTTACCTGATCCTGAATGGCAGCTGGTGGCTTCTTCTAGAGCGGGGAGGCTCAGCCTTGACTTGGACGACTTCTACTCCTGTAAACGCAAGACTTGAGCAATAATTGTCCCTAGAAACAGCTCCTGAGTTATCCTGCTTGGGACCAGCCCCGCTCTGGCCCGTGTCAGCACAAAGGAAGATGGTTGGGCCGTGTCCTGCTGTGCTGTGTGACAGGGAGCACCCCTTGGCTCTGTGGGCCCCCAGGGCTGGGCTGGGGGTGCCCTGCCCCGCAGCAGGGCAGTGCAGCCGCTCTCTGGGCCTGGCACCTGTCACCTGCTCTGCCTGTAACCAAAGCCATGGCAGTGGCCTTGCGGTTGAGGTGAAGGAGCCAGGCCCACTCAGGCTGGGCTGCTCTTCTATCCAAAAAATAAACAGACAGAAGGAGAAATGGCTTCGCCCTCTTGTTTTCCTGGCTTGCCTTGCTCTGAGGCTGTTCCAGGCACTTGGCCCTGCCTAGTGTGGCTGGAGGAGGGTTGGGAGAAGCAGCTGGTGTAGCAGGTTTGTGTGTTTGGGGGAAGACGGAGAGAGATAGCCTGCTGATGAAGCAGAGCGCAGGATTGTTTCCAAATGCTCTGGTAGAGCAGTGCTCAGGGCAGGAAATGTGTCAAGGCTCCAGTTGTGAAAGCGGTTCCACCCGGTGAAGGAATGGATGGGGTGGGACCAGGGCGAGCCGGCCAGAGCTGCTGCTTTTCAGAAATCCACTGGGAGTGCTTTGCGGGGAGGCCCTTGGAAACCCCAGTGATGAGGAAGGAGCAGGGAGGCCAGTTAGTTGCTTTCTGAAGTGGGGAGCAGGGCATCTGCAGAGTCTCATTGCTGGCAGTGCAGCACTCTGCCCCTTTCTACCAGCCAAGGTGCTCTCCATTCCTCGCAGGGTTGCAGAGCTGCTTTTGCCTTGGGCTCTGGCCCTGTCAAGCATGGAGGCCAGGCCTAGGTGCCGATGTGGACCTGGGAAGAGGGGCAGGGTTAGGGTTAGGGACAGTTGTGGCTCAGAGAAAGGCAGTAGCCCAGCAGGGCTTCCACGTTCCAGGGGGCTGGCTGCTGGTGGGATGGCTGTGCTGGAAAGGGCCCTGCAGCAGCTGTGCTAACTGGGACAAGGAAGCTCCTGCCTGATAGGGGTGTCAGGTTCTGACCTGTAGAAAATGCCCCTTCCCCCCACGCCTCCCCAACCTCTGAGGCTCCTGCTGCCGCTCTGCCTGACTGCGCCCTGGCTCACAGCCATCTTTGGTCCTGAGCAGATGAAGTCCTGATCCTGGGACCACTTGTGCTTTCTCCCCCAGGGGCTGCCGCTTGCCCCTGCGCAAGGAGCAGCAGGGGCAAGGAGTCGCTGCAGGACCCAGGAGTCGCTGCTTCAGGAGCTGTAGGTGATGGTGCAGCTGCCACTGAGCTCACTACTGGGTTGCTGCTTCCCTGCTGGCTGCCCCTCAGTAGAGCCTGCTCTTGCCCAAAATAGTAACAATACTTTGAACTACTTAGGCTTGGTATTTTCAAACGGGGCTGTTCCTGACACGTGCTCTGCACTCTCTTCCTCCAATTGTCCCTGTTAGCTGTGATCTTCCCGTGGGCCAGGCATATGCCTAAGTAATTTATATGCTGTCATGTTCTGTTCAGGCTGTTTGCTCCAAACTGATTTCACACCCTATATGGCAGCATTTCCTGAGCTTGCTTGGTCAGTCTGGCTCCTTCCTGGGTTCTTCCTCTTGCTTCAGGGCACTAGGAGCAGAATGCAAGCTAAGGCAGGGTGCTGCAATAGCATCACCTTCCAATAAGTCTCAGAGGGCTTTGAAGGGTTGTGTAAAGCAAAGTTGCTGGGGGACAGAGGCAAGACAGTCTCTGTTTGAGAAAGATAAACTGCTGTTGTGTTGGACTATATGGAAAAACTACACCAGCTTTCAGGCACGCTATGCCTTTCTCACAGGATCAGAAACAGCCCCTGAGCCAGGTTCAGTCCTGGAAGCTGCATTCAGCATGGGGGCAGAGAACAGATCTGCTTTAAGTCACGCAGCACTAGGGCTGCCTGGGGGGTGGGGCAGGAACACTGATCACTGCAGCTCAACTCTGGGGAAGGGTCAAGCCTTGTGTAGGTTCTTGTTCCCTGCCTGGGTCCAGCTCCCACTCTAGGATTTCCTTCTGGAGGAGGACAGAGCTACCTCTTTCTGACTCCTACTGTGTGGCTAAATTCAGGGGGGCCAGCAGCCCCCCGGGCAGCTCAGTCGCCACAGCCCACGCTCCTCTTCCTCCTGGGGCTGCTGTGGCACTGTGCACCCCTTTGCCCCCACAGCAAGGGGCCTGAAGGGCAGCTCTGCTGGGTGCGGAGGGGTGACTGCACAGCTCCACAGAGGTGGCTGGGAAGGCTCCAGCCACTTAAAGCCCCAGAGCCTGGCACTGGGTGGTACTGTGCTCCAGGGAAGGAGGAAGCGGTTAATAATCCACCCTTGGCTAATTGTAGGGCAGCAGGCGGCCCCGACTTTGCAGAGCAGCTTTGCAGAGGCCAGGCTGCTAATCAGCACTGCACCGCACTCCGGGCTTCCCTACCATTCCCTGCTGCGCCGCCCTGCGTTCAGCCTGCAGCACGGGCTCCCTGGGGCTGCTACAGCCCCACAGCACAGCATCGCAGCACGGCAGCGTCCCAGCTGCCTTTTACCTCACTCAAAGCCAAGCTTGGGCTGCTTGTACCTCCCTGTCAGGGCACTAGCAGGGCTGAGACTGACACAACCTGTTTCTCAAGCTCTGCACCAAGCCCCAGCAGAGGCACCACTGCCACACAAGGGTCCTTACTACAGCATCACATGCCCCCTACCTGCTTCCCTGGGCATGGCCTCAGGTGGCCCCAGGGCTTTCCTGCACCAGGGAGGGGCTCAGGGCTGCCTTAGGAGGGGACTTGATGCAGTTACAGTAGCTGCTGGCAGAGCAGCAAGCTTTAATCCTACTGGAGTCTAGTCCTTACCCCCCTCTTCCTCAGCCCTAGTCCTGGCTCTTACAGCTGGTGCTTTGTTTACCCACTCCCCCAGCTCCTGGCACAGGTATTTGTTTGAACTCCTCCTTTACACCTGTGGGCCCCAGCTTACAACTCCTCTCTGCTGATTTAACCTCTTCACCCCCTCCTCTGTCACTCTTTCACTCTAGCAGTAGAAAGGAGAGGCAGGGGCAGAGCTCCTGGCTGTAGCAAGGCCAAAGCAGACCTCTGATACCCCTACTGTGGCTCAGGCTGCCAGACCCACCTGGGTAAGGCATGATCCCTCATACTTGGTACCTGACAGAGGCCCCTGGAGCCCAAGGCAGCACCCAGCAGGGACAGAGGGCTCTGCCTGAGGCAAGAACTCCTTCCGAGGCAGCTCCCTGCTCTGGGAGTGCTGGCACTTGCAAACACTATTTCCTGCCCCCACCCACAAGCAAGAGCATTGCAGGCTATTAGAAACAAAAGCTTTTTTACCCTATAACTGTTTCTCAGGGGAGAGAAGGAAGAGAGAAGAAAAAGAAGAAGAAGAAGAAGAAAAAAAAAAAGAAAAAAAAAAAAAGACAAGCCCTGTTTATATTCTTGTTCATTAACATTCCTGTTTTTCTTACCAGAGGCAGGAGACCACAAGCAGTATCCAACCACAGAAGGTCAGGCTGCTTCAGTACTGCTGGTTTGAGAAAGATTAGATATCCAAGAAACCTGCCTTTTCCTGGTGTAGCTTTGCTAAAGTAAGAGCAAGTATGGAAACTAATAGTTCAGCTTCCTCAGAAGAGCAGTTAGTGCTGCAAGCAGAGAGTCAGACTTGGGGTCTTTTGGGGCTGCTGCTTCTTCATGGTGGTAGGGCTGCTCGAGTCAATGCAGGTCTCCCAGTCCCAAACACCCTCTCCCAGCTGAGGCACTGCTGCCGCCAGGGTCCCATCCTCCCTCTCAGGCTGGGCCAGCCTTAAGCAACAAGACAGCTCTACCACTTGCCCCAATCCAAGTAGAATGAGTTGCTTGGTATTACAGACCAGGGCCATTTCTTCCATTAAACTCCCTAAAAATTAAAATATGGAACTGAAGATGTTTATTAACATTTAAAATACTGTACAATATAGGCCCATTTTCCCCCCTCCACTCAGCAGCACTGTGCACTCATCGGATACCCTGGTGAATGATGCTGCTTTTGGCACTGCTTGCCTTCTCCTTTTCCTTCTTCTTTATGGGGTCCATCTCAAAACACCGCCAGAGCCGCAGAGTTTCATCAGCAGCTGCTGATGCCACTGTGGAGCCATCTGGGCTCATGGTGAGATTCAGCACTCTGGCTGCATGCCCTGGGGAGCAGTGGTACAGTTAGGGCTGTGCTGATGGGCCCCCCATTTCCCCTCCCTCTGGTTCTACAAGTCACATTCACCCCACTCTTTGCAGGCCTGCACCATGGGCCCCCCTGCCCCTCGCAGCTTGCACCACTGTGGGTGCTCCATGCCAAGGCCACATGGGTTCACACCTACCCCCCTGCCCCTCGCAGCTTGCACCACTGTGGGTGCTCCATGCCAAGGCCACATAGGTTCACACCTTAGGTGCACAGGTGAAGCACGCATCTTTCCTCAGCATCCCCCAGAGGTGCCTCCCTCTAGCAGCATCCCCCCAGCCATTCATCTGCACCGCCAGCGCTCCAGGCAAGACCTCAAAAGTCTGCTCAAGCCAAAGATCCCACCAGCCTTTACTCTACGGCAGGCAGCCTTTTCCAGCCTCGCTCTAGGCAGAGCGCCCAGCCTACCTCGGAGCTCGGTGACCTTGGCCATCGTTGGATACTTCCAAACCACCAGCTGATTCTGTGCAAAGCCGTGGCCCGAAATGAACTCCTTATAGTTCGTTGACCACAGAATAGAGCAAACCTGGGAAGAGACAGTAATGCAGGTAAGTTGCTCAAGCAGACACATGACACTGAGGCAAACACCGACCCTCCCCTCCTTTCCCATTCTCCCAGACCTCAGAAGCCAGCAGATCTGTACAGACGCTCAACCCTGAGCTGGTATTCATGCCTCACCTGAGAATGGGCATCGACAGCACTGAGGCAGGTGCCTGAACACACATTCCAAATCCGGATGTATCTGTCACTAGTGCCACCTCCAGTGGCTAGAACATTTGACTGCCATGGACACCAGGCCACGGCCTGCAAGAAAAGCATTAATTCTAAGACATTGACAATTAACATTGCCTCTAGGTCTGAGGCAAGACCACAGTGTCCCTCTCAGGAGAAGAGGTACAGCAAATCCTCTATCAATCCTCATGTTTGCCTTGTATACAGACATGCACCCACAACATGCCTCACCCTAGCAGCCATACGCTCACCTTGACAGCACCCTGGTGCTGAGTGAAGGTCTGTACAGGAGCAAAGTCCCCACTGTCCCCTTGGGTACAAGGCCAGATATTCACCAGGTTGTCATTGCCACCACTGGCCAGGTAGCGTCCATCTAATGACCACTTGAGTCCACAAACCTCCTGTGTGTGGCCAGTAAGTGTGGCCACATGGTGCTCAGCCACTCTGACATCATGATGGTGGATATGGCCAGTCCGTGCCCCGCTGGAGAGAGAAAGTAGATTGGCAGTGTCAGACAGGCCTGTGTTTTCACTGAAAGCCACCTTTGTGCTTGTGTGTTGCCAGGCTGCCTTAGGCACTGCTGGGTTCCAGACTATTACCAACATCACTGAGTGTTGCTGTGAGCAGGCAAGGCAGCTACAGGATATCAGCTTCAGCAGAGGACAAGAGAGACCCTCTACCCATGATCCAAATGAAATGGGCTGAACAAAAATCCCAAGCCAGGCCCAAAGCTCCTCCAAGCTATCTCTGACCACACTGTGTGGATCTAAGAGAGGCACCCATAGCAGTCAGACATGATAGTCATCCCCACACAGTTAAAATCTTACCTAGAGAGGATGTAGTTGTTCCAGCTCAGGGACCCCACACGCGAAGAATGACTGATCATATTTCGGAGGCGCTTCTGCTGCTGTATGTCCCATAGCTAGAAACACAGAGCACTAAGTTTTAGAGCGTACAAAAAAAAAGAAAAAAAAAAAAAAAAAGCTACAACATGCCACCAACAAACAAACAGCCAACCCCACCCCAGGAGTCCCACTGGCTTTGGCATTCAACCTTTCCAGTGTGTTTCCAGTTTGTGCCTCATACCTACAGAGTAAGAGCTAAGTCCAGATTCTGGAAAACCACAAAGCCAAACACCACCTGTTGCTGCTGCAGTTAGTCCCTTCCCAGAAGTCTGGCTGCAGCTGGATGAACTCCCTGGCTAGGGGGTCCTCACTAGCCAAGGGCACAACCACTGGTACACAAGACTGCAGAGAAGACTCCCACTGCAATGGAAGCCACAAACATCCTGTTGGAGAGCAGCAGCTGATGGCAAAGATGTGCACAGCCACTTTGGATTTGTGCCACTTCCCACTGCCATAACTATAAGGATTCTTTCAGATAATACCTGTTATCTGCCACAGCAGAGTACACTGTCCTGAGATGTCCTGTGTGTTCCTCTATCAGAGGTCACATATTTCACTTGGCAGATACTCATCAAGGCCAACAACTCATTGCCTAACAGGGGTAAGGCGCACACACACCCAGCAGCCCTCCTACTTGTTGGATCAAGCCAGTTCAGAATGCACAGCATCCATTTGCTGCTAGTTGAGACTTTGTCAAAGGTCCCCATCTTCAACAATCCTTAGACAACACTTCTAGTTTTATTCCTACACTCACCTGGACCTCAGCATTGCTTGTGCCAACAGCAAGGTAGTTTCCTTCTTTAATCCATGACACCGAAGAAACATAATCATCTGGATGCTCCATCTGCAGCAGCTGGATGATCTCTCCCGAGGAATAATTCCACAGAAACACAGAGTTGTCTAGAGCCACTGCCAGGAAGTTCTGCGAGCTCCAGTCAATAAGATTCAGATCTACAATTTGGAAGAGCAGTGCAGGACACTATATTCAGCTGGAGAGCCCTGTGCACAGCTCAGCAGAGCACTGCAGCAAAAACCCTTCACCCAAGGCTGCTGTCACAGCTTCCACCTAAGCATGAGTGCAGTTAAGTGGTAGCCTCCAAGGAGTCTTTATGCCCAGCTAGCAGGATCACATATCCCTGATCTAAGGCACTTGCATAGCACTCTGGACCACTGCTCCTCTAAAGCTACACATGGACACTCCAGAAGTGGTCCATACCAACCTGGAGGACTAAGACCCCAAATCAGCCAAATTAGCTCCAGTGCTTAGAACAACACTGGAGAAAAATACATAGCCAGTGTTTTTCTGTTTTCATTCAGGTCTTCTTGCTCATAGATGTGGGATTCGTAAGCTGACCTCAGCCTTGGTCAAACTCACACAAAGGTTTCAGCAAAGAGAATAAAGTTTAACAAAGTTGCACTTACACAATCTAAAAGGAAAAAAGTGGCAAGGAAATGTAATGTGTTACAATAAAACTCCTTCAAAGCCATATTCAGAAGTATTTTAACAGGACCAGAAGCTCACAGGAGCCAAAGAACAAAAGTGACACTAAATTGGTCACTTTCCAAACCCATCCCAACTGCAGAAGTGGGGCCAGAGGGATATATCCTCTCAACAAGAGAGCAAGAGGAAGCAACAGACACCTCTCAGTGGCACTCCAGGGCAGAATCACCTCAGAGCCCACTGAGCACAGCAGCCTACTTACAATAATCATTGCGAATGTCAGGTGCATCAAGAATTCGATCTGGCATTGAGGGGATGTATCTACCATTCTTCCTGCTTGAGCCAGGTGTAGTCTTCTGGCTGTAGAGCACTTTCAAGTTATTCTGATAGCCTGTGCACAGAAAAACAGCTTTTATCCTAAGTTACTGTTTCCTCCTGGTTGATCACTGATAATCCAACTGGTAGTCCTTTCCCATGAAAGTCAAACACCAGAGGGAAGAGATGAGTTATGCCTAGGAACACACCATATGTGCTCACACTGCAGGTGTGAATCCCGTACATGACCCATTTGTCCCTGCTACCGCCACTAAATCTACATCATTGACCATTAATAGCTAGAACAGCGCAAGTTCCAATTTCATAATTCACATGAATGTGCTTAGCTGAAAAGCACATGGTTTGCTGTATCCCACCACATTTACAAACAATTAAGCTGCTAAGTGTGCAGCAGAGCATTTGAGGCCTTTACAGACATCATGCAGATTTGCCATTTGCAGTGTAATTTTTTCTTAATTAAGTGTACTTCTGTAAAGAGCTTCAGCACAACTCTTTCACCAGACTCTGAACTTCAGGAAAGCTAGAAGGGAGACACCAGCATGCAAGAGCTCCGAGGAAGTCAGTTGTTCTCTCTCCTGAGTTACATTTTCCTCCCCAAATCTCTTTAGGCGAGTCAGCTCTCTGGCAGACCCAGCATCAGCATCCTACCTTCTGGAGCATTCTGGGGCTTTCCACTAAGGCGAAGGATCTTGGCCTCTTCTACATCAAAACCATTCAGGTTCACTGCCCAAGCTTTGTGTTGCTCCTGGAGAAAGGAAACAGCCTCAGTGGGACTTATTTAAAACATGAAGTCCAGACTGCACCTCAGAACTGCAGCTGGCGAAGCACATGCCCAGCACTCTCTGCCAGCAGAGGAAGGTGTATGGCTGTACTGTAGGAAACTGCTACACGCAGGCAGCTCAGAGTAGACTTTCCTCAGACCTGCTCACAATGTTTTCATACAAAAGAAGGGCAAATTCAACATTTCTCATTGCCAGAGGGGAAGCCACAGCCACAAGGGACCATGTGCTTTATAAACAGATTTGGGAACACTGTGTACACATTCCAGAATAGCTCCCCATGCAGACATTGTCCTAGAATAGCTACCACCAGCAGTTTCACTGTGAACAGGCTCACAGCTTTGTGCCTCTGTAGTCTGCTCCATTCAAAAGCCTCATTAGCCCTTCAAAGTTGAATTTTGCTACCAGAAGCCACACAGACCAGCATGAAAACAGGAGGCTTTATACTTTCTTGTACCTGAGGAAGCATCCCCACAGAACAGTAACGCTCAGCCTCATAAATGGCAGCTGTGCACCCATTCCACTTGCTGCCACTAAAACTTCCACCTCGGCCCAGGTTCCTGTAGCCCAGAGCTAGAAGCTGTAGTTGCTGGAGTGGTAGCCTCACAAGCCCAGACAGTTTTGCTTCCCCAGCAAAGGAGAATGAGGATTAGCTGTTGCATTAACTATTGCATAATACTTATTATTAGAGCAGCACACTCACCTTCTTGGTAGGGGAATCCTCAGTAGGGTCATTCTCTTTGGTGAGAAGGAAGTTAGCCACCTCCATCTGCATAGTACTGCGGTTGGGAATGTAGCGGTCCCCTCCAGCCTTTGTTGGTGTGCTCTGGATTTTGGATCCTGATTTACCTGCATTCATAGGCATATTGTCTTACAGCAGCCAGACTGCCTGTATTAGCACTTTCAAGAGAAGCAATAAAACTAAAACTCTGAGGCATTCCATCAGCAAGGGACTATATAATATGCACCAGAGAAGTATTACAATCAGAGTAAGGCTCAGAGCATTGTTACACATTCCATACAAGTTACAGACAACTCATTTCTGGCCTCTGCACCATGCTGTACACCAGCAGTCCCCAACCACAACCCAGTGCCCCATCAGACACAACCTTGGGTCTAGTGCAGCAATCCCAGTGCTCCCACCAAAGAGGTAGATGTGGGAATGCTGGCCCAGGACACAGAGACACCAACACACACCCTCCCACATATGCCACAGCACAGAGCAAGGCACTGCTGGGGACAGCAGCTCAGCCACACTCCATACATGCAGCCAGGCCCACCTTGAACCTGGGAAGGTTCCATGTGGCCTTCCCAGGCTTCATGTAGCAGGTGAGCCCACAGCACCTGGTAGAGTCTGGGTGCTCCCTGCTCCCATCACTGCTCACCGGGGGTCTTGGAGGGCGTCTTGCTGGCGCTATGCGAGCGGTTGGCCGGCTTCATGGGCGACACGCCGACGGCGGGGCTGGGCCCGGGGGTGCCGCTCTCCTTGGCCTTACGCTGCCAGCGCGCGGGCGGCGCGTTGGGGATCGGCGTGTCCAGCTTGAGCAGCCCGTGCAAGTCCGCCTCGAACACGAACTGCGCCATGGCGCTGCGGGCGGAGCAGCGGCCTCAGCGGGGACCCGCCAGCAGCGGCCGCACCCGGGCGGCCCCCGCCGCGCCGCCAGACCCCTGCCCATCCCTCTCGCCTCGCTCCCGGTCCACCCTTCCCACGGAGACAGACCGACCGACCGACCGACCGACCGACCCCCGGGCCTCCATACGGCCTGCGGACCCCCGTCCCCACCTGCGCTCTCCGTTTGAGGCTCACGCAGCCCCGCTCCCCGCAGCACTTAAACCCCGCGCGGCCGCGCCTCCCATTGGCCGCTTCAAACCCCAACGGCCACGCGCTGCCCTGGCGACCGCGTCGTGATTGGTTGGGCCGCGCGGCGGGGCGGGGCTCTGCGCGGCGGCGGCAGTGGGAGGGCGGAGAGGGGCCGGGGCTGAGTCGCGCAGCCTCCTTGGGCGCCGCTTCCGCGCTGGGCCCGGCCCCGCGGAGCGGAGCAGCTGGGGGCGGAGCGCGACGGGGTCGCTCGCGGGGAGGCGCAGGAGGCCGAAGAAGAGGAGGCTGAGCCCGAGTCCGTCCGCTCCTTGTTTATGGCGCGGGCGCGGGGCGGAGCCGCGCTCAGGGCGGCCCCCGCGGCTCCCAGCCGCTCATGAGAAGATAGGACTGGTTCGCGATGTCCGTGGTGGGCAGGGGACGCTCCGCAGAGCTCCACGGCGGGCCCCGCTCGGCAGGGAGCACCCCCGGCAGCCTGCCGGCTTCCTGCAGCCCCGGCGGCCCCTTGGGCGGTTCGGTGGCC
The DNA here is from genome assembly GCA_034781795.1 of Crypturellus tataupa. Taxonomy (NCBI): domain Eukaryota; kingdom Metazoa; phylum Chordata; class Aves; order Tinamiformes; family Tinamidae; genus Crypturellus; species Crypturellus tataupa. The sequence goes on from JAWLRI010000763.1 coordinate 7,818,901, forward strand.
CAGCGGCCCGGCAGCACCTCCAGCAGGCAGGGCTGCACCGCGTCCTCCAGGGGCTGCTTGTAGAAGGCGTTGGCCTGCGAGGAGAAGGGATGCTGTTGGGGGCAGCTCCTGCAGCATGGGATCTCCTGAGGTGCCGCTGAGGAGCCACGTTGGGTGTCCAGGGTGCCCCAGGGGAGCCATTTTGGCTGCCCCGAGATGCCCCAGGGGAGCCATTTTGGGTGCCTTGAGGCCTCTGAGGAGCTGGGTAGGCCACCTGGTGCGTCCTAGCCCTGTCCCTGGAGCCAAGCCATTGCCATAGAAAGGCCTGGGGTTTAGGGGCTGCTCTCTGCTCCCTGAGCGCTCTTCTGCAATGCTGAGAGGGAGGCAGGGAAGGTGCTCCCCTGGCTGGGATTGCTGGAGGGGGCTCAGCTGTAGAGCCTGCTCAGCTGCGGCCAGAGCAGTTCCCCACCATGGGGACCCTGCTGCAGCCTCCTCACCTGGCTGTGCTTGCTGCTCTCGTTGAGGAAGCTGCCCAGCGCACGGTGCAGGTCTGGGACAGGTGGCCAGAGCTTCTCCTTCACGTTGCTGGGTGGGAGGAAGGGGGGTGGCAAAGACAAACCTCTGTTCAGTGAGTCCTGCACGGAGTCCATGGGACAGGGTGCGCAGGCCTCAGGCTGCACCTGCCCCAGTGAGGTGCAGGCAGGAGGTGCGTGGGGTGCTCAGGCCTTACCTGTACAGGGAGGGGAAGGTGCACCTCAGCCCCAGGAGCACTCCTGTGAAGAGCAGTGGCACCACCGCGACGCTTGGGATGATCCAGTCTGCGTTGGAGGAGAAACACTGAATCCCAGTGCCCCTCACAGGAGTGTCACCCTCTGGCCAGTGCTCTGTGTCCCCTACCCCTTACCCGCATCAGCCATGGCATCAACCACCACAGGCTTGGACCAGGCGCTCCAGGTGCCCTGGTACCATGGCCCGCTGGGCTGGGCTCGCACCTGGGCGAGGTAGCGGGCGCCAGGACGCAGGTCCAGGACTTCTTTCCTGGCTGCCCGTGGGACTTGCAAGACCTGCAGGGCGGAACTCCATCAGTGATGACAGCTTCTGCAGTGCAGCAGGGCCAGGGCTGCTCGGGGGAGCCCCGGTGGTGGTGGGCAGAGGGTGCCAGCCCACCGCGTTACCTTCCAGTCGTGGCTGTTCTCCACGGAGTAGCGGAGCTGATAGACCAGCTGCTCCGCCAGCTCCTCCAGGGGTGGCACCCACTGCAGGCTCAGCCGGCCCTGCGTCACTGTGGCCTGCAGGAGCTGCGGGGGGTCTGTGAGCACTGCGAAAACAGGCCACGTCACTGCCAAGTCTGAGGGGCCTCTCCCCAACTGGCTGAGAGTGGCATTGATGCTGGGACTCACCAGCCTGGTGCAAGCAGAAGGGTTCCTTGAAGTAGCTGCGCGTGGGCTGCCCGTGGGGCCAGGTGATGTTCACCAGGACAGCGATGGCTCTGCCAGCCGTGGGCTGAAACGTGCAGGTGCAGATGCCCTGGGCCGCCACGCTCACTGCCTCGCACCGCTGCCACGCTTCGTCCCTGCAGAGAGAGCAGGGAGTGCGTCAGCTCCTTGGCCGTATCCCTGTGGCCCTTGGCCCTGCCAGCCCTGCTCTGCTGGGGCTTCTCTCTTGGCCCCGTGAGGCTTGTGCTGCCCCACTCCGCCTCAAGTTGGAGAGTCAGCAGGGCCTGATGTGGCAGTGGGAAGTGTGGTGGTGGTGGGCAGTGTGAGATGTGGTGTGAGGCAGGTGGCACTGTGGCAGGGCACAGCGTAGAGGGCACAACACCGGATATGGCCCCATGCCTGCGGGCACCGTGTCCCAGTCATGCCCTTACCTTGTGCCAGCTCTGCTCTGGGGTGCCTGATAGAAGAGCTGGTGGGAGCTGCCTGCGTCTGCGGGGTCCCGGCTCCACTCGCAGCGCACACGCTGCAGGTCAGGGGTGGTGCAGAGCAGGCCGATGTCTCCTGGGCAGACAAGGGCATCCAGGGCAGGAGAGGGCTGCTTCCCCTCGCCCTGAGCCACCCGAGCCTGGGTGCAGCCCCTCACCTGCCCCAGCTCCCAGCTGTGCGCGCCCTCCCCGCTGCGCTCGGCGCTTGGTTCCTCCCCTGTCTCACCCACATCTCTGGCAGTGGGGACAGCTGCTCACCAGAGGAATGGGGTGTCTCTGCAGCCACTGCCTGAGACCAGGGCCCCCACACGCCATCCATGGAGAGGCCGTCAGGCTTGCTGCGCACCTGGATGTAGTACCTCGCCCCAGGACGCAGCTCCCGAAGCAGCACCCAGCTGTCAGTCTGTATCAGATCCTGCAGGAGGGGCGTGAGGCTGAGGAGCAGCCATGGCCCCAAGCCCTGTGCGGCCCTGGTCTCTGTACATACCTGCCCAGCTCCTGCAGAGGCTGCAGCTCCCTCAGGGGCGGGTGCCTGGGTACTGCTGGCCTGCAGGACCAGCCGCCTACTGGGGTCGAGCGTCAGGCTGCAGGGTGGCTCCCCAGAGTCTTCCACGCAGTAACGGACCTCGTAGAGGAAGAAGTTCAGGTAGTCAGCGAGCGGGGGCTGCCAGGTGACCCACAGCTGCCCTGCTGCTCCAGTCCAGGTGGCCGTGATGTTTGTTGGTGGGGCAATGAGACCTGCGAGGAAGATGCCAGTGTTAGCCCTCCTGCGCAGCTCCCAGGCATACATGGTCCTTCTGCGTAGCGCTGAAGAGCTGGAGGAGGCCTGCCCTCGCCCTGGGGCTGCCTCCCTGCAGGGACCTGCATGGTGTTCCCAGCCCCTGCAGGGGCTGCTGCATGCGGCAATATGTGGGGCCACTCCAAGTCTGTCTGTGACATGAATCCTGGTGGGCAGGGGGCAGGAAGCATGGAGAGTCCAAGGAGCACCCTGGAGCCTTGGCTGGGGCCAGCTGCTGCCTGCGGGCACTGCACCATGGCAGGGACTCACCCACTGCATCCACACTGAGCTCCCGCGAGTACTTGGTCTGGTTGCTGGTGGTGTTCACGACGAGGATGGAGAGCTGGCTGAAGAGCCGCACGTCCTGGCTGGGGAACACGCACACGTGCCTGGTCCCGCCAGCCCCGCGGCTCTGCGTAGAAACTGCGCACGCCTTGGGCTTCTCGCTGGAGAACAGGGAGTCAGTGATCCTCCAGCACCACCCCAGCGGCCAGGCTGGAGGAGAGGGATCCTGGAAGCCAGAGGTGCCACCAGCTCCTTCCCTGCAGCCCAATCTATTGCAGAGCACCTCTTGAGTGAGACAGAGGCTAGACTAGGGGCCCCAGCCCTGCCATGGACATACACTGAATAGTTCGCAGCAGCTCTGCAGCTTCTTGTGCCTGGCTGTGGAACCCCAGCACACTGGGTGCCAGGGGAGCTGAGTGTCGTGGTGTGTGCCAGGCTGGGCCAAGGGAAGGGTGAGCAGCACTGGTACCATGCCCTACCTGCTGTACCAGTAGTAGAAGTGGCACTTCCCACTGTTGGCCTCTTCCTCCTCCTCTTCATCCCAGAAGCATGTGAGGTCCTCAAAGGAGCGGGAGAAGCAGAGGATGGCCTCAGGCACCTCCTCCAGGAGCGCAGCATCTGGGAGGAGTGTGGACATGAGGGAGCCCCTCAGCACAACCTCATCCTCCACATGCATCCCTCCATGCCCCGTGCCAGCTCGTGCCTGTGGTGGGCCCGGGCAGTGGAGTGGGTGCAAATGTCCTTCCTACTGTGTGACATCTCGGGAGGGCCATAGCACATGGACCAGTTTGGCAGTTGGCATGCGGGGTGCTGGCTGGTGGCACAAGGCCTCACTGCCCCAACCCCCGCGTCAGCGCACAGGATCCTTTGGGACAAACAAACATCCCAAAATAGCTCTGTGGTTGGAGCGAGGCTCGGGCCTGGCTGATGGGTGGGAAGGAGCCCCCAGCCTGCGCGTGCTGGCGATAGCGCTGCCTGCGGAAAGGCACGCGGAAGTGAGATAAGGAGGAGCAGCGCCCCACGAGAGGGAAAAGGCCCTGAGCCTGGCGAGGGGGCACACTGGGCGACTGCCCAAGCCACCCCCCAACCACCGTCCTGAACGCAGGCGCTGCTTGTGCCCCGACGGCGGTAGCTCTCCACCCTACTTGGTGTTGCAGGGATATAGCAGAGCAGAGCTGTGCAGGCCCCCTTGGCAGGGAGCACTGCACCCAGCGGGACCCCCCTGCTCTGCTGGCACGATGGGGTCTGTCCCCACTGGTGTGGGGAAGGGGACAGCCCTGAGGGCTGCAGACGTATGTCAGGCAGCCGGGCACACCCTGTCTCACTGCTTCTCCATCACTGCTCCAGCACCCTCCTCCTCCCTCATGGCCGGGGCTCTTCCTCCTCGTTCCTCGCAGGAGTTGTCCTGAGCTGGAGGACACCTCAACCAGCTGTGTGCCACCACATGGCCCTGCTCCATATGCTGAGTGTGCCTATTCTCTGCTCTGGAGCCCCCTGCACAGCCCTGCAACTGGCCAACCACTGTGAGACAAGACTGAGCACAGGAGAAGGACAGTCCCTGATGTCCTTGCCACTCTCCCAGTGTTCTTCTGCTCCCCCTTGCACTGAACCCAGGCCCTGATCTTCCCTCCCTGGTCCAGCATTACAGACCATAGCCTCCTCTCCATAATTCTGCCTTCTACCCTGCTCTTCCCTTTCCATGCCCTCCTGTTCTGGATGGCCCTGCCCAACTGGGCAGCCTGATCTCATGGCAGCGCCGGGCCTTCCCTGGCCACAATTAGCCGTGTTTGGGGTCAGGGGATGGCCCCAGTGGCCTGGAGATGTAGGAACATCCTTCCCTCTGCTAAGGCTCCATCCCAAGGTGCTGACAGGGACTTGCAAAGGTCCTGTGGAGGGAGCATCTCCTCTCAGTGCTGGCTGTTTCTACCAGCAGAAGTCACTGGCCAGCATGGCAGGCCATGTGAGTGGGGCTTAGATGCTGCTCAGCCAGCAGTGGCTCAAGGGCAGAATGACCCTGCCGAGGCCCTGAGCAGGGGCAGGATGAACCCTGTCCTACCAGCCACCCCTGTCCCAGGCTGCTGTGGTGTCCAAGTCCAGCTCTCTGACCCAGCTTCCTAAGTATTACAAAGTGTAAGGGGGACAGGGTGGGTAGATCCCACAAAGTGTGGACAGACCTAAATATGAAGGAGTTGTGAAGCTGCACTGCTGGGCAGCAGTGAGCCAGGCTTGGGCCAGCTGACGGCAGACTCAAAGACTCACGTAGACGGGGAGGCCACATCAGGCCCATAGCTCTCAAAGCTGCTGCGTGCTGCAAGGCCGGCACATGGGCACTGGCATTAGCCAGGCAGGTGCTTCTGTGTCACCCATGGTCTAGAGAGGTGCCTTCAGATTTTAGCTTGAATTTTATTCAGCCCCTGTCATTATCACACCAAGAACTTGATTTGAGTGAACAAAGAGTTCCTTTCTGCTACCTCTATGGCGCGGGGAGCAGCGTCACTCCCAGGGAGCCTGTGGGGCTGGGAGCCAGGCACGAGTGCCCAGTCCTCTGTCCTTGGGGTGATGCTGCTCCCTCCTCCATGCAGATGGCATAAGCAGCAGGCCCCCGCTTCTTGCAGGCACTCTGGGGTGTCCGGTGGGTGAGATGGGGGCTCCATCACCCACCCCAAGGGCCCATCACTGTCTTTGCTCCAGCCTAGGGTCCACGAGTGCTCCAGAGCCCCTCCTTCACACTGACCTTGTGCTTGGCCACGTGTGCAGCTGCAGCCCTGCTCACATCCCTTACCACCTCTCTGTGAGACGCCAGGCCATTTTCTGCACCTGCCCCCTCACCCTGCAGTGCAGGGCAGGATGAGGAGCCCTAGTCCTGCATGTTTTCCCCTGCCTATTCCCTCTGTGCAGAGGGACAGCCCGTCACATCCCTCTGGCTCATCCTTTGCAGAAGAAAGTGAGCCCCAGGACCTACCTTCAGACGTCACCAGCTCAGGGGGCAAAGCTGGGCTGAGGAGGCTGAGCAGGATCTCCACGAGCAGGGAGAGAAGCCACCCCTGGCTCAGCCAAGTGGCCATCCCTGCCCCACAGGAGCTGCCCCGGAGGCGCAGGGCAGTGTGTGCCCCAGCCCTGTTCTTCCCAGCTCCTCGACTTGCTGCTGCTGCTCCTCAAGGCGATACCTTTATCTGGGAAGTGTCAACTTTGCTGCTCAGGAAGCCTGGCTGAAGAGCTCCCTCCGCCCCCATCGCCAGCACTTCCCTGTGCTTGAAACCACCGGCTGCTGCCTCTCCGCCAGCCGCGGTGCCAAGAGAGACTGCTCCTATCAGATAGGCAGCACGTCCTGCCCTTGTGGCTACCGGGCACACTGGGAGGCTGGAATAGGAAGAAAAACAACCCCCGAGGAACGCTTGAGGCCCCTGTTCGGGTGACGCGCAGGCGGACAGAGCCACCCCTGCTCCCTGTGGCACATGGGGCCGCGGCATGAGGGAAGTCTGCGTCGTCCCGCTCTGCACTGCCCTTTGCAAGGTCCTGACCGTGCTAAGCTGGATCTGCTCCCCACTGCCGAGCCGGGTCTGCTCCCCACAGAGTGGCGGCACCATCCTTGTTGCTCCCCAGGAGGGGCCTACAGTCACTGGGAGCATTGGCAGGGCCCACACGGACACACTTGGTGCCGTAGCACCGGCAGGGATGGGGATGCCACTGCCTTCATGCTACAGCACAGCTGCAGGAGATGCAGTTGTGCAGGAAGCACCCAGAGCCCCAGAGCTCCTCTCTGCTCTCCTAGATCCAACCCTGCATCTGCTCCCAAGGCCCAAGGCAGCCTGTAGAAAAGGAGGGGAGAGGAGCCTCCACCTCGGACATTGGTGCAGATGCCTTGAGCACACACACACACACCAGAGCTCTGGCTGAGGACATGTGACACAAATGCAGGACCATAGCAGAGTCCCACAAAACCTCTCTGCTTTGTGCCCTCCGGCCACCACAGCAGGGTGCTGTGCAGCTGGGACACAAGATGAGGAGGCCAGAGGGGTGTCTGACCCTGCCACTGGCGCAGGACCGTGGCCTCCCAGGGCCCACCAGGGGCCCGGGAACAGCAACTCACCAGTGGTTGCACTGGGACAGTTGCTGTGGGGACAGGCTTGCTGCCTTCTCCTGACCCTGCAGCAGCAGGTGACAGCCCCACCAGCCCCACAGCACAGATAGGAGAGGAGAAACAGCCAACACAAATTTGTCATGGTCAAATTTTGTCAAACTAATCCCACTTCCTTCTCCATCCGGCTAATGGGCTCTGCAGTCAGAGACGCAGGAGGCGCAGCCTTTGTGAGGCAGCCAGTGGTGCTGCCACCCAGGCCAGTCCCTGCAGGGGCTCAACAGGGCAAGAGGAGGCACAAGGCCAGCGGCGCATGTCGTGGGGCTGCACCTCAGGGCCCATCTGAGCTACCATCTCACCAAGGACCTCCGAGATGGGGGAAGAGGGGATGCTGGTTAGCGGCTGCAGCTGTCACCAGATTGCACTGGAGGCTGGCATGGGAAACCAACAACGGTATCAACACATTTGAAACATGATCTGGAGGGGAAAAAAACATTATTTCCCAGTCAGACAGATGGTGCTTAGGCATATACTTTGGGATGGGATAACAGACTCTGGAGGAATGGACCTCACTTTCCACAGACTGTAGAAGATGCCTGCATGACTAGCTTGACCACACACCTATGGCTTAGAGAGCTGAAGACCACGGTGAGCCATTGTCCATATAACAGGCTGCACAAGCACGAGCTGAGGAGCGCCCACCCAGGCAGGAGCTCCCAAAGGAGCTATCTAGCACCATAGCAGATCCCAAGCTAAGCTTGAGAGAAATGTGTTGTTGCCAAAATGACTCACGTTAGAGCGTGGTTTTCAAACAGGACAGTCATCTAGGAAGATGCATGAAATGACCCTAGAGCATCAGCTGGCCCCCAGGTGGGAAGAGTCCAGGGACACAACCTATGCTGTGGCACAAGGCTGGAGAACTGGGGTTGTTCCCCATAAAAAGGGACCATGTGAGGGGAAGCTGCAGTAACAGCTTTCAGACATGTAAGAGAGTGCTGCACAAAGGAAGGAAATAATTTGTTTTCCATATCTTTAGGGGACAGGACAAGTCACAGTCTTAAATTGCAGGTGGGGTCTTAAATTGTAGATGGGGGTCTTAAATTGCAGCTGCAGGAAGGTGCGGCTTAAGAAAAAATCTTTCTTGCTGTGTAATGAAACCCTGGGTTTGTGTGGGGACATTGGGGAATCCCTGCTGTGGGAGGATTCAGGCAGCTGACAGGATCCCAATGAATCACCACCGCAGCAGACTGGCAGGGCCCCAGATGCCTTTCTACAAGGCTTTCAGTGGTGCAGAGCTAGCAACTGACTCCCCTTCCCCAGACCCTGCATGTCTGTTGAACTATGTTTATTGAAGAGAAAGCAGAACTGGCAATCTCCAAAGGGTTGGGGTGGAGCTGGAGGCCATGCATGGCCAGCATCATCCTTTCTTGCATCCCAGGGCTGCCTCATCCCATGCTGGCCGCAGTGTTTGCAGCTTCCCCAGGTCAGTGCTCAGGACCTGGCACTGAGCCAGACCCTGAGCACACTGACAGCCTGCAGGGCATTGAGCTGCCAGGTCTCTGCTTCCATCTCTTACCCCAGAGGATGGGTATTTAAGTTCTCGTGCATAGGCCAGCTCATAGACACTGACAGAGGTCCAGGCTGTAGCATCTGCCAGCTCTTAGAAGAGTCCTTCTCCTGCCATAATCCTGCTACAAACACCATGCAGGACATTCATCTAGGGTCTTGTCCTTTGGGGACATTCCAGCATGTCCCCTGGCTGCATGGAGCCACTGTCAGAGGCCAGCGGCATGCCAGCGTGGCCAGCACACCTTGAGCGGTAGCCGGGAGGCACGATGCAGTCCTGCTGCCTGGAAGGGCACTCTCAGGAAGGGTCAGCAGAGTTTGGGACTCTGCCCCAGGGGGGCAGGCTTGTTCCCACAGCGTAATCCCATCATCTTGGGGGGCAGTGGTGTTCTTCTACAGCGGACCCACAAGCCGGCGTAGCTGGGCGGCCGGCTGCACAGTGCTGGGCGCAGCCTCATGCCTCCTCTGCGGTGGCATCAATTCCTGCGTAGGTGAAGTTCTCAAACAGGGCCATGTTCACGTAGGCCTGCGCAGGGAACCCAAGTCAGGAGCATGTTGTGACAGAGTGCCTGTCCCCATCCCTCTTCCCACACTTAGTGAGCATGCTGCACCCTGGGGCACAGGGCTGGGAGCCTGTTAGGCTGCCAGGGGACCTGCTGCACTTCGTGGTTTTCAGGTAGGGATTTATGTTGGAGGCCCCCCAAGCAGGGGGCTGCCAAAGAGTCCCACAACCTTTAGTCTCTGTGTGAGGTGGGCATCTCCCTAGCACTCCTCAGGAAGCCAGCCAGCAGTGCGCAGAGCCCTCCACGCACAGACCCCACACCCAGCCCAGGGCGGTGTGGGCATCCTGCACTGAGCCATGTCTCCACACACCCACCTTTCTGGCCTCCAGCATGCGGATGAGCTGCATGGAGATCTGTGAAAAGGGTGGGCGCTCATAGGGGCGGTCACGCCAGCACTGCCGCATCAGCTCGTACCTGGGGGCAGATCCACATCAAGTCAGCAAAGGGGGCAGTAAAGCTGCTCATGTGAGGTGGGGAGAAGAAGGAGCAAAGTGTGGAGCTGAGTGACCAGGACATGGGACCCTGCATAGGTTGAGCAGCCAGTGAGAGCCCACTTGGGTGGCAAGCCCAAGGTGCCAGGGAGAGTGCTGTTGAGCCGAACCACAGCTCACAAGGACTGGCCCAGCTGAGTGCAACAGCCCTGCTCTCAGGACAGCCCTGGGCCAGGGCTATCTGCCCACTTACACTTCATCATCACAGTTGCGTGGCTTCTCCATGCGGTAACCTTGTGGGAGCTTCTCGTAGAGCTCGGCGCAGGTCATCCCACAGTATGGTGTCCCTCCTATGGGCGAGAGGCATAAATGTGGCTGTGATGGGGACAGTTTTCTCATCTCCCAATGCCCACATGGAGCTGCCTGCACACCCCTAGAGCAGTGCCTAGGTAGCACTGTGTGCTCGTGCCCATGCCCTTAGCTACCGCTCCTCAGGGTCCTGGGGAGCCCCTCCAAGGCTGCAGAAGGGCTCTGCCATGCCTGCAGGGACCCAGGTGGGCATAGATGACTAAGAGCCTTACCCAAGCTGACAATCTCCCACAGCAAGACACCAAATGACCATCTGAAATAGAAGGAGACCAGGTTGTGACACTGAACTGCTGTCCCACTCACAGAACCGTGTCCCACTCTTGGGCACCAGCAGGAATCTGGAGGGGTTTGTGCTGTGACTGCCACAGGGCTGGGGCTGAGCCGCAGCCAGGAGGCAGCCAGACCTCGGGCAGGGCTGCAGCCGCATTTCCTTCTGCCCTTGCCAACACCTAGTACAAGAGCAGTACTGTGTCAACTGCCCTGGAGGCACAGGAAGGGATGGAGGTGGCCATTCCTGTGCCTCCACCCTGTGTGTTGGTGCCTGTAGGACTTACACATCGCTCTTGGTGGTATACACACTGTAGTTCAGCGACTCTATGGCCATCCAGCGAACCGGCAAGCGACCCTGTAGAAACAGAGGATGATCATCAGCACGGGGACAAGCCCTGCACTGCGGGGATCTCTGCCAAAGACCAAGCAGAAGAAAAGTCTCCTCTCAGTCTTGAGTGGGACAAGAGCAAAGGGCAAGCTGAGCCAGGATCCATCCCCTGAACCTCAGCTCCAGGCTACTAGTCCCAGTATGGTGGGTGTTCCCGCTGCAGGCCCCATGGAGCTCCTGTCTCACCATTGTCTTCTTCACATAGACCTCCTCCCCTCTGGAGAGCCCAAAGTCAGCAATCTTGGAGGCCAGGTTTTCTCCCACCAAGATATTCCTGGCTGCCAGGTCCCTGTGAATGAACTGAAAGAAGCCATAAGTGAGCTACACCAGCTTGCAAAGGTTACAGTGCTCTGAAGATATGGAGGAACAAAGTTTTCTGGAATGTTTCTGCCCTCTCTGGACCTGCCAGGCTCCTGCTCTCAGCAAATCCTCATTAGCTTCCTGAAACTCCAGGAAGCTTTGTCCTCTCCCCGGAGAGAGTACAGGACAAGCAGTGGAGATGAGAGATGAGCCATGAAACTGAGACAGGACACACCAATGATCAAGAGCCAGATTCTCTATCCTGCATCCCAGGGGTCCAGTGTTCCATATAGGAGTCACCAGGCCCATGGTGAAAGGATGTCTAGGCTTTGAGAGGGTTTGTGAGAGAGAGAGCAGAACCAGAAGCCTGGCATGTCCAGGTCCTCACACATATTCACAGGGAGGCCAGGGCTTGGTCCCTGGGCTGTGGGCAATGCCGGCCCTTGCCTGCAGGAGTTGGGCACATACCTGCTTCTCACTCAGGTACTGCATTCCCTTGGCCACATCTGAAGCAAACTGGAGGAGCTGCTGCGAGGTGAGGGTGGATGCAGTCCCATGCTCCTTGGCAAAGGCCGGGTCTGTCTCCAGGACTCGGCTTTTGCGGAGGAAGTCTAGGAGGTTTCCATAGGGGGCATACTCAATAGCAATGTACAGGTAGCCTGCAGCGGGAAGGAGGAGGCAATGATTATCAGATGCTGTCAAGGAAAGAGGAAAGCTCAGCTGGGCAGGGGACAATGTGGGGTCAGAGACACTGTTTCAGCCAAGAGAGGGAGGCTGCCCTCACCCTTGTTCTCGCAGGCACCCAGCAAGTTGATGATGTTGGGGTGGTGGCCCAGTTTGCACAGCACCTCCAGCTCCCCAGCAAAGTCCCGATGGTCGTTCTCTGAAGCAAACTCTGGAAACAAAGCAGGAACAGACTCTTCAGTCCTACACTAAGGGCCTTTCTGCTGCTCTCTTGTGTCCCCAGTCTTGCCTCCTCTTCAGTCAGGAGTGGTGCTCAGGATCCAGCCCTACATGGCCTGAGCTTGCAGAGAGAAGTTGCCTGTCCCCTGCCCCATCCTGCCGTGTGCTTCTTCCCCTGCTCAGCATCACCCCATCTCTGAGCAGACTGAACTATGCTAATCTGGCCAGAAATTCACCCACAGAAGAAGTGGGTATTTTTGGCTGGCTTGGTGAGTTGACTTCCCCTCCTGTGTGCTGGAAGACTGGCAGGGCAGTGCCTAGGAAGGTCTGGCCCAGCAGCAGGAGCCCCGACAGCCACCCCTCACAGGGTCACGTCAGATGATCATCTCAGTTAACCCCTTGGGGATATGAAGTGAAAGGCTGGCACTGACCCAGTGTTTCCTCCAAGACTCAATGGGGACCACAAGCTTACAGGCTTCCCAAACTGCACCATGTAGGTATTATTCAGGGATGCTAGAGGCTAAGGATACAGACTGAAGCTCTGCCAAGCTGTGAGCAGTGCTTCTGGGCAAAGCCAGGGAAGGTTTGAAGGGGTTGACACAGATACCCCTTCATTTCAAGTTATTCCTGTTTGGACCCCTGACTAGAGGTGGGAAGTCTGGCTTGGTGCAGACAGGACTTCCACTACTTCTCAATAGCTTCTTTAGTCCTTCTTAAGACCAAGCCCTGGACATGACAGGACTCACCCTTCAGCATCTTGATGGCTGCGTTCATTTTCAGGCCATCCTTTTTGATCATAGCCCTGATGACCTGACCAAAGTTCCCCTCCCCGATCATGTCTTCAAACTTGATGTCTTCCCACTCCAAGATGGGGTAGCTGAGGGGCTCAGGCTGTGGCTTGGGCCGGCGTGTCAAGGTAAGCGTCCCCGAGTTAAACTGCAAGATCGTCTCTTCCCCCTGGAAAAAAAGGTTGGGTAAAGTTAGAGGCACCAGGCACCTCTCTGCCCTTGCGGCAGGCCCAGCAGGGCAGAAGTCATGGACAAGGACAGGCTCCGCACCCTCTCTGCGTGGAAGTGAGGCCTGGTGGCATCCGGACTGGAGGCTACAGAGCGTGACCTGGATCGGGCTGGGACGTGGGGAGCTGGGGACACACTCCTGGTGGGGCAGGCGGCACTCACCGAGCCAGACTGGTAGGTAAAGGTGCGGCGCCGGTGGAAAAAGTTCTTCTTGATGAGGAAAAGTGCAAGGAGGGCAAATAGGATGGTGAGGCAGGTAACAGACACCGAGCCGATGATGGCCAAGAGCAGCTGTTGGTCTACACCCGACTGATCGGTACTCTGGCTGCCCAGGCTGGGTGGTGCGCTCAGCACTCCTGCCAAAAGAAAGGGTCGAGGCCCACAGCTGAGCACCACAGATGATCAGCCTGGCAGATAGACCTGTAGAGACAGGCCAAGCAACTGCTGCCTCACGGGGCTTCAGAGACCCCATTGCCCTGGCCCAGCACCCCAGGGTGCTCCTCCCAGGCACATAAAGGTTCTTCCCACCCACATAAACACCAACCACAGATGCACCCAAAGGGCAGACTGGTATGGAAGTGAAGGTGTTACTGCCCAGGCTCCTGCTGCCAAAGCCATCAGTTTCTAAACTTCTGATGGAGCTGTGCTGTCCCCCTACTCTCTTCCAGCCATTCTCTCCTCCCTGGTACCAGCTCTGCACTGCTCCTTTAGCCCTTTGCTAAAGGCATAGCTACTGCATGGGTACTGTGCTGTCACCATGTCCCCCTTGTCCTACTCAGGAACAGGATTTCTGAAGACAGCCACAAGTGTTTTATGCCCAGGCTGTTGCTTCAGAGCAGTTCTCTGAGATTGCCATGAGCAGTCCGCTCTCCCTTTGGTAGCCCAGGCACTGAACTGGAGCTCCAGGAGAGCCCCATTGCCCACACTGCCTGCAGGGAGGCAGCCAGCAGGCACAGCTGTGCCTGGGGCACACAGGGGGTGCAGGGATCGCACAGGCAGGAGCGCCAGCCAAGGCAGGCGGCAGCGTTGGAGTGGGGAGGCCCAGACCCTGTCCAGGCGTGTACCCTGCTGGGCTGCCTCACTCACCGTCCCCCAGGGTCTTAGCTTTCACAGGCTGGCTCCACTCTCCTGGCACGTGGGAGTTGGCCCGGACACGGAACTGGTAGTTCGTGCTGGCATTGAGGCCCCCGATGGTCTTGGTCGTCTCCGCGCCGCTGTCTGTGTCAATCCACTGGGGTTCACTGGTGCCCCCCACCTGCTGCAGCTCCACTATGTACTTGGTGATGCCCCCATTGGGGTACTCGGGGACCTGCCAGGAGAGCCTGACTGCTGTGTCAGACAGGGACTCTGCGGAGAGTGACCGTGGGGACGAGGGGCCTGGGACAAGGAGAGGAGAGAGCATCAGCCCCTGGCCAGGGGGTCTGGGGGCTCTGGGCTCCCAGTATTTGGTGCACGGGTCAGTGAAGGGAAAGCCAAACCCTTCCAGTCACTGCAGACAATGACAGACAGACAAAGACACCTCAGATTGGAAGGTAGCTCCAGGGACCCCAGTCCCTGCTTGCATGAGGCAGCACAAGGCAGACAGGTCCTGCTGCTGGGAGCTGCTCTCAGCAACTTCTGTAGGAGCTGAGTTTAAGGCAACCCACAAATCAGAAGCAGCGCTCACCACTCTTAGAGTGGGCAGAGTCACCCGCTCCTTCCTCAAGCAGCTCTGCTTTAAACTGAGAGGACTTCTGGTCCATGCCCTGGCTCCACACACAACACAGATTGCTGTCCTCTTTCTAACAACTCATCATAGGCTGGAAGGTTATTTTCAAGCCACACTTCAGTCTCATGTTCCCTGGGTCTATGCTACAGGACACATAAGGGCACCCACGTGGGTCAGACTATCTTGCCACCAGCAGTGGCCAGAAATGGGTGGGTTTGTGACAGTGTGACAGTGGGGTAGGACTTCACCCCCAAACACATCCCCAGCCTCAAGGACTCTAAGGCCACATGTCTTTGCATTTAGTAGCTCTTGTGAGATTTTTCTTTCTTCAGCTCTTCCTCATACAGTGTTTTCTAAACATCTTCTAGTTCACATTGCCTCCTCTGACTCTTCTCCAGCCTGCCCATATGCTGGTTAAACCATCTCCCTCCACCCCAAATTACACAAAGCTCTTCCAGCATGCATGGAAAATTACATCTTTCAAGCCTTATATGCAACAGTCCTCCTAATATGCACAGGAGCAAGATGTGTTTTAATGAAGTCACAAGCCTCATGTACTGTTTCCCTCTTATCTACCGGGCCAGTTACCCTGTCAAAAAGGGAAGTCAGACTGACTGGACATGATTTGTTCTTCCCCTGCCCACAGTGACTGTGTTCTACCTCCTCGCTATCTCCCAGCTGTAGGCTGACTGTTTGTTTGTTCCACTGGAAAGAGTGACTACAGATTTCTGTCAGGACAAGCCCTAGTGACCATGCAGTGAAATTATCAGGCATCAGGATTAAAACAAATGGAATGAAATAATTTTTCTCACAATGTGTAATTATATCAAGGAACTTGTTGCTACGGGATGTTGTAAAGCCTGGAGACATAGATTGTTCAATCAGGGCTCCAACAAGGACATGGTGGATGGGTCTATTTGTGAGCAACCCTCTTGAGAGGCTAAAGATAACTCAGAACTTAGGATGTTTCCAAGCTCCTTCGTGCTGCAGGCTGCAAGGCCTAGGGAAGAAATGAGGACTCTTTTTGACATGCACCTTTATTTTTCCTTAAGCAGCACCTCATGCTCTATCAGAGATGAGATGCAGGAGCAGCTCTACCTATGGCCTATCTCAAGGTGGTTGCTGTTATATTTATAATTGATTTATCATTGTAATTCTCTGTATACTTCCCTTTCCTTTCTAAAGACTGGGGTGGTACTTGATCTACTCCAGCTTTCCAGGGCCTTCCCCTTTCTTTGTGGGTTACTAGTAGGAGACTTCTCTGTGCTTTGGGATAAGTGTTGTTATGCCCTGAGCCCCAACACCCTGTGCCTGTGCCTGTGCCTGTGCTGGGGGATGCGCACGTCCCGCAGTGCCTACCTTTGCTGTTTATCATGACCTTGTAGAGGTCTGAGGGGGGGCCCAGGCTCGTGCAGTGGTACACCAGCACCTCCAGGCTGTACTCTGTGTTGAACTCCAGATCTGCAATGCGGGCAGACAGCACGGATATGGACGTGATGTTTTTCTCACAGACCAGCCTCCTTGCAGAGTCAAAAAGGTGGACGATGAACCCATGTGCTGGCTCGTGGTTATGTGGCAATTTCCAGTTGACATGAAGTGTATTTTTCTCCTCTATTGACCAGCCTTCAATCACAGGTTTGACTGTGGGCTCTGTGAACAAAAAGGCAGCAACAACTCATCCCTTGGCACTTTTCAGGATGCAAAGGCTTTCAGCCATGCACCACACTGCTTTCCCACGCTTTGTGCAGCCCCTGCTCCCACCGGCCGCACAGGGGAGGAACTTGTCAGGAAGTTCAGATCAGGCTTAGGGTTAGATTTAGGGAAAGAGGAGGCTTACCTATGCACTCCGTCACCATGATGGCCTCGGGCCCCTTGCTGCCCTCCCCATTGTCCCCTGGCCGGGTCAGCTGTACCTTGACGACATAGGCGGTCACTGGCCGGAGGTTCATGAGGGTGATGTTCTCACTGTTGTCAACTGTTGGCCAAGACGATGTGTCAAAGCAACACCTCCAACCTACAGTCTGCCCTGTCATGAGCATCCTCCTCAGCATCACCCCAGGCAGACTCAGGAGCTCCTTATGAGCATGATTGAGACATCTGCCCATGCCACAGGCTGGGTTACTGAGACCCCCACACCGACCCCTCAAGGATCCCACAGAGGTATCTGATGTTGCTGCAGTACTTTTGTAGCCCAGGCAAGCATGCTCTGGTAGGGATCTCTATGCCAGCAGCCTGGTGACAAGACCCGGTGGCCTCCAAGCAGTATCAGTGCCTGCTCGTTCTTCCTGCTCTTTCAGGATAACCAGTCTGCGGGTGCAGTCTGCAGTGATACCTTGGGCTTTCTCTGCTCTGTCTTACCTAAACTGGGTGACACCAAAGGAATCACCATGGAACAGCCATTCCCTCCCGCCTAGGTCCTCTCTGTGCCCCCTCAGTCCCTGGCGGACACATACCCACAATGGATGACCACACGGAGGTGTCGTCCTTGGGCTTGTAGAGCAGCTTGATGGAGACGATGGGTCCATCACCAGAGAAGCAATCCACAGGGGACACTACGAGCTGCCGGCTCTGCTTGGCCAAGAGCCGAGGCGGGGTCAGAGGTGTGGGCGGCACTGGGGGCAAAGGAGGGAACAGAGCCAGTGGGACTGGGAGCAAAGAGGGAATATCCACTCAACTCCCTCCAGTCTTGTCTGGGAAGGAGAAACCCTTGAAGTCTTTTATCAGCACTCAAATCCATCTGCTGGCACCATGACACAGGTCAATGCCCGTAAATATCAAGCCCAAAGGCAAGTGGGGCCTTTCCCCTACTCACGTGCAGATCAGCATACTCTCACCATGCCACCATCCAGTGGCCCCAGGTTGTCCCATTCTGGCTGCTGTCCTTCCCTCACCTCTGACGTTGACTTTGATTTTGCGACTGTCTTGTCCCCCTGTTGTAGAGACTCTGCACTCCCAGAGCCCCGCGTCGGCCTTGGTCAAGCTCAGCACCTGGAACTCACACGTGATCTGCCCTGGCTCAATGATGGCTTTGATCAGCTGTGGGCACAGAGGGTGCTGTTAGCCCACCCCAGGCCCACCAAGAACCCATGCCCTGCTCCCCATGCCACTGCTTGCAAATTTTAACTCATCGGCCATGGAAACAGCCAAGATCAGAGGGAAGATGGGTGCCTTTGGAGGAGCCTGGAATGTGGAATGGGGCCCATTGCCCAGGGTTCGTGGTATGATGAAGAGACCAGCATGCAGGGTGGGAGTGGGGCCAATGGAGGAGGGTGGGGATGGTGGGAGAAGGGTGCCTGGCAAGCAGGTGGTACCTTGAGCACGGTGCCATCAGCCTTGCGCATCTCTACGCTGTCACTTGCAGGCAGTGGCTTCCCAGTGGCCACACAGCTGATCACAGGCTCTGAACCCACATTGAACTCCAGCTCCGAGGCCAGTCTGATGATCTGGGGGAACCGATCTGGCATAGAGAAGGCAGCGTTAGAGCAGTCCCTGCTCCTCCCCAGCTGTGGGAGATGCTCAGATACTTCCTGGAGAGCCACTCCCCACTCTCAGGCACATGGCCACAGCTTTTGGCTAGGCAGACAGCACCTCACCTGACTTCTCGCAGTACCGTCCATGCCAGCCTGATGGGCACAAGCAGCCACTGAAGCGGTTACAACTGCCTCCGTTTCGGCAGGAACACCGGAGAGCGCAATCCGGGCCATAGAATCCCGGGGAACAGGCTGAAGGAAGAGGAGACTTTGCTGCTACCTCCAGCCACAGTACAGATTACTGCCAGGGTGGCCCAGAGCAGTACCTGCCCTCCAACCTGCTGGGAGGCAGAGACCGTGGGCGGCTCTGCATGCACCTGGAGCGCCCGGTGGCTGCCAGGCAGGAGGGAGAGCAGCAACAGAGGGGGTGACATGGTCCTGCGACCAGGGACAACCCTTACCCCCAAAGCTGTTAGTCGGGTGCTACAGGTAGCACCCAGGGTGAAAGGAGATGTGAGCGTGGGATGAGAGTTTTGTCCTGCACCATGGGGACTGCTGTTTGTCTCAGCCATAGCACAGAGTGAGGGATGGGATGGGGAGAGACCTGGCAAGTGGTGATAAAACCTGCTTGATGTGACAGCAGGCAAGACTGTGAGAAATTTGCATGGGTGCTGCTGTTGCTGGAGGACAGAACCATGTTCTGGGTACTAGACTTTTGCAGATAGAAAGAATGAGCTGGCCCTGTGCTGGACCAGCTGGCTAGAGGGTTGCCTCTTGCGGGCAAAGGTGGGCAGCGGCATAGCCCACATCCCAGTACCTTGGTTGCAGCGGGAGCCGCTCCACCCAGAGGCACAGGAGCAGCCGTAGGGGTCTGGAAGGCAGAAGCTGAGTCCCTTGCAGCCCTGGGCTCTCTGGCACGTCTCCTGGCAGTTACGGCCAAACTGGCCTTCCCGGCAGGCTGAAAAACAGGAATATTGTCTGTCCTCACCAGCTGTTTGCTGGGCTCCCCTCCCAGATACACTCACCCTCCTCCTGGGCACTGCTTTTGCAGGGGCATGGCCCCAGCTTGGTGCCTGGGGCTCCACAAAACTGTCCCAAACACACAAGCGGCCCCCTCATTGGCCCCCTCAGCCCTGTCATGCAGGGAAGGGGGACGGCCGCAGCCCTGCTCCAGAAACAGGGGCACTGGCACTAAGGAGGCACGCGGATTTTCTAGCTGTGGTTCTCAAGTGCAGCTGGACACCCTACCTCTCTCACAGCGAGTGCCCATGAAGCCGGGGGGGCAGATGCATTCACCGACGTGGTCGTGGCAGACGCCCCCGTTCAGGCAGTCAGGACAGTCCTTCTCGCAGGAGGGCCCCCATTTCTTTGCGGCACACGCTACAGAGAGAGCGGGGATGTCAAACTCATTGGCCCCCACTTTGCTGCCTCCAACCCCTCGCCCTCCCTGTCACTCCCACCAGCACCAAGGGCACCTCCATTGCCCTCGTGTCTCCTCCTCCGCTATGCCCCACTGTGGCCCTGGCTCCTGGGCCCCTGGGGCAGTGGGGGAGCCCAGGGGCTGCCCCTTGCCACCTGCAGCCCCTCTCACCTCTGACAATGAGTCTGTAGAAGGCACTCCACAGCGGGCTGTCCCCCATAAACGTGGCGCTGTAGACGCCGTTCTCACTCACGCTCACGTTGGGCAGTGTCAGCTTGAAGACGTTGTCCCGCACCTCGCCCCGGTCTGTGGTCTGGTAGTAGGTACCTGCAAGGGGCAGAGGAGCCGTGGTGGCCTCCATGGCATGGGAGTGAGCCTTAGGGGTGGCCTCATGGCTCGCATGGGCTGTGTGGCCTCCCTGGGGGGACTTGCCATTTCTTTTCCACATAACATCCGTCTCCTTCTTCTTGAGGACTTTGGCAGAGAAGGTGGCTGGCTCGGCGATGTTCACAGACTGCGTGGCCTTCACAGGGAAGAGGTGGGCTGTGAGAAGGAAGAGAGTGCTGAGTGGTGGGGTGGATTGGGGCTATGGAGCATGAGGAGGCTCAGGCCAGCAGCGGGTCGCAAGCCAAAGAGCTGAGTATTGCCGTATCCCCCAGTGACTGCCCTTGCCTTCACCAGAGCGCTCGGCTTCGTGCTGCCGTAGCCAGGCAGCCAGGTATGCAGCAGCAATGAACTCTCATAGCTCTGCAGTGAGTCAGCCAGAGTCCAGCGTTGAGCACAGATCAGACTATAAATACATTTAAGACAGAGGAACCAGGCCCTGGGTGTGCCAGGACAGGCACAAAAAAGGGCACATTTGGGTTCTGGCAGCCACAGCCTCGCGCCATGCCAGATGGCACACGTTGAAACCGGCCCTGCCGGCTTCCCAAGCAACACCCAGCTCTGCGCCGTGTCCCCTGCGCCGGCCAGCAGCGAGGAGGAAACGGGGCACACGGCAGAGGCCTAACAGGTTGAGCTTGTCCCATTCATTCCCCAGGCTTCAGCAATTTTTTCTCAGGAACTTCCTGAGTCAGGTATTAACTTTCTATTTAAAATGCCCCAGCTGAGGTTTTTCTTCTGTAAATTTTTCAGTTCCTTTTAAAACACAGACAAATTTAGCCTGTCCTACCTGTGGCTTGGCATTCCTGAGGCTAAACACCAGCTGCGCAAGGAGCCACCTCCTCTCCTTAAATTTACACCTGTCAATTACTGTCCTGTTGTAGTGGCAGTGGGAGAGAAAAAGTGATCCCTGGGCACCCTCTTGCAGACACTCAGGATCTCATAGACCTCTATCATGGCCCTCTACAGCCATCTCTTTTCCAGCCTGAGGAGTCTCTCTCTGCCTTATTCATCCTCATGCTGATGCTGTCCCACACCTTTAGTTATCAGCACTGCTCTCCTCTGAAGCTTCCTTAGGTCTAAGCAGGCGTCTTGGAGAGTCAGGATTTTCTGCTGAGCATACAGCTCATTCCTACAGAAACTTGTGTTGCAGCCCCAGGGTCCAACGGCCAAGAGTGAGAGCCCAGCATTTTCCAGGGAAGCAGAGGATTCCCATGTGCATCACTTTGCATTACCACAACTGAGCTTCCTGTGCCACTTTATCACCTACCACTCAATTTCTGCGCAGATTTCACCTATCTTCTTCCTCTTCTCAATTAGCTTAGTAACATCAGCAAACATGGTCACTTTTTCAGGTGTTTTTAAACACACCCTGAAGTACAGATCCCCTTGGAGCCACCGTACATACTCTAATGGAGTTATCCTTGCTGCTGGCGCCTTCAAAGAAATCCTGCTATGGGGCATTACTTGCCTTTATAGAACAGCCGATGGTTCTTTCTCAGGGTGTCTGGTGCCTACTAATTCTGCTCTTTATTACAGCATCTACTGATTGCCTGGCTGAGATTTATGTTTACAGACTTGTAACTGCCACCTAGAAACCCCTTTTTAAAAGCTGTCATCGCACTAGCAACCTTACAGTCAGTCCTCTGGCACCAGGGCAATTTTAAGAAAGAGGTCACAAACCACACAGCAGTGATGTAGCAATAACGTACTTCTTATGGCAACACAGTCCTGGCAATGAGGTGTTCATTTTGGCAGTTTATTCTGTGTCCTCATCTATCAGCACTTTGAGACAAATTTCCTTATAAATACGTTTCATAATGAGATTTTTTCCACACTTCTCTATGGTGTACACAGATTAAAAAACAAAAACAACAACAAAAAAACTGCAGTGGCCTGAGAGAATCTCTGACCCTGAGATTTTGAAAAATACTGTATTGTCCATTTAAAACCTCCATAAATTGCCCCTTACATTCTCTTGTGGTTTATTTTATTGCATTTTTTTCATTAAACCTTCCAAAGCTTAGGATCCATCCTATTTTCTTCTATTTTCTTTTACTTTTTTTTTTTTTTTTTTTTACCTTTTTTTAAAATCTTTTTCATTTGTGTACAACCTTTTGGAAGCTACCAGCTTGCTTCTATCATCTTTCCCCACCAGTTACTTAGTGATTCACATGCACTTTTGGTCTTGCCTTTTTATGAGAGGTGATATGCACTTGAACCTCCAAGAAGTTTTCTTTACCTGGCACTCTATCCCCCAGAAAGATTTAACATTTTTAGTTACCTTTTCCTTTAAACAGTCTTCCTCATTTTTAGTTACTTCTCCTTCTCTAAATTAAACAGAAAAATGGCAGCTTTTTTTTGGCTCTTGTTACTCCTACAGGGGTTTTGAACCAAAACATGTACAAGAGGGTGTCAGTGAGCAGCTCATGTGAAAGCAGTTCTGTTCTCATCTCTGTCTGTGATTTCTACCAGGGATAAAGGGGGACATGACACCCCTCCCATGCTCCTGTCCCCCGGACCCAGCGGATATCTCTACTGTGACTCTCTGCCTGCTTTATCCTGCTGGGCGATAGGGAAATCTTGCAGAGAGCCATCACTGATAGGGTTAGTTTCTAAGCCTGATTCAACTTCAGGCCTTCTTTAACATACAATACTATTCTTCGGACTTCAGAGTGGACTCAATCTTTTCTATGCACTTTTATGTGTGCCATTAATGTTTCCCTGACTCTGTTTGTCCTCTGCCGGCGCCTCTCTGGCGCTCTGTTTGTCTAGACTAATCGTCTCCCTTTCCGATATGACTGCTGCCATTTTCAGGTCAAACTTCTGGTCAAGGACACAGTCCCAGTCACTGCTCTTTGGAAGATGTTTGGACCCCACAGTTCTGTTCCTTATCGAAATCTCTCTTCCACAGCTGGAGATACTAGAGCTGCTCAAAAAAGAAAATTATAGTAAAACTGTGTGTAGATAAGAGAATTTGTAGTCTCACCACTTCATTCTCAGCAAAAGGTGAACTGTTTTAGCTGAGCTTTTCAGAAAAGGACCCAAGAAGCACCCTAAAGCACTTAATACAGAAAATTTCAGTCCTGACAGTTCCGCAGTCTCATGCACATGAAAAAGGGTGGTTGCAGGGGGCAGTGTTGGACAAGGTTAAACCTGGACATTATCCCTGCTCCAGCCTAGCCCAGGGCTGCCCTTTATGCTTACACCAGGAGATGGAGCGTGAAGGCAAGAGTCTAGCTCTCACCATTGCCTAAACTGCCTGCAAGCCCTGGCAATGCCTCTTGCCATCGGAGGAGGCTGCAAAGCCCTGCTGCTGCAAGTTGCTTGGTAGCCTTGGGCTCACCAAAGCCCATGCTCTGATCCGTCGGGCACAGCCTTACCCCAAAGAGACTGAAAGGTGATGCGTCCCCGCACAAGTAGCTGCTTTGTCCACCTTCACGCTTCCTGTGAGCCCCAGCACAGCTGGTCCCTTACACCCACTGCAAAGAGACAGTTACAGCCCCAACACGCAGGTGAGAGTCCCCTCAGTGCCTTTTCTGTAGTCTGACCCTGTGGATTCCTTGGCACTTGCTATGGCAACATTCCTGTACAGAGGCATGGTGCTGGGCAGAGTCAGCCCCTTCACAGTCCTCCTGGCACGAGACTGGACGCGCTGCTCTGTGATGGGCTAATCTCCTTCTGGTTAATGATTGACAAACCTCACTACCAGAGACTCTCTCCTCCAGAGCCGCCTGGCTTCCTGTTACTTGGACCTTGGCCTGAACCTGGGCACAATTTTCATCTCTACAATGTGGCTGTTGTCCTTTCCTGCAGTCCTTCTTGAGAGAAGTGCCTCACAATTCTGCTGTGAAACGTGTAATGCCCTTCAGCCTCTTCTCCTTCATACTCCTTAGCTGAAAATCACATTCATCCCATATCTTCGGGAGGGTGCAAATGCTAGGTATCACCCTTGTATGTCACAAGTAAATCTGCATCACCCAAATTAAACTGCAGCACCACATGAACACTCACTGAGCTAAAGGCAGTCTGCTCACAACAGGCACTTGAGTGCAAGTAGCCCCATGGGTGGTCATTCACCTATTCCGCGTCCTGCTTAAGTGTTTGAGGTGCTGTGGCAAGGCGGTGGCTACCCACTAAGCAAAGGGCCCCCAAACTTCAAACACCTTCCCGAGTTGCACCAGAACTGCAAACTTCAGAGTCTGGGAGAAAAAGCCTGTTAACTGCTCACACATGGTCTCCAGCTCGCCCGTGGAGAAGAGGGACACACCAGCACCCCAGCAGCTCCCAGTCCACTCACCGTTGTGGCTGTTGTGCACATAGATCACCTGGGCCTGCTCTGTTGGCGTGCGGCCCAGGCAGTAGAGGATCCCCACTAGGTCAGGCATGGAGAAGCCCCTGGCCTGGACGTAGTTGCTGCGATTGCGGTAATTCTGGAAGCCTGTCTTGGGGTGTGTCATCACGATTTTGTTGTCCCTCTCGATCTGCAGGTAACTCACATCCCGTTCTCCCATGACACAGGACAGGAAGAAGTCAGAGTGGGACTGGCTCTGCACATTGGCAATTAGGGTGATGTCCAAGATGGCCCCTAGGATGGGGAGCACAAGAGCATGTCAGGAACTGTGGCCTGGTCCTTGCATGTCGGACAAGGGCACCAGGCATCCCAGCCCTGCATCAGGGTCAGTCATCATGACAAACCCCATACCCCAGATGTAAACACCTCCTCCCCGAGCCTTCTTGCCCCCTTCACAGCTCATAGGAGCTGTCCTGGGGCACAATCTCACTCCCTGTCACCTGACTGAAACATAGAGCCCATCTGGACACTAGGGTGTGGATTTCTAGTCTCTTCCTTCATCCAAGCCCATCTCTACACACAATCAGCTCTGAAGAAAGCAAACTCTGCTCCATCCTAATCCCCAACATTGCTGAGTGCCCTCCATTCTTTAGTCCCACACAGCGTCCCTGCGGAAGGGGCTCATTCCCGAGGAGCAGAAGGAAAAAGAGAGAAGAGTTTACCTGTCAGCCATGGGAGGAGAAGTAGGAGATAAACCTGGAGTCCCATGTCCTTAAAACGCATCCTGAGTCTGGCACGGGTCAAAAAATCCCAGACATGTCCCGGGATGTCTGGAGAAGGGGCTGTGGGAGGGCTGCTGCTCCCTATCCGCTCTCCACGAGGGGTGGCTCAGGGCTCTCACTCTTTGTCTGCAGCTCCCATCCTGCCTTCTCGCTGCTGCCTGAGGTCTGGAGGAGCCGGGAGGCCGTCCTGGTGTTCATGTTGAGGGCACAGCAAGGAAGAGGCTCCCCATTCCCTGCCTGAGGACAGCGCTGTGCCCAGGGCCCTGCTCAGCTTCTGCCAGGGTCTCAGCAGGCGCAGGGGATCAGCGCAGGCAGCCCAGGGAAGAGGACGGCACGAGCAGGACTTTGTGGCAAAGGAGTTGCCCAGGCCTGTCCCCAGCTGCCGCTCTGTCAGGGAGCAGAGATCCCGTCCCCGAAGGAATCACAGCTGCGCATTCAAGGCACCCCGAGCCATGCTGACGCCACCAGCCTGGCAGGGAGGTGTCTTGGCCCCCTTCCTCACCCGCAAGGAGAAGATCTCATGTTGGAGCCCGTTTCCACAGCAGCATCCTTGGCCCCTCAGCACAATCCCAACCCCGGCGGGGCGACGGGTGCAAGAGGCGCTGGGGGGACCGGCGGCGGTGGGAAGAGCTCTCTCGACCGGTGCTTGGTAAGGGAAAGGAAGGAGGCCAAGGGGCCGCGGCCGGCGGTGGTGGAGTGAAATCCTGTTTCCCATGCAGCGTTTCCTGCTCTCCACCCATTGTTCTGACATGGCCCTGACTCCCGGAGACGGGAGGGCCTCACCACATGGCGGGAGCTGCCCTGGAGAGCGGCAGGCAGAGACGCTCGGTCCTTACCTGTTTCATAACACTGCCCATCCAGGAAGCTTCTGAAGCCTTGGCATCCTCCTGCTATGAGCCAGGTTGCCAAGACATAAATCCACTTGGATGATAGAGGAAGGGGCTCAGAGCCCACATGAACCAGCACCCTCAGTGTGGCACTCCAGCACTGATGTGAATGGAGCCTGAGAAACTGGAAGAAGGTCCAGAAATGAGCCGCAAATGGCTGAAGACCCCTCACAGCAGCAAGGCTGCAGAGGTCATCTGTCACATTAACCTGGCATGACAGTTCAGAGCTGGTACAGAGGCAGGCTTAACCATGGAGCCTCCAGGGACTGCCTGGCACAGGCAGGCCTGAGTGTGCTGGAGCTTCCCTGACAGGCCTAAAAGTTGCTCTAGGTCCTAACTCATTCTTGAATGCTGCCTTCCTAGATGAAGGGACAGCCCCTCTCCATTCCCATCGCTATTAGAAATGTTACCAAGGGGTGGGAGAAACTCCTAACGCTGCTCCTGTCCATGTCCTTCCCTTGCCACCTTCTTGCACATTTCCATGGGACTACGCAGAGCTCCCACTACACCAGCATTTGCCAGTACAATGTATGTGACAAATACACAGACCAGCCCCAGCCAGGACCTGCCATGCCACGCAGCTCAGGAACATGTTGATAGGAAGGGGAGGAGGGGAGCTAGCTTGTGAGCACAGTGGGTAGCCTCACTGCTGCAGCTCTATCAGGACCTACAGGGAGTGAAGAATGATCCCGATGAGGACTATTCAGTAAGTGTTTTGGAGAAATCTGGGTGATGGGCTCCTTGCAGCTTTCTCTCCTCCTGAGCCTCCATTCAAGGGATCCCCTGGGGGCACCAGACCATCAGGGAAAGGCACATTCCACATGGAATACGCAGCTCTATGTCCCCAAGAATGTGCCTGGCCTTGGCCTCCCAGAGAGAGTCATGGGGAAGGAGTTGAGGCCTCGGTGCTCAATGGGAGCAAGCAATTACCTAGCTCTGGACTAGTCTGGGGCTGGGTCTCCATCATGGGAAACTGCACAAGGCCCATTGCACTAAATGGATGAATTAACCAAATCATATCTCGATGATGTCTGGAATAATGTAGGGAAGAAATCCCAAAGCTGCCCTATGGGCAGAGGCAACAGTCTGGGTTGAAAGTAGCCAGGCTAGAGCATTCGCCTCATGAGACAAAGCTGACCAGCCTGATCGAGAGGGCGGGAGCTGCCCACAGAGAACAAAACCTCAGCGCTGCAGTAAACATGTCTGGGAGGAAACTGAAAGCGGCAGAAAGGTTGGCTTTCCTTGACTTCTTTCCAACCTGTCTCTCCCTTCACACATGGCCTGTCCTTGGCCTATACTCAGGAACCTCCGAGGCCCCCAGGCAGGATCCCGGTGCACGTGGCGCGCTCTGCAGCGACGTGGTCCCTGGCTCGTTGCATGCCGTGCACAGCCCCCCACATGTGTCTGTCCTGCTGCTGGGTGGACACGCATGCCATCCCAGACTGTATCGGGCTCTCTGGTGAGACAAGGGTGACCTCAAAGAGGGCTCTGTGTGCCTGGGGTTATCCTCACATATTATGGCATTCCTGGGGAAATCACCATAATCTTCACTGCGCCATTTCATAAATAGTGCCCTGAAGTGTTCCCATGTGAAAACCAGGACTGCTGGGGAACAAGTCTTATGTTTTGGTGTATCCAGAGCCCATGCAGTATCCGGTCGAAAATCTAAAGAACACATGGACAGGAAAGGGAAATCTATTCATTGTTTCCGACTATTTACAGTGCACTCCAGGGACGTACAGTGCCCCTGAAGAGTGTGCAGAGATTAGAGCAGACAGGGACTCTGCCACACCATCGCCGACTCTTCGCCCTGGCACAGGCTGCTCCAATACACTCCCATGAACAAAAACACTGCAGCCAGCCCAAGGCAGGAGAGACTCCAAAAAGGATGGACACTGGGTTGTAGCTGCCCACATTTGTTTGGAAAATTAGTCATGCTGTGTTTCTGGTTGAATTACTTGGGTGGGTATGTGCAGGCAAGGGGCTGTTGGCTTTGGGGACCCATAGAGGATTTGAGGCTCAACTGCAATTTAAATAAAGTATTTCCAGAAGGGAGGAAGATGACATGCAGAAGGGATGAGATAGACATGCACAGGCTGGGCAACCAAGTCCTGTTCCTGTTATAATCTGTTTTCGCCTGCCCCTCTGCATTCCTGTGAACTGCCATGTCGATGTTTGCCTCTGAAAACCAAAACTTGGGTCAGGGACTCATCCATACATTCAGGACAGCTGCAGGAAGGTGGATAGATACATGAATTCGTAAATAAATGGCTTCTTTCCCCCATCCCATTGTTCACTGACTGCAGAGGTCAGACATACTTGGTACTATAATTATCACTTCGCTATCTCGTGCTCACACATATTGCAGCTACATAAATAATGAGAGGGCGAGCTCACATTCTGCGATCGCTTGACAATGCAGCACAACTAACAAAGCAGTAATTTATGATGTGTATTGTAAAGTCTGGTCCAACACGAAAAAAAACATTTTGATGAAAGAATTATCTACATAGCACAAACAAGCCTTATGGAAAGGCTTTGCAAATGTGGGCCTTGCGGTATGCTCATCCGAAGAGCAGGGCATTGCTTTGATCTTCTGGGGAATTGGATCCATTCAGCTATGAGTTGTCGATACAGATTAATGTCCAGAAAATCCAAGAAATACATCAAGGGATCACACATAGCCTGATTTGTCCTCCTTCTTTCCTTCTTTCTTTCTTTCTTTCTTTCTTTCTTTCTTTCTTTCTTTCTTTCTTTCTTTCTTTCTTTCTTTCTT
>JAWLRI010000763.1:7847565-7886853 GCA_034781795.1 Crypturellus tataupa
TCCTTCCTTCCTTCCTTCCTTCCTTCCTTCCTTCCTTCCTTCCTTCTTTCCTTCTTTCCTTCTTTCCTTCTTTCTTTCTTTCCTAGAAACATTAGATAAGAGGTTTTAATTTGTGCAAATCCCTCCGGTCAGAGGTGGGGTAGGAAACTTGTCTTGGAGTCAATGAAGAGACTTAGCCAGGGTCCTAACCTGATATTTAACTGATATTTAACCTGATATTCCTCTGGAAAGGAGCTGAACCAGGGAGCCCAGCTCATCAGACGCAGTCCGCCACACTTGCTGTCCTCGCCACTAATACGGAAAGATCCATTTACCCAACTGGTAGAACAAATCTCTCACCTGAATGCCTTTTCTGCAGCATTAACAGACTAAACGTTTTTTGTCCCTGAATCATGATGAATTAAAAGCATTAGTGATAAAAATACTCCTTTTTGATGACACACGTTCTAATCCACATGCCAGGAACCATAATGTCCTGATCCATTTCCTGATAGGAAACGCAAACACCCGTCTCGCTCACCTCCAGGAGGCCTCAGCAGCACTTTCTAATCCTACTTTTCTGGCCGTTTGTTTAGTTTTATGTGCGTGGTGCCAGTCTTGTACAGCAGGTTCACAGATATATACAGAAACATTCCCTCGGGGAGGCTGCTGCTGAGAATTAACAGCAATGTCCTGCAGGTCTCTGAGGCACAGACCAGGGAGGGTCCTGCAATACGGTGCTGGAGGCTGCACCCACCAGGCTAGGAGCAGCGCCGGAGCGGGATGCATGGAGAAGAGCTGGCCACTGGCCGATACGTCACGGGCAGGAGCCGGCTCTGCAGGACCCGCATCCCCAGCCCGCCCGGCTGCCTTGGCAGAGCCCTTGGGGAACAGGGTGGAGGCGGCCGGCGGAGGCTCAGGCAAGGCGCCTGGTGTGTTTGCATTCGCTGCACACATTCGTTCGCAGGAGTGAGGACGAGCTGGGGACACTTTTCCCGAGGAAAGGGTGGGGACCCACAGCCATGGAGGAGTTCCTGGGCAGCCAGCGGGAAAAGGGGCCTCCCTGCCCCGGCCGCTGCTGGGCTGGAAACTGCAGAGATGAAGAGTTGTTGTTAGCAGGCGGCTTCCTGCTGCTGCTGGGGAGGAGGAAGGAGCACTCGGGTGACCGGGAGCAGGGCGCCGCCAGCACCCTCCCGTCCAGCGCTCCTGCCGCTGCCATGGGACTGTTCTTGCCAGAGTCCTCACGGTGTGACACTGGCATCGCTGCCCCAGCCTCCCACCTGGCCGTGCATGGCTACCTCGTGCTGGATGTGCTGGCCCCGACCCCCTTCATGTCTCACCCTCTCCTGTGCCCCCAGCATACCGACATGGCAGCACACTCAGCCAAGCAGTGCCCGCAGTGCCAGCTCTGGAGCCAAAACGATTCCTTGAAATAACTTCCCTGAATTTCATAGCTGGGTGCAGGGATCTTGCTGCACTTCAAAAGCCTTTTGGCCTGAAGCACCAGGAACACTTTTATATCCCAATCAGTTCCTTGCCCGCCATCGCACCCTGTCCCTCAGCTGAGCCTTGCGGGAAGCCCTGATGTGCAGGCTCAGTGGGGTATGAGGGATGCCTGAGCGCGTGGCTGCGCCAAGAGCCCTGCTCTGGCCAGCAAAGCCCTCTGCAGCCCTTGGGGTCCCTGCCAGGGCTGTGGGGCCCGGCACTCGCCGGCCCGGCTGGGCGGCGGTGGGAAGCGAAGGTGGTTAATGTGTAACCGGTGCCGCCACCTTTCCCCCGCGGCCGCAGCGCTGGGCTCCGCGCGCAGCCCTGCCAGGCAGCACGGCGGCAGCCAGGCCCGGCTCGCAAGTGAGCGGTGAGGCTGGGGCCCCGCGGTGTGGTGGCCGCGTGGCAGGCAGCCCCTGGTGCCGGGCCGGCAGGAGGGAGGCTGGTGAGGTGCTGCTGCGGGGGTTCGGGGCACCTCAGGGAGGCCGAGGCCGCCGGGCGTTGGGAGCGTTGCTGCGGTGGCTGCGTGCTGGGAGGTGGCCGCGCACCTGCCTCCGGCTCCACCGACTTCCCCGCCCGTCCCTGCAACCTGTTTTTCCGCCGTTGCAGCTTCCTGGAGCCCCATGGCTTCTGCCTGCGTCCTCGGTGTCTGCAGCCTCCTCTGGACCTGGGTGGCCGTGGCGGGACACCCCTGCAGCATTGGCAGACAGGTAGGGGGCAAAGGAGGCTCTGTGGTGCGGGGAGAGGCTGGGTTGAGGCAGGGCAGCCCCGGGCACTGGTGCCACCACCACAGGCAGCGGAGCCACGGCACCCCGCTCCTGCAGGTGACAGGCTCTAGTGCACAGCTCCCTCATTGTATAACCTGGGACATGATCTGGGGAAATGCACCCTCTGCCAGGAGGGCACAGAGTTACCCCAAGATCTGTGCTGGAGGACACCAGGCATGCAGGTGGTTCCTCCTACTCTTCCTCCTACTCCAGGAACCTCTTGGCAATCCCAGAGCTGTTGCCAATGACCTGTGCTGCACCGGGATGACTGGGTGCTGCACCAAAAGCAAGACCTGTTCATGGGGTGCTCACAGCCCCAGTCCAGTGTGCCATGGCCTGGGTACGGGGGGTCCCTCAGCCCCTTCTCTCAGGCCAGGGTTTCTGCAACAGAAGCCAGGGTCAGCAAGACACTGGGGGGTCAGGATCAGTAAGCATTTAGTCAGGAGAAGGAAATACAGCTCTAAACTGTTGTGAACAGAGAGAAAAGAGAAGGCTGAATGAGCAAGGCTCAATAAAAGAGTCAGGATGAAAAGAGGGTGGAAGGGGAGATGATCATGTGCTTGGCAAGGAAATGGAAATGGCTGCTAGCTACAAGGCAGCCAGACCTGGGAATCTGCGGCTAAGGACTGCAACGAACTTCCCTGGTCTGTTTTATATGCTAGTGTAGACATGGACAGAGTGTATTAAGTCACTGCCGTTCTCAGTCTGTCTTCAGAGACGTGCAAAGGGCTGGAAGCTGTGAATGCCACATTCCTATACATACCCTGAGGGAGCAATTCTTACCGCCAGTTGCAAATCTTTAGGAGATAGTGAAGCAGGAAACATAGGAAAGAATAAGCCAAAAAGAGCAGGGTTCACTGCAGGAGTGACTCGGGACTCAACTCAGCGGGGGGCTGGAGAGTGATATGATGGGACATGTCATCATGGGAATCACAGGCTTGTAAGCATTGCACTACATGTGCAAGCAGAAGTGTAACTGTTCATCCTCTCCAGGGAGTGCACTGTAAGTCCCCCAGCAGAGTTCCTGTTTCTCCTAAACATGACACAAGTTCCTTTAGAGAGGTCAGTGAGGTGTTGTGACTGTGTTAGATGCCATTTTTTGGTCAGCGAACCATTCTTGCTACCATGCGACTAGCAAACTACCATGTGGCTATATGGGGAAATCTCTTACAAACTAACCAGGGCACTGACGCGGCAACCATGCCCTGGCAAATGTTCTGCACAGGGTGGCAAAGTCACTTCTCCCTTCGCCTTCTCAGCTTTTCTTAATTTTCATTGCAACTTATAGATCAGCAAGACCAGATTTTGCTTGGTGAGCTGCTGTAGGCTGTGCCCCTCTGGGAGTGTGAGATGAGACATGGTAGGAAGGAGACTGACTACCTGCTTTCTAGAAGAGGCCACCTAAACCCAGTCCAGAGTCTTTCGGAGGAATCCTACAAAATTTCCCTTTTGAAGGGACTTCTCCACTAAGATCAACTCTTACAATTTGATCTCCCCTTTGATCCTCAAAGATATTCCCAACAAATAACCCTTTCTCCAGAGTGTGGCTTCCAATGGGTAATGTGCCAGACTGTGTTAAATTCATTTAGGACGTGGCTGCAATTGGTGCTAAGAGGAAGATATTCAGCTGTGGCAAGAGGGAGCAGGTGAAAGCCTTAACAAAGATGCCCTGCCAGCTCATGTTATTTTCCACCTATCTCATTCCTTCTTTAAATTCTGCAATAGGTAAATGATTAAGACATTTGAACTTCTGGAGAATCTCATTCCAGAGAGCCTCCACAGCGGAGAGAATCCATCTCAGACAGTAAATCTTTTTTTCCAGGGATGGGCCAACTGCAACGGAAAGAACCTTCTGTACGCTCCGAGTTCCCTTCCAAGAAACATCACTAGTTTGGATCTCTCCTTCAACTCCTTAGTCATGCCTAGTCACGGGACCCTTTTGATGCATTTCCCTTCCCTGCTATCTCTAAATCTCTCCAGTAATGCTTTGCTCACGTTGTATCCAGCGGTCTTCTCCAACCTCAGAGCACTACGCCTGCTGGATGTGAGCAGCTGCAGCATCTCCTACCTCCACTCAGAAGCTTTCAAAGGCTTAGTAAACTTACACACACTGCTCCTGGGAAACAACAATCTCCAGGAGCTGAAGATCTCTCTCTTCCTGCCCCTTGAGGCTCTTTTCCACCTGGACTTGCAGAACAACGCACTGATATCTATGGACACTTTAGTCCTGCAGCAGATGGAGGCAGTCCCGCAGGTCCGTCTTGAAGGAAACCCCTGGGTCTGTGACTGCACCACATATCCTTTCCAGCAATGGCTCCAGCATAGAAAAGGTAAGAGGACAGGGATGGGGAACAGGCATCAGGGACATTTCCTTTAGGAGGAATCTTAGGTGTAGGGTCATGTTTGTTCCAGCTGTGCAGGTCACCTGTGCATCGCCCTCAGAGCTGTCGGGGCAGGACATCACAGCTCTGGATTTCCAGGACCTGGGCTGCAAGAAGAGGCAGCGGCTTCCTCGGGCTGACAACGTGACCCTGCCACTGATGACAGTGACCCAGAACAACAGTAAGTTGCACAGCTACAGAGGTTGCAGGGAAGGTTGGTGCCCTCTTTCACTTGGTCCCTGCCACAGACACGTCCCTACTGCAGGCATAAACCTTGTTGTACCCCTTCAGGACCAGGGAATCACACTGCCCAGGCCCCCATGGAGCACTGGGTTGGTGGGGAGGATGATGAGGATGACTGTCACCTGGACTGTTGGTCGGGCACTGTGCAGGTCAGCAGAGCCATACAGACACACACTCCATGGTGATGGGCACCACTATCAGTCACACAGCAGGTTTCCCAGCAGTGTTCACACATCCTCTCCAGTTCAGTTATGGGGTGCAAGCTCTTGGTGAAGGGCATTTACATTGCTCTTAATGAAGGAAATCCAGTGTTTGCTGCATAAGGCAGGGTGCACATGGCAAGCTGCTGAGAAAAACTTGGCACGCTGCAGACTTGCATGCTGGCTAGCCTAGAAGTAACTGGTTTATGGAGTCATATTGGACTAGAACAACAGCAGCTACAATACTTCTGAAAAGCTGCTCTTAAAAAGCATTTATTCTCCCAATAAAACTTTGCAAGGAGTGGGCAGAAGAAGCCTTTGCACAGAGGCACAGTGATGGGTCCATCGAGTGCACTCAGGAGGCTGTTTTCCCAGTAACCCTGTGACAAGGTGAGGGGCACATGATGCTGTCACATGCAGTGCCCTGACACATGATATCCTGACATGCTCTTCCTGTGCTGCAGCTACGGCACCTGCAGGGAAGGGGGGAAGGAGCTGGCCATACCTGGTGGGCTTCCTGGTGGCTGCCATCACCATCTCCCTCCTGGTTGTACTGGCTGCGAAGTGCAAGCTCTTCCACAAGAACTTCACTAGTTACCGCCACCGGCCGCTGCCCGACACCAGCTCGATTGGAGGCAGCCACATGGAGGAGAGCACCAACTGGGACAGGGACACCTCCGGCCGGGGGGTCAGCGAGAGCCTCCCCATGCCTAATGCAGCTGGCTTACATGTTGAGGACGACGATGGCTTCATTGAGGACAACTACATTCAGCCAAGTGAACAGCTGCAAGACGAAGAAGAAAGGGGGTCACACATCTCCATCTGAGGCCGTATGCCAACCACCTCCACTGCAGGGACTCCAGCTCCTGGCCTGTCCCCTTTCCACCCCTCACATCTCCATCTCCTTTCTCCCTTTTTGACCTTTCTTTGGATGCTGGCCCTATGGCCTAAGTTGGCGGCAGGAGGAAAGCTGTGGAGAGGAGCAATGAGAAGGGATCAGCTGGAAACAGGGAGAGAAGCTAAAGGCGCCTGGCCCTTTGGTGACAGGGCCAGTGAGGACTGCCAGGCCTCAAAACCTCCCGGTGTGACTCCAGTGGAGCTGTCCTGCTCCTCTCCGAGCCTTGTTCCAGTGCTGCAGGTGAATGAGGGTGCTGATGGCAGTGCAGGTGCCCTGGCAGGGGCCTGCCCCAGCACTCCCTGTGGGTTTTCAGCACCAACTCCACTGCCCTGGAGTCGGTGCCCTGTAAGCACTGCCCTGTGGTTACTGAGCATGGCTCTGGTCCGTGTCCCAGTCTGTTTTCACTCTGGTGTCACTCTGTTGTCACTCTGGGGTGTGATTAAAGCGTGATTTAAGTCATCTGTTCTGCCTGCCATGGTTTGTTGGGCCCCAGGCCCTTCTAGCAACGGTGTCAAGATGGCCCTCTTGAGCCGCACAGGTGACTCGAGGCATGTGGGGCAGCCTGTCAAGGGCCTCCCCACATGGAGGGTGGGCCCCAGGCAAGTGCCCATGGGGCTTTGCCAAGTGTCCAGCAGATGACAGATGTTTATCTTGTGTTCCCTCTCCTGTGACAGGGACACTGTCTTATCACATTGTTAATTTCTGATTAGATGTTTGGAGCATCACTGCTGGTTAAATTTGCATTTGGTAAAACCTTCCCAATGTGCAGGAGGAAAGTTTAGGGTTGTAGCAGATAGCATTGGTTAATCCTTAATTATTTCGCTAGAATTTGTGCAGTTTTGGTGATAGTCCATCTTCTTTGCAAACTTCATATCTGGTTCTGCAGATTTTGTCTAATTTCTTCTTTATTTGATCATTTGGATGGAACCTGAGCAGATCAATGTGTCTGAGCGTATGTGATCTGATTATCTTTTGTGCCTTTTGCTGCTTGACAGACTCCACTTCTTCCTTTTTGGGAGTGAGGGAAAGACCTCTGGATTTGCATGGTGCTCTACCTTGCTGTGCTTGGGTACTCGGATGAAAAAAATAGGTGCTTCTAGAAAGAGGGTGTCCAGGCAGTGCTGTTGAGCCTGGACAACCTTGAGCCAGTGTTGAGCTACAGTCTGCTGAGCTGTCTGCAAAGAGAGCAATGTGTTGTAGGGGTGCAGAGTCCCCTCTTACAGACCCTTCTCTTCCCATATAAGTCTGTAGTTGTCTCGGTGGTGTGCGGGTGTCTCCTCGTAGTGGAGGCTGTTGCAGAGCTGTCAGGTGAGCTCAGAAGTGAACCTGGATGCTTCTCTGGGGTTTGAACCGACGTGCCACCCTGTGCCACATGCTCTAGGTGTTCCTGCTTGAGCAGGGGCATTGGACTAGATGATCTCTAGAGGTCCCTTCCAACCTCAACCATTCTGTGATTCTGTAATCTCAGTGCTTGTGGTGGCAGCTGAAGACCCCTGTACCAGCAGGTGTGTTGAGTTGGAAAACCAGCTTTTTCATCAACAACCTCCAGGAGTTGTTCTGGATAAAACTTAATCCAGATCTGCTTATATATTTAGCCAGTTCTTTTCACCACTGTCTCTTGCTGCTTACACTGCAAAGGTTTCTTGTGCTGGTTGCTTCCCCTCAGAGCTGTAAAGGAAGGAGGAACTTTTGGCTGGCAGAGGCAGTGCTGGTGTGATAGACCCACAGGAGCTGAGCTGCTGGGTGCACCAGCAGGAGGCACCCTGCCTCTGCAGCCTCCCTTTCCTCAGCTGAGGGGTTTGAAGATGACATGTGCTCACCCTTGGAGGAAGGCTCCTGGTCCAGCATCTTTCAGCACTAATGAGAAACCTCCTGCAAGATGGGATGCAGCCTGTGCGTATCTGTGGATCACATGCTGTTCCCATAGGAGGAAGACCCATCTTCACGTGAGGAAGAACTTCTTCACTGTGAGTGACAGAACCCTGGAACAGGCTGCCCAGAGAGGTTGTGGAGTCTCCTTCTCTGGAGATCTTCAAACCCACCTGGATGCCACCCTGTACCACGTGCTCTAGGTGTCCCTACTGGAGCAGGAGGTTGGACGAGATGATCTCTAGAAGTCCCTTCCAACCTCAACCATTCTGTGATTATGTGATTCCCAGGCAAACTCTGCGATAAAGCAGTGCAGTGGTGATGGGCACTTCCAGCAGCCAATCCCTCTGCTGACTCTGAATTTTTCGATGTTTTTCACCCTGTGGAAACACTACAGCACACTCTTTACATTTCTGCCTTGCTGTGGACGGCTACCTAGGCAGTTGCTAAGGTGCTTTGAATCCCCTTCTACTTCCTATGACCATTGCTCCCGGTGAGAGGTTGCTCCGTTGAGCTGCCCGCATGACTCTTCAGGTTCATCCAAAGGCAGCCTGAAGCCATGAGGCGAGGGGAAGCTCTTTCTTGCTTGTTTTGTTGCTCTCAGCCCTCCAAGGAATTAATTGTTTCAGGCAGCAAGAAGTTGGCTGTTGTCATCAAGAAGCCTGATCTGATCCTTTGTGTACCAGCATCACATTCATTCCTTACACAGTCATTCAGTGTTTGCATCGATGCCTCCAGCAACATCTGTGTGGTTGATCAGTTCAAGGTTCTCATCAGACGGCAATACAGGGAAAGTGATGCTGAAGAACCAAAGCAAGCAGAGAAGACCCCATGTCCTTGCTGTGGGTGACAGGAGTGTCCTCTCCCTGTGTGATCACTTCTAGCTCCATGTGGGGAAGTAGGGCTGAGTGCCCATATGAACAAATTCTCAAGCTGTTCTGCATTCCCCAGCCTTTGTGTCTAATTGGGCAGAGTAACTCCATTCCTGGCCTCTGTTGTCACCCCTAGATGAATTAAAACCCCTAGCCCACATAGTCACAGACTACAGAACTGAATTTAGCCTTTGGGCTTTATAGATTTAAGTCAAACAAAATTTAGGAAACTGGGAGTGAAAATGAGGTCTAGATCACCAGGCTTCTTTCCCCATTCCAGGTGCCTTTCAGCTGTGTTTACCTAGGCTGCAGTCCTGTCTCCAGTAGGGCAACATGATACCATAAGGGAGAGCAGTAACTGCCAGAGATCAAGGGTTCACTGCTCTGTCCCACAAACACGAGGTGGTAAAACTACAGAAACCTCCTCAGAGGAAAGATGTGCACCATGCAATGCTCCCGCCCTGCCTGCAGACCCTGTCTGTGGCCAGAGGCAGGGGATGCTTTGAGTTTGTTCAGGTGAGGACTGTCCCAGCCTAATGCATCAGCGCTTGGTGAAGCCACCTGCTTTCACAGTCTTCAGTTTCTAAGACATTATTTCACTTTAAGAGACTACAGGTGTCTTCCAGCTCCTTACTAAAGGAGCTGAGCATGACCTAGCAATGAAATTTGAGAACTGCATGAAAGAAGCAACTTCTCAGGGTGTAAGTGAGGCATCTCAGGCCAAAGTAGCACAGTGCTTTGGTGTCAACAGGCAACATGGACATTTACTGGGAATTACTCATGTAATTTCTTCCCCATTGGTTTAGCACACAGTACTTTTTTGCATCTACTTTCAAGGACCGGATAATACAATGGCACAACTACTAGTCCGGTAAACACAGATCTGTTATTGTATGATCACACGGTCCTTGTGCATTGCTGCAGGGTTTCTGTGTACATTTTCCCAGATTTTCCTGCTGTCCTCTCTTCACTTGTCAGACTTGCCAGAAGGCACTTACCTTTCCCATGGCTGGGCCTGTGCACCTGGCTCCCTGCAAAGCTAAGCTGAGTTCCTGGAGTGCTCTACTTCCAGCGTCAGGCAGGCGGGCACTTTGGAGTGAAACAGTCTTGTCTTGAGGGGTTGATTGCAGCCTCACCTTAGTATCTGTGTCTCTTACCATGACGCTGTACTATATATTATAATTTTTGCATTCCTGTCATCTCTGTGGTCAGATAAGCAGTGTGTGAGACACAGGTAACTCCAAGTTGTTTCTGCTGAGGCAGGACCAGCCATGTACACACGGCTCACGCTGGAGCTACATGTGCTGAGCAGCTGCAACCTCCTTCCTTAGCAAGTGATGGTCCAGCTCTCTGCTGGAAAGGTTTCCTTGGGAGCAGCCTATTCAACAGCAAATAATGCATGTAGGAGGGCATAGACCAAAGGGGACTATGGGGATCCCCAAAGGGGATCACGTGTATGATGTGCAATACAGACTACGTGTACACAGGAACTTAAGGTATCTTCCAGATAGGGAATTTGATGTCTGAAATCGCAAGGAGACTGAACATCTGTTGGTTCTAGTGGTCAGTTTTCTCTTTTGAAAAACGTATTTCTAAACTGATTTTTTTCCTGTCAGTTTTGCAATCGCTGCCTCATATTTTGCCTTCTGGGTTCATCTTAAGAGCCCTTTACTCCCTCTGCCACTCATTGTGAAAAAATACGTTGTGAAAATATATGTTGTAATTTTGAATAACTGCTTACATCTTTTTGTCAAGGAATAATGGAATAGTGGAAGACGTAAATCTGAGGACTGGAAAAAGGCATTTCTGTTATTTTTCAGAGATGATTTCCTGGGCTTTTCAATACAACTGCATGCACTAGATGCATTATTTTAGTTTTGATCTCATTTATGTTTTAAAAAACATTAAAAACACAAGTCCTTCCCCAATTTTTTACCTCATCTCATTTACTCTCTTCCCTCAGTATCTAATGGTGAGCTGCTGGGCCACTTAGGCCCTATTTATCAGCCCCTCAGTTTATTCTTTAACTGAGCAGAAGTGGTTATCTTTCCCGTGACAGCCCCTCTCCACCACATCCAGGTAAGTTCAGTGCAAACAGGTGGGTGTCTTGCAGAATTAGGGACATCAGAGGGCTGGACCAGAAGAGGAGCCTTCTCAGAGTGACATGCAGAGCGGTCACCCCAGGCAGCTGCCGAGAGGGCTGCAGTCCGCGCTGGCGGGTGCGAGCAGCACCAGCCAGGTATGTGGGCAGACTGGTTGCAGGCTGGCCGGGAGGCAGCGGCAGCCGCTCAGGGCGAACAGCTTCTGTGTAAACAAATGAGCTGCTACCGTCCCCTTCGAGCTGCCACCGTCCCCTTCGTGGCTCCCTGCTGAGGCACAGCAGCAGCTCGGGCTCCTAAACCGGAGATGCGCGCGCATGCGGAGGTGGGGATTGTGCACAAGGAAACAAGCCCGTGCGTCTGAGGAGCGCTGGAGGAGCTGCCGTACGAGTCCATGAGCTGAAGCTGCAGCCCCGGGTGGCTGCGGGGCTGCCGAGGCTTCTGCCTGAGCTCGGCCAGGGCAGGGCTCAGCTCTGCGCAGCCCGGCAAACTACCCTTCGTGAGGGAGCCCCACACTGAAGTATGAGACTTCGACACCACCAGCTTCTGCAACACTTTATTATGTTTTTTCCATGTACAACACAGGAAACAAGGGAAAGGAACAAAACAGTAATGCTGCTGCAGGAGGTGAGTCAGAGACCGGCGCGGGATGGGCTGAACACTTGGGCAGCCACATGCCGAAATCTCCATCTTCAGAAACACCCTGTTTTTATCCATTATTTCCTTGGGTTCCTGACATGGTCCTGAGTCATCCTCTTCTGGCAAAATTCACATGCACCTGGGCACATTTTGAAGGGTCTTTGGAGGGGCAGATTCACATTGACAGGCGACAGCGTGGAGATGCAGGCCGGGCACAGACACGCGTGTTCACAGAAACACACAGATGTTGGTGGCGCAAACCAGCTGCTCACCTCCAGGTTGCCGCTCCGCTTGTAAGCTCTGGACTTCCTGCTGAACCTGGGAAGGGCTGCTCTCTGCTGCCCAAATGCGGAGCATTTGACACAGAAGGACCTAATCTTAGTAACAGGCTCTTAGCTCTTGGGCAGATTCAGGGAAGTAATGCAGCGAAAGGAAGAAACAGCAGTTTAGTAACATCTACAGGTGATATGAAACTGGCAAAGGAAAATGTCGAAATATCAGAGATCCAGAAAACAAAAAAGAGCCTAATGATGTTCCCATGCAACTAGTTAGTTTGGAAAAAATAACCCAAGGCTTTAAAGGGAGGGAAATTCAGTGGGAACACGGCAAGAGTGTATGAATACGGAAGTGATGCTCAGAGCAGCATGGGCTGGAGTTGCAAAGGGATGAAATCCTCATTGTCCAGCATATACCTGACGTACTTCATGAATGACAAACCTCTGACACTGCTACCAGGTGTAACACGGGCAGTGGTTCATGCTGTTACCAAGAGAATGAGCTACAGTCCTCTGTAAAGTAAATTTGCTACAAGACCCCAAAAAGACCAGTTTAATCTAATTAGTTACCCTAATCTCAGAGGGATCATTGCAAATAAAGTGCAAAAATGACTGAGGCAGAACAGCTCATGCGGGGGCAGATGGGAGCAGGCAGGAAGTTGAAGAAAGAAACGAGGAAAGGCTGCTCAGTAACAACTTCACCAGCAGCACCGGGTCTGTGTCTATGGAAAGGAGCAATGAAATGGTTTGTGGCTCTTAAAAAAAAAGACAGGTAAAATAGCCTAAATTCAAAGGAAACGTTTCCAAGGACAGGCCTGCCTCTAGGACAGGCTAACAGACATAAAACACCAAAAGGTTTCACAGTGAGGCCCACATGGTAACAGAACCATTACACAGGTGGAGTGACAGGTGGAGGACAGGGAAACGGGGAAAAGCTGCTGCACTGAACGTGCCCCCGGCAGCAGTGAGGCACCCGCCTGGTTCTCACTGCTGTGGAGGTGCCTGTGCTAGGGAAGCTTGTGCGGGAAGAGAGCAGCGCGTCCCCTTGCAGGGCAGGAGCCTCCACGCACACCAATAGGACCAGCCTCCTGTCGCTGCACTCTGCTGCCTGCGCCTTGCTGCTCATGTGTGTGCGGTTGGAGCAGGGCAGTGCCCCGACTGAGCCTCCTCCGATGCTCACAGTGCCACACTGGAAACTCTGCAATTCACCTCCCCCTCGGATCAAAATGCAGAAGACCATGGGCATTGGAAAGGTAACTTAGGGAAGCCCTTAGCGTTGCAAACACAAACAGCATTTCACAAGCAATGCAGGCCCCATGCTCCCTCCCACAGACATACTCGGCTCTACTTCATCCTGTCTCCCTTTGCTTCATTCAGCACGCCTGCTAACGCTCACTGCATTTCCTGACATTTATCCGCTGTCGCTACAGGCTGTTCTCTCTTTCAAGCTGATGAGAAGGGGGCACACAGCACAGGGCATCACAGTACGCTCAGCTTGTGCGCAGCTTCACGTGCTCAGAGACTCTGAGGCAGATTATGAGCTGATTATAGCCCAGATTGGCAGCCCTGCACAGAGCACAAGGTGGTTTTGCACCACTGGCAATTGCAGCTTCTCCAGCAGAACCACGCGAGCACTGGGGTCCCCAAAGGCATCAGACAGGCTCACCTCAACTCTGCTGCGTCCCTGGAGCTGCCGCTGGGCTGGCTGGGCAGGCAGCAGCCGCCGCAGGAGGCTCTGCTGAGACGGAAAGCAGAGCAGGGCAGTGCTGCGCTTGTAAAGCTCCCGCTCCCAAAGCCTGTGCAGGCAACGCAGGGTTCCTGCCACGCTGTTAGCCTGAGGTAAAGCAAGTGGCAGTCACGTCCGGACGGAACGTAAGGCACACCGCAAATCTCGCCTTGCTCTGGGGAAAAGTGGCGGGGACAGGAGGCACAAGCCCTGCTGCTGAGTGCTATCCAGTGAGCCGCACACACGGGGGTCCTGCCAGCTCTGGTGCAACTCCCAGGGCTTGGGTCAGATCAGGTTGGCCATGCTGGAGGTGGGAGGAAGTCGCCTGTTAGCAGCAAGACGGCCTGAGATGGTGAAGACACTTATTTCGCCTGTCTCCAAGCCTCGAGGAGCAGCTCGGCAGCAGGAGGTGCAGAGCACGTAGAGCAGCAGGGAGAGGAGGATGGTGCTGCCCGCAGCCAAGAGGATAATCCCGCTGGTGAACATGCTGCCCAGTGGGCGCACGGGGCTGGGCTGCATCCTCGTGGTGGCGAGGACGGTGAGCACGATGCCGCAGATGAGCAGCACCAGGGCGCTGAGCAGCAGCACCAGGCAGTCCGAGAAGCCCCCGCTCTTCAGGAGCTCGATCTGGTCCCGGCTGCGGATGCAGTTCATGTCCTGGATGGCAGAGCTCAGCAGCTGCTTCAGCAGCACCAGCAGGGCCAGGAGGCAGAGCGTGGTGCCCACGGCCAGACGCCACTCTCCAGATCGGCTGCTAGTGCTGTACAGCAGAATGATGCCCCCGATCCCACAGGCCAAGATCAGCACCACTGCCACCCCGTAGCACAGGATGGACTTCTTGGGGTCCTGGAACCACCAAAGCTCCACGTGCTCCTCCAGGATGTTCCTCTGGATGTGGTCAGCATCTGCAGGGGTGCGGGGAGTGCTCAGCTCTGCCAGCTCCGGCATGGTGAGCGGCTGGGTGGTGAGGGCACCTCGGGACAGTCACGGAGCTGAACCTAGACCTTTACAGCGAAGAGGAGGGTCCAGTGGCAGTTGTGAAGGCAGCAGCGTTTCTCAAGCGGGGATGCCTCTGTCTCATGCTTTGGTGCCCAGTGGAGCTCCCTTCTGTGGTGGCAGTGCCACCCAGAGAGCTACGGTCTGTGTGCGGGGGCTGAGCCCTTCCTCCAAGCAGAGATGTGGGACATGCTGGAGCATCCAGGGGGCAGCTCCATCGGGG
The DNA here is from genome assembly GCA_034781795.1 of Crypturellus tataupa. NCBI lineage: Eukaryota > Metazoa > Chordata > Aves > Tinamiformes > Tinamidae > Crypturellus > Crypturellus tataupa. The sequence continues at coordinate 7,862,218 of JAWLRI010000763.1, forward strand.
AATGACCAGGGCCCAGGCCTTCCTTTCCTGAGTGTTTCATCTGCAAGAGGTAAGAAGAGAAAAACAGATTATTAAACAGAGACCCTGTACCAAGAAATCCCCTGCCAAAGTCCCGAGCCTCAGGGCCGCACACAGACCCCAGCCTCCCTCACAAGCGCCCAGGCCTCCTCCTGTCCTCCCGGGAGGGCTCCACGCACTGCAGAGGGACCTCAGCCTGTCCTGGTGAATCCCCTCTGCGACGGCCTTGCCTGGCGCGCGGTGCTGCCTCCCCGCAGCCTGTGCAGAGGCTACGGGCTCATCGCTGCCTGCAGGGCTCTCCTGCAGCTGGTGCTGGCAGCAGGGTGTGGACCAGCAGGGGCTGGTGGCCCTGGGATAAAGCCCCATTCACGGCTCTGACTTCACATGCTCCCTCATCAGCATCAGCCTCTTGTCACCAACTGGCTCTGCTGCCTAGAAGGGCAGCGGGAAGGTGGGGGTCAGGACTGGAGCTTAACCCTTCAAGTCCAGTCGCAAGTGCAGCCCTTGCTGCTTGGCCTTGGCCCCAGGGCAGCTCCTCAGCCTTGCCCCTATCCCTGCAATCCCCATCCCAAGCCTCCTGCAGCAACATGATGGTTGTTCTTCTCAGCACGTTCTTGGAAAGAGCCCCGCAGACAGCTGAGACTTGCACTCCCTGGTTTTGCTCTCCCCTCTGCACCTTCCCCATCAGGAGGGCAGCAGAGGGAAGTCACCAGCGGCTGCAGGTTTGAGGCTAACTCTGCAGAGTTGCAGGTAGCCAGGTGCTACCCAGTACAGAGCCTTTCCTCAGCCCAGCTGCCCAGGGCTCACCATGTCCTCTGCAAACACAACCAAAACCAAGTCCTCACTTGGTTTCTGGCTCTTCTTACGGCTTGTCTGGGCAAAGCCTTATACCCAGTGTAGAAAACACTTGTACTTCCTTCACATACCCTCCTGCCCATAGCATATGCGTGCTCTGGCTGTTCAGAAGCACCAGAATGGTCCCTCCAGGCCAGCTGATAGCCAGAGCAAGGAGCTGGTGGGGAGGACAGTCCTGGAACATCTGGCAACACTGAATCACGGCTGAGCCCTGGAGACACGGACAGACCTCGGGAACGCCAGAACTGCTCCCTGGCCACCTCGCAGACGTGCAGTGTGCACCCTCGCCGCACAGTGGGCGCCCTCGCTATTTCTGCTGGCTGTCAGAGACAAATTGCCCAACATCTCAGAGATGTCAGGGCCAGGCACTGATGGAGCCCTTGGTGTCCCTCCAAGCTGTGTCAGACCCCCCATTGCACAGTACCCTGGCAGCTAAAAAAGACTCTCCATCAGCCTGTGCCAAACATGCTCCATTGGTCTTTATGCTATACTCAGCACAGTGTTGGGACCTGTCTCTTATTTTGGGGCTCAGTAACAGCAAGTGGTAGCTTTTGCACATGGCAACCCTCCACTTGCCAGGAATTTTTTCTAACACAGTTCCTTTATTTCAGACACTGTTGGCAAACAGCATCCCCTTGTGCCAGTGCCTTGCTACCTGCTACAGGTAATAGGGGTCTGCCCTGATACACAGACCAGAGCCTGGAGAGGCTGCTACAGGCGCCTCCAAAGCATGGGCTGAGGGTAAAATCATCTCCTTGGCATCTTCAAGAGGGATGCCTAGAAATCCCCCTTCATCAGGGATGAGCCACCACGAGCGAGAGGGACGATGAGACAGGGGCTCCCGAACCAGACACAGCCTGACAGTGTCAGGCCCAGCTCTTCCTGAGTCACCCTCCGGCTGCGCTGGAGTGTGAGGTCACTTTGGACGTGGCTCAGGGCGCGCTGCCAGCTGAGCTCACGTGGCCAGGAAGTCTCTCGCCACTGCTCATTTGCAGGCCTGGGCCCTGATGCACTGTGTGAGTTGTGCACTGTGTTATTTCCCTGCACAACTGGTGGTGGTTGGTTTGTCTTGGCAGGGATTGGAGTGAAACACAGAAATCCATGCTCCAAAGGACACACTTGTTCGAATGCTTTGGGAGATCTGCAACTCCTAAATGATCCCAGAAGGAGCAGAAAGCATCAATTGGTGGAAAAAAGCAGCAACTGACCATGCTGATTCTGTGCCTTCAGGGTCCTTTTGCATGTGCCTCATGCACTCTTGCATGAGACAGGAAAACCACCTCCTCCTGTCTGCAAAGCAGCCTGTGCCCAGGACACAGGCAGCCAAGAAGGTGACGATTTCAAGGGGTTCTTTCAAAGAGAAGGGTTAGAAAGTGCTGAGCCTGGGGCCACTTCCACAGCAGGTACACCACAGCTCAGCCTGGCCTGTGTTAAGCACTGCTTCCTCCTCGCCTTTCCTTGTCCAGACACAGGTCTGCCTTATCTCTCCTCATTGACAAAAGGGTGAGTCTAGTAGATAGCGGGTTTGTTGATAAGATAAAGATTTTTGTGCTAATAAAACATAAATCAGAATTGCAAAGTTTGTGGCCCTCTGTTACTTGACCAAAGTTGCACATACAATCAAGTAGTGCTTCACCCAGTAAACAAAGCCAACACAACAGTACAAACCACAAGGGAAAACATGAGTAAAAGTCAACCTATAGCATTGCATCCTCAGGCTTTTAAAATTTTAATCACTTCAATTTTTATTTGCCCAGAATAAGGTCAGAAGTAAGATAAAACTGTTAGCACGCCTCACTGCAGAATGAAATAAAGTAATGACCTCTACAGGCACGTATTTCCTTATACTTTATTAACCTTTATTAAATGAATGCTTTAGGGCAACAAAGACTTCCATTGATGTATGCTTCCATGTTTTCTTGAATCTGTTTGAAAAAGTTCTGGGAATATAAGCTTTTGCCCTATAAACAGCCACATTTGCTGGGGCTTCTTTAGACTGTGAGGGTTTGTGTCCCTAGCTGCAGTATTTTTGCTCATAAATTATTCTTCAACTGAGGTCTTTTGCCTCCTCTCCTTTTGCTGCCAACCTCTTGAGAAAAATGATGGGTGTCCTTCTATTTTAAATCAAAGCAGCCCTACCTTGGGGTGTCATCCACCACTCTTTGGAGAAGGGATTAAAGCAGACCTCGTAATAACACAGACCCTCTGTGAGTTTAAGCCAGCTAACCCATCAGATTAGCCAGTCTGACAATAGGGCAGGACATTAAATTCTGCCATTTACCTGGTACTGAACCTGGTACCTTCAGTGCTGCCATCCTTGTATGCAAGATAAAAACGGGGAGAGGACCAGCTCACTGACACAGAGATTTCTAATCGAAGGCCATATTTGAGAAAAAAATTTATAGGCTGTTTTCTTCCACACTACTGTCTGGCAGGTGTGGAGGAAAAACAGCAAAGCCCTGGAAACTCAGGAAAACCAAAATGATAGTGTCTTTCCTTTCATTTTCCTTTTTTTTTTTTTCCCACTCTAGCAAACATTAATTGAGCACTGGGAGTCATCAACTGTTTTCCGACCATTGCTGGCAGCAGATGCGAGAAACACGCTCCATCCAACTGCCTGGAAACAGGTATATGCACTTATTTATTTATACTCTTTTCATGGCCTGTTTCTGTCTGGTATCTGGCAGATGGACACGGAGTGTACATTAATTAACACTTTCTTTTCATCCAGATACAACTCAGCATTGAAACAATCCTCGCTTCCCTCCTCAGCCCCAGCCCTGGACAACTATGAGACACTGTTTACCTACAGCATTCGGGAGAGAAAGCCTCATGGAGGGACGGGCTCCTGCAGTGCTGCTGGCCTTCAGAACGATTTAATGCAGTTATGTGGAGTGTGTGAGCATTGCGAAGCCTGGGGAAGACCGCAAAATTTGCTATAAAATAAACAAACAAAAAAATTGTTGTCATTAGCTCTCTCAACAAGGTTCAATGGAGCCTTACAATGTCCAACAGATACAAATCATCTTCTTCCCCTTTCCCCTTTCCCCAGCACTGGCCATGATCTCTTTGGGATGGACTTGTCACCCCTCTGTGCTTCCTGTTACCACTTACCCAGCCCCACAACTCTGTGTTCCAGAATAGACGTAAATATTTTCCCATCCTCCTGTGAACTTTTTCTAACTCTCCAGGAGGCACAGGGGCTTACATTCATCTGTGCTGTTTTATATCTGAATAACTGCCAAGACACAAAGCAGAAGCTCTGAATGTCATGGTGCTCAAAGCCCATCAGTGCCCCTGGGATCAGGGACACCCCTGTTTCGGGACAAATATGACTGACAGCCTCAAGGTGGGCAGGGCCCAAATCCTCTCCTAGGAATTCAGGAGCAGAGGAAAGAGGAATTTGCCAGGAATGAATATCGAAGCTCTTCAGTGGCATCTATCCGTCTCTCTCAAAGACCTGACAAGATTCAAGCTCTCCTTCAACTACTACATCAGTTACCAGCTCCCATCGCTTCTCCTTTCTGGGGCAAAGACCAGGCAAATCTACGCTGTCTAACATGTATCTTTGAGGAAGTCCATGCTCTCTGCCCTACGAAAGGGATGTTTTCCCATAAGTGAGTATCCCTCCTGCCACCAGATATCACTCTGGAAGCCTTGGGAAGTCCTGGGTGATGGCAGGGTCCTCCCTTCCTTTCACCAAGCCTAGAGGTTCTGCAGATAAGGGAGGTGGATGGTTTGTTGCAATAGGGTCCGTGTACAGATGCTTTGTATAGAAATCTAGACGGCTTTGAAATGTTCCATTATGAAGGGTCCTGATCACCATCCTTTCCGTTCAGCATCCTAACCCTGAAAAGCCAGCCCCAATGCCCATGCTCAGGGAGGCCTGTGAATCCTGCAAGAACACGAAACACCCAGGTCTTACACGACAAGAGGAGAGGCAAGGGCATGAAGAAGAGATGGGGAGGTAAAAGTCAGGACTTCTTAAGAAACTTTTCTGAAGCAGCCAACTAACCTGTCTGGGGTGCTGATGAAATATGTCCCTTCCCTCCCCTACACAGGTCCCAGAGCAGAGCCCTTCCTTGAGGGAAGACGTTCACTCACCTGCAGCTGACACGTTGCCCGCACACAGCAAAGCCCAGCGCTGTTCCCTACACAGGCTCCTGGCCAGAAGCAGGGTCTTTTTTCCAGACTTTCCTTCCGCCGGATCAAGCTAATGAAGGAGCTCAGGGGGAGAACATAGTCTCTACCCTTCCTCCGGCATCCACCTGCCACGGAATAGGTGTTCCTGCCGGCGTCCCTTCCTGCTCCATCCTGGGCGGGCTGTGGGCGCCGATAGGCTGCGCGCGGCGCTCGCCGCTCGCGGGGCAGGTGCATTCCCCAGCAGGGTGGCGTCACGGCAAACCTGCTGCCGGCCCTGGAGCCGCTCCAGGCCGTTTCGGCCCTACCCTGCCTGCCCTGAGCAGGATCTCTCCGCACGCCCATCCTGGAAGGTGCCTCATTTCCTCCCGGGTGCAAGCGAGGAGGTGGCAGATTTCAGGGGAAGCTGCGAGGCAGCAGGTGAGAGGAAGTTTGCAGCCAAGTTGGCAGCGTTAGGGGAGACTCAACATGTTGTCCGCGAGCGCTGGGTGTCACGTGGTGTTGAACAAGGTAACTCCTGCACTACTGGCTAGGCTAGGACCATCCGCCCACATCAGAGGCGATCTCCGAGCAGCACAGGGTCACGCAGGCAGGTAAGTGAGGAGGGTGTCCTGGAGCCTGCGGTGCCGCCTCCTGTGGGGCAGCCCGTGTCCCAGTCCTGGAGAGAGCAGCAGCAGAGGCCAACACGCTGCCAAGGGGCTACGTCTTGGCCATCTAGGGCGAAGAAAAGGTTGGAGGATTTAAGAGGGATCAGGGAGATAGAAAAGGGCACATTTCAGAGAAGGGGAAAAGGGGCAGCACCAGGAAGGCTGATGCCAGGGGTGAGGGGTTTTGGACACCCTGGCCTGAACGCAGCTTGTCTGCCTACCTGATCCACTCTTTGCAGCTGGGCTATGATAGCAGAGTGGGTAATAACTGCATATTTGAGCAGCAGGAACCCTCCTGGGAGATGTATAGAAAGGAAAACTGGGTTGAACAACATCTCTAGCCTAAATAATGAGAAGGGAGTCTCTGTTATAAAGTCATATCCTAGTTTTTCAGCAGTTTATGAAAAGTGACGCTTAGGATACCAATTAGTGTGACAGCTTCAGGAATTTGTCAGTGCAAAACTCGACAGATCTTATGAAACTTGTGCAATGTAACCTATCCGGGGCTTGGTGTCCTCGACCTAAAACAGCAAAAGGGATGTGGAGGGTTTCCCTGTACAAACAGTCTTGAACAATGAGCTTACCCTTAACAGCAATGGTCATCCTTTTGTTGGCCAAGCTAAAAAAACATCATTTAACAGGAAACCTTTCTCAGTTTTAGAGAGAGCCATACATTTGCTTTAAAAAGTGGCTTGTGAGCTTTACAAAATATGAGGTGTTGATGAGCTCCTCTAGAGCGGCAGTAAGAGGTGAAACATCCAATGCAGACTTAGATTATGAAGGCAGGAGGCGTCTTTGCATCTTGAGAGAACTTTAAACCGTGCCAAAACATGAGGGGGCAGGCAGAGACCAGCATACAAGCATAATGTTTTTCACCCTGCACTTAACCTATTTAACATGTACAAAGGACAGAACTCTTTTGAACATGCTTTAGCTGAGCAGCAGCTCTTGGAAATACAATTCAAGAACAGGCACTAGGATGGAGCTCTGCACCCTAGAAGCAGCCAGGAGTTCAGTGTTTGGACTCGGCAAAAGCTTTATTATATACAGCTCAGGATTCAGAGCAGTGTGCTCAGCAAGCAGGGCTCAACAGGGCTTCTTACCTAGTGTTGGAGCAGATGCTAGCTGGAATATTTTGAGGCTGGATAGCATCTGTTCACTGGTAACACTTTACCCATGGTAAGTTCACTGAGCTTAAAAGGCAGATATTCTCAGTAAGGGTGAGTAACAAACTGCCATGAAATAAAGTGAGATGGTGACAGCTACTCTCCATTGAGAAATATAAATTTTAGCTGCTCTTGTACCTTTTCAGAACAAGGGCATCTCTCGATATATTATAGCAAGTAATTTGCTGATACTTCTAGAGATAAAAGATGCAACAGATTTCAGAGACCATCAGCATGCAAAATAACAATCTAGTTAAAACTCAATTCTGAAAAAAGAACTTCTGCAGCATATGATGGGAGATCGACCTTGACCTTTTTCCCCCAGTATAGAAGTGGTTAATGCTTCTATTTTGCTTCCAGTGGGTCTCCGACAAAAGTCAGTTATAACATCCTGCTCTCCCCAACTTTTAACATTCTCAGTATTTCCGTTGCCTCTCTACATCCAAGATCAAGTTCAAAATCCTCTGGAATCCTTTTTGCCAGTTTGCCAGTTGTCTGTGCAGGTTTCATCCAGAAGGCTCTGTATCGTGTTTAAAATTATATCTTTCTAAGGAGGATGGCACGGGGCATACTTCTAAGCATATTAATCACCACTCAGAAATCACTCTTCACTTGCGTAAGCGTCTTCCTCTTGTTAGGACAAGGTTCTTCTTTTTCACAAAGATTGATTCCATTCGTCTAAACCACATCTATTAAAGAAGTGGCTTCTACCACTCAATTTGCTCTGACAGAGTGAGGGGAAAATTATACCACATGGGAGTCTAGCAAATTAAAATGGGTGTGTTCTGAAAATTTAAGAGGGAACTAGTTTCTAAAATATTTGATAATTGCATTAATTACATCCTCTTTCTGCACAGGAAGCATCAAGATGATTATATGGAAAGCTGGGGGAGGAAGGAAGAGTGTTAAGCTTTCCTATTAAGAGATCAATTCCTTTTTTACCTCTTCGTTTTGTTCCTGTCAAACTTGAGCTTCACTCAGGTTAAGGCTGCAAAATATAAAAGAGATTTCGTTCGCATTCATGGACAAAACATTCACCTTAAACCTCCTAGGATACTTGTGGAATCACCTGTTTTGCCTGGCATTAGCCTGGAAAGGAGTCTGGTATCTCTAATGTTAGCATGGATTATGTCTTATCCAGTTTTGACACCATGATCATCTGTACAGCAATATTAGGAGTGTGTAGAATGCACTTGTCACTTCTCAACTGCTCAGAATAGGAAATGGAACAATAACACACTGACAGTTAAAATACCATGTAGTTCCCATCACAATCCATAGCTTTAATTTAGGATGTACAAGTACTATTCTTGAGTGAGACAAGTGTATATCATGGACTGACAAACAAGTGCAAAAAATTCACTTTTCCCCCCACTAATTATTAGGTAGATAATGCCTTTTTTTTTTTTCCTGTCTTTTCTTTTTTTTTTTTTTTTTTTTTTTTTTTTTTTCAGGAGAATTACTTCACTGAAGTAACAAACTGGATGGGTAGTAGATCTAAGTAACAGGCGAGTTATAACTTCAGACATCGGATTTTGGACTGCAGATTTTGAAGTCTGAAATTGGTCTACCTTTTTGGTCTACTGAAATGATTACACTAGATGATACAACGTGTCTCTCAATATGAAGCAGGGGCTTGGACAATGGTTCCAGCTGAAGTGTACTTGACTGATACTTAAAGGCTGCCTTTGCAGGCTAATTATTATAGCTGTTTGGAATAACAATGGCATCTCATATTATGGGCAGTCATGTGTATGGATGGGCAGTTCCTAGGCTGATACTGATTTTTTCAGTATGATACAACACCAAATAAGAATTCTAGTAAGAAAGATTTACAGAGCTTGACTAGCACTTCTGGATTAGGACATGGTATTTTTTTCAGGAGCACCTCTCCTGTCCTAGGATGAAGGCACAAAGATCAATCTTGCATTAACATAAGTTTATTTATTTTTTTCTCATGGCTCAGCAGACAGATTTCAGACCATGCACGCTTAAGGGAAAGGTAAATCCACATGGAAAGGGTAGATTCCAGGAAAGAAAGATGGAGAGAAGGCAAGGGCCTTGTGTTTCACAGTAGTGAGTGCTGCATCAGAGCTTCTACTGGAAGAGTACAGGATAGGGCAAATCTAATCAATCTGATCTTGCCAGGAGAATACAATGATATAAGGTGTTCTTGAACCAAATCTTTCTGGCTATGTCCTGTGGCTTTCCTCCAGCTTCAGCACAGGAAGCTTTCCATCTGAGAGAGGCTGAACTGCAAAGCCCTGCCCCTTCTCTTGGATTTCGTCTCGCAGTCGTTGGATTTCTAGCTGCTGCATTTCTATGATTTTTTCACTTTCTTTCTCCGCATTCAACCGCAGCACAGCTGGGCTGGAGAGTACTTCATTGGAGGGAGCTAGAAGATATCATAGAAAAGAGAGCAAAGTAACGAAGACTCCAGCTTGCAGAATTCTTGGGAATGCGAAAGGACAGGCATTTTTCAGGACTGAAGGAGCAGAGCTAAAGTGAGATTCTGAAGTGTTCAGGAGTTTCTACTACTTACATCACAATACAACAGGTACTACCAGGGAGACAAGCTGGAACTATACAGACAGACTAACAGAACTGTATTCATAGATAACAAAGAGGGCTTCTGAAGTGAAAACTGTTAATATGGAGACATACAAAAAGCATTATTCACCTGCGTCTTGAATTACTTGCTTTTTCTTGGTTAATCTTAGTGTTGACTGTAGGTCATGTACCTGGGTGCGGGTCACCTTCAGTTCTCGACGCAACTCATTAATCTCTTTAATCAGACTCACATTTTCCTGCAATAACAAGAGGCTCTATAATGAAAAGTGCAGGTAGTACCTGGCTTAGCAATATTCATCCTCCTATCCATGGGAAAGGACACTAGACAGTGCAGAATCAGTATCACAGGCAGCGGATATCACATGCTTACCGAACTCAGGATATCCACACACCACACAGTATTCAGGACAAGGCTACAGCAGAGATTTGATGTAAAACATCAGTGTTCTAATCACACTAGTGGTTAGCTGGTGTTTGTTTTGGTTTTCTGACTGCAACTGTACTCTTTAAGATATCACCTTCTTTGCTAATTCCACAGTGAAGCTCAGGTCCCTTTCGGAGATGAATTTAATTAATACAGAATTAATGTGAAGAATTTCCATATCTCCCTCCAGTGTGCAATATTTTGCTTTTCATTTGCTGCATGTGTTTGTTCACCTAAATTATATAATTATCTCCCTGCGTTTCTTCAGAGTCCTCTTCATAGGTTTTGACTAACATCACTTTCCAACACCCCTCCCAAAATATTAAGAAATATATAAAGCATATAGATCCTTGATATACCTACTGCTAACATTTTGTTACAGGAAAAGCTGGCCATCTAGTCATCTTTCTTTTATAGTCAGTTTTCAATCAATAAAATATGAACCCTATAATTTCTTAATAGTCTGTTACAGAGTATCTTGCTGAAATACTTGTGAAAGCATAGATTTATGTAATATGGTTCTCTTCTACCCACTGCATTGATAGACTGAAAGACTTCAACAACAGTATGGACTGATACTGCTGACAGATAATAAAACTGTTGCCTGAGAATAAGAAACCGGGGTGCCATGGATATTTGTGTTCTGAATTCAAAAGAAGCAAAGTTGGATATTTGTCTCATACTAAGGCAAAGAGCTACCTGATCGTATCAGCAGCAAGTGGGAATCCTAAACATTTGCTACCACACTTGTATCAAGAGTAGCAGTGATTTCACCTGCCTGCGGTGTTTTTTTTTTTTTTTTCAGACATTTAGAATGCAGCCTCATTCCAGCCTCTGGAACTTCACCAAATAGAGACATATTTTAAAAGGATAAATAGATAAAAGGCAAGCAGAGACTGCCTCATCTAATACCAATCTCAAGTACTGCAAACTCTGCAAAACAGCAAGAGATAAGAAAAAAAAAGAAAAAGATTAATGATATTTTTTGTGAAAAGGTGTCTTTTCAAATCTTTCATTTTGATGAGATTACGATTTTGGCTGGCACACCTAGGTTGTATGAGATTTCTCTAAGCCACAGTATTTGTTCCTACCCAGCACACTGATAAAAATATTAGCATCACACTAGAGGCAGTGTAGTACAACTGGACAGCTCACAGCAAGCCTCTGCACAGCGATGCCCTCCAAGATTTCAAGCCAGGAGCAGTAACTCAAGGTGTTTGCATGTGGTAAGATTATAAATACTTGACACTAAGGAAAGTATTCTGAGTGTGTTTGAGCGCCTCAGCTGAAAGTCAACCGTCCACAGAACCAGACACTGACACAGAGGCAGATTGTGGAATGTGTTAAGGTCTGAACTTGTTGGACAAGACCGGTTGTTTTGACAGTGATTGTGTTAGACTCTAGATGTAGGATGAGCTGATGAGCTGAAGCCTGCTCTAAAATGAGTAAATAATAACATTATGTAGACTTTAACTTGGTTAATTCAAGTCTTTAAACATGGATGGAATTTGGCAACTGTGTGCTTATCTTAGAACTTGATCCTGAAAGGAACCCATGAAGAGAATGACTTCTGAGACCCTCTCAGGAAGACTTTTATTAACAGTGTTCTGGATCGCATAGACCTTTTTTGTTTAGGTGCACATCTTTGGTAATGAGTCATAAGTTTACTCTGGGTAAACTGACGCAGCTGAATACCTGATATCAGGTCAAGATCTTGCATTAGGTCCATGGCACAGTACAACACCTCTCCCGTGTGAGGCAGCCTACACTATGTAGAAATGCCTTGCCTGCCTTGCTGGATGCCAAAAGGCTGCCTGTTGACAGTGATAGTATTTTTCTGCAGCGGCATGCTATCAGCCCTTGCAGTCTGAGAGAAAGCCTGCACTGAAATAAAACGACCATGTAGTGAATTAAAATAAATGCACATTATAAAACTTAATGTCAAAGGAGGTGGCAAAGCAGAAATTGTTTCAAAAATAGATTGATCAAATGCACATAGGATGAGGCCATCAGGAAGGACTGCATAACATGTATGGATGCAATCTACAGCCCAAGAAGTCCTACAATGCTGACTGCCGGAAACAGGTAGGACATATTATAGAAAATATCATGCTATACATGCTTTTTTATATACTTTATAAGCACTGTTACTTCAAGATTATTCAGTACACCTGTTCTAATGCATCCAGGTGATAAAAGAAGTTGTTATGAATATAGAAGATTTGGAAGAAAACTAACAGACTAACAACAAGCAACTTACCAAGTGGTAAGAATAATTAAAATTATCTTCACAGTTCTAATCAGATGTTGCAATAGTCAGTAATAAAATGCACCTATGAATAGTCACTTAGAGAGAAACGCATAGCTCTGAAAATGTAATTACAAATGAGAACTAATAGAAATACAGAGCTAGAAGGCCTTCAAGATGTCATGCAGCTGTTCAAAAAAAAAACCCTGACAGAAGTTCATCTAAACTAGTTTTAAAAGACCACTGTGAAGACTGGAAGACCATGATAATTCCTCCTGGCCGTAAAGACTCATTAATCCATGATACTTCAGAGAACTGCCTTTTCTTTGAAGAAACCAGCCTGGTTAGAACCTTTGATATCTTCATCTTCCAGATGTTTTATTAATTCAGTTTTAATCATCATTTCATGTTAGGCTTACTGATCCAAGACATCAAGTATTATCATTGTAAGCACCATCTGTCACCCTATTCCAGCAGGGAAATTTTCCAGGTTATTTTTTGAAACCAACTCCTCTTCTGCCAAGTGAAAATTTCTAACCCAGAGAAGTAGCACTGAAATTAAAACAGGGCTAGGGAAAACGATCGCTGCTGCTTGCCCCTCAAGGAGGACTATGAAGAAAGAGTAAAAACACAGAGGATTTAAGAGTGGACAAGGGTATAAAAATCCTTAGGAAGCATAATAAGTAACAGTGAAGAAAGAACTAGTGAGGGGAAAGGGAAATGCTGACCGAGCAGAAGGAGTTCATGGTAATAATAGATGGTGGGAGTGTTATCCTCCCTGGAAATTAGCTGTTGGGCTGTTGATCTTTCCATTCCAAGAGAAAACACTGGATCTTTGGCCTCAGTGGTTCCAAGTTTATCTTTCCCTGTAAGGAACAAGGATACTGAGCAAGACATCTTGGTACTGATGGGCATATTCATCATTTGTCTTTGAACTTCCAATGTAAACTTGGATCTGAAAAGCAGTTCTTGAATTTTTTAAAGAAGTTTTTTTAATTCAGACTAGTAAAAGTGTGACTACATGGCCAGAAAATCAGTCTACATAATAGCAGCAATTTCTGGCAAAGGAGTAAATAAAAATTGTTTCAGCCCTTAAGAAACTACATCCGCATAGCTGCTAAAGTTTCTTTTGTGAATTTACTTCCTTTTTGTAACACAGGGAAGAGGCTGGTTACCTGCATGATGCGCACGTAATCACCTCGGTGGATTTCACTTTCCTTCACCAGCTTCTTTTTTAAAGTTGCAAAATTCCTCTCAAGATATTCTCGCTGTCTGATGTACTCTTGCTGCAAATCTGTATCTAATTCTACAGTCTCCACCTGAGGGGTGACAACATGTTGCCTCAATAATTACAATACAAAATAAGCTCACTTGCAAGGAGAAGAAAAAGGCCTTAACTCACCATGTCAGTTTGATGGACATATTTGGCGTAGAGCTCACAGATTCTATCCTTCAATTTTTTGGAATCCTGAATATAGCCCACACAGTTATGAAGATCTGTTTTAAATCGTTTGATGAGAGCTTTCATATTTTGTTCCTGTAAGAGTTATGTAGGTATACCCTGATGCAACTGATTAGAGCACTCCACATTGTGCAATACCTTGAAAGTTTAGTTGAAATGGTGAAAATCCTATATGCTTTAAGTCCATTTAATTTTTTAAAATATGTCATTAAAGAAAACCTGCTCATGCTGAGCCCTTCACGTGGAATACCAGTGTTTACAGTGTTTACTGTAATACCAGTGTAAGTTTTAGCAGGAACACTTAACCGATGATACCTGCATTAGGTAATGCCTGTGCCAGGACCCAGAGACCTCAAGTGAAGAATGGAGTATTATCACCAACACTACCCCCGGCGTCCTTTCCCAAACAGCCTACATACTTATTTAGAAAAAAAAAAAAAAAAAGACACAAACTGTGAATGAGAAAACACAAGGGGCAAAGAATATATCATACATGTATAACTTGATAGTTTCACATTTAAATCCCCCTCTCATTCTTATTTGTTTTCTGACAGACCCTTTCTCCCTTCTTTCTCCGTTCTTTATTGCTTCAGTTTCAGTTCGTTTTGCTCCCTCATGTCCGACCTTCTTGTTCTCAAACACAAGGAGCCCTTGTCTCCTCCATGAATAAGCCCATCCTTTATTTCATCCTATTAATGCCTGCATATCATTTTAGGTGCTAACCCATGTGTAGCTCCTACTTGGGTCCACTGTGCTGAGATTTTAAGTCTGGGCAGGAAGAAGTAGTATGTTAGACACGTGCCTCCCTGCTCAGTTAAATCTGGGAGAATATAGGTGTTGACTTTTTGAACAAATTACATTTAAACAGATGGAATCTTGTAACAATCTGCTAACAGGCCTGCAAGACATCTGCTTTTGTTGCTACTTACCAGAGATTCTCCTGTTCACTGGACCTTCTATACAGGGTCCATGAAGGAGCATTTTGCTCAGGCTAATGTTTCTGCAACATTGCATCCCCACAAGTTTCATCCTGCAGGAAGTGGGGACCACTGCATAGTGGTCACAGCCCGTACCTTCTGCCGCTGTCTGTGCACCTCACGGTCAGTTGCCTTTAACTTCTGTTGCAGTTCTGTGATGTTCAGTTCCAACCGGGCGTTCTGCTTGTGGAGTCGTTCCAGTTCTCCTTCCATCTGAAAGGAAGCGGGATGAGGAAATCAGGACTAAAAGTAGACATTACTGAAAAAAAGCAACACGAACCAGGAAAAACACAGAATTAAAGTACAAACACGAAGGATTAGGTCCCCCTTCAGGTTGAATTGAAACGTAAAATCTAAAGTCAATTTTGGAACAACACTGCCCTCTGTCAGAAAACACAGAAAATGCGAAACTGGATAGTCAACGCACTTTTCTAGGATGGGTATTTAAGTGATATCCCTGCATTTGCCTGAGGTGAAGTGGAGCCGTACTGTTCCATCAAAATAAGGATGGGTGGAGATAGAAATTAACAGTAAATACCGGAAAGAATAAGTGCAGCAATGAGAACTCAGTGTTGAAAATAAAAAAACGCATGAAAAGTTGTGACTGCGTAAACAGAATGGGTAGAAAAGAGGCACTGAGGATGCTCCAGCACTTCCTGATATGAGTTCATGACCAAAGGGGAGGGTAGGACTTACATTATGCTAGTTGGACATGCATATAAAATGTTCATTATTTTGCATTTTATTTAAAAAGACTTTTCTTCTGAATAAACAGACTTCTGAAAACTAGTAGGTCACTGACTAGCTATGTCACCAGAGTTCTAATTTGGCTCTTTTAAAGGCACATCAGTGGAGAGACTATGGTAATGTGGTATGAATAAATTGCCTAAATGAATTTGCAAGTTATTTATGAATATATAGAAAGTTTCCATGAAGCAGGTAAAGAATGGTAATTTGGCCATGAACCTATCCTTTCTATTGGGTAAGGTTTGCAGAAATCTGTAACATTTTACAGGGAAGCAGTTCACCTTCTCTTTCTGCAGACCAGTAAAGACAGTATCTCACAAGCTCTACAGGGTAGGCAGAGGCAACCATATATGGATGAGAAATATTTTAGATCAAAACTGACATTTCTGAAGAGTCTGGCACTAAATACTGAAATGGGAGTTTAAGTAACCATATCCATCACTGGTAGCATGTGATAAAAAGCTAAATAGCAGCTACTGCACATGAGCTACTGCACAAAGATATCAGTGCTGTGTGTCCTTCAAAGAAGTCAAGGAGCAAACAAGGTAGAATCTTCTGAGGGATTGCCTGGTCACGTTTGTGATCAGATAAAGGGGCTGAGTAGCAGAGGTCAAAACTGTATTGCTCACCTCACGGATCTGCTCCTTCATTACCATGATTTCATTTTCACGTGGTTGTATTTGGTTCTTAAGCTCCTTTATTTTGTAATCCAGTACAAACTTGAACTTTTCCAGTTCCTGATTTTTCTTTTTTAGATCATATATCCGCTTCTCCTGGAGTAAATGGGTAGAGAGATCTGAATCAGACCTAGCACTCTTGAAATGTAACAGAAGCAACATAGCAGGCACAGATCTAGTGGGAGAATTGACTTTTGTCACACATCTCATACAGGTTGCAGGGGGAGGGGTGTCAATTAATGCAGAGATATCTACAAATCCCCAATCAGGGGATAAGAAACTCAACAGTCTGGACTTTGGCTCCTCAAGGAATTCTTAGAATGTGGCCCCCATAAAGTTCCCAAAGTGAAAACTACAAATTCTTTAGGTTAAAACTGAGCTGCTAGTCATGTCTTGGACAGAACAGATACTGGATAATATCATAACACAATACTGTTAATACGAATATCTGCATTCAATTAAAGGAGGGTCACTTTAAACAGAATCAATTATCCTGTTTCTCACCTTGTCTTGGATAGTGTCATCTCTCTCTTGAATCTCCCTCTTCAGTGCCAAGATGTCCTTCTCCAGTGATGCAATGATGCCTTGCAGCTTCTGACGTTCCAGTTTCATTTCCTCAATCTCACTGTTTCGGTCCTCAATGTCTTTCTGTAGACTGTTGAACTGGAGAGGAGAACAGGTAAGAATTTAACCACCTCCAAAATATAACTATCCTGCTTGGTAAGGATTACTTAGACAATGTGGGAGAAAGGATAGCAAACTGAGAGACTGCAGGATTTAAGTATCACTGTAGGAAGGGTTTTGACATGCTGGACTGTATGGAATAAAGTAAACAGCTGAAGGAGAGATGAACATTTTAATGTTGGGGACAATTGTGAGTAATGAGAGGCTTTGAAGAAAACAAAGGTTTACATTTCTTAATCAAATAAGGTGGAGATCAGGAAAGCAGGCAATGAAAAGACAAGGCAGTGTTACAAGCAGGAGAAAGAGTAAGTAAAGAGAGAAGACAAAAAGATGTTGGTTTACATTAATCCAATAAGAGAGAAAATACCAGGATTGAAGAAAAATATCAGGAAAATATCCTGAAGAAAATATCAGGATTCCAAGGCTAAAATATCAGTTCCCTTCAGCTGCAGAATCCCAAGAAATATAACCGGCCTTTAGGAGACAGAAGCAAGAAGATCTAAAGATGCCAGCAAAAGTACAGGAGCGTGCCCAGATCACAGCACTTCCTCAAAATCCCTGCATCAGGGCTAATATCTGTGAAATCCAAGAAGACTGGAAACAAGAAATTGGTCAAACCACAAGAACACATCTCACACAATCCAGGTATCTAGAAGATATCAGAACTGAAGACAGCATTACAGTAAAAGAGGGTATGGAGGCAGAGAGCCTCTGGTCTCCATCTAGATACTCAAGAACGTCAAAACAAAAAAAAAAGTCCCTCTAACATCTTTAGACACTTATAATACCCACCCAGTTTAAGAGCTAAAAGGTTGTATCCCTCCTTAAAAATCCTAAGTTTGTTGGTAAAACCAATAAAAAATGATGGTGTATGTAAACCACAAAATGTCTACTTGAATGAAGTACTAATAGATTTTTTTTTTCTAACAAAATACTTGCAGATTTGGAGAAATGAAAAGGTCTATTCCTTGCCTATGTTATAATGAACAATATTGTTTATTATTTATAATGTCAAACTATACAAGATAGTAGGGAGTATACTAATAAAAACACACCTCTATCATCTGTTTTTCTTTAGTTTTACCAGTTTACCAATGATGCAATCAGCTTCTTCTGCCCAAACATTGTAAAATGTGCAAAGTGACATAAGAAGAGGCAATTGTTCTCATATGTGACAAAGATGTCGAGCATTTATTGACTAAATTAACAAACCTTGACATATCACAAACCACATTCAGTTCTCAGCTATAGGTCTCCAGGATTAAGTGGGATTTTAACACAGAAAAAGAGATACCCTTTTCCTCATGATTCCTGTTTCTCCTTTCAGTCGCAGGTTTGATTCCTTTTCTTCCTGGAGCCGTCTCTCATATTTGATTTTGATTTCCTGGATTTCTCGGTCTTCATCTTCTTCAATCTGTTTCTTAATTTCTTCATATATGTGAAGCTGCTGCCTGATAGTCTCCTCTGTCTGCAATTAGGGAAAGTAAACATTAGAGAAGACAACAGTATTTAGGGCCTGCATTTAAGGATTCTTCAACTTCCACTGCAGGAATATTGTTTAGGTTCAGCAGTGCTGTGCAATGTAAGCACAAAGACTTAGGCTTACAAACCTGAGATCTTGTCCTGAAAACTATAATCAGAGAGATTGCTTTGGCAGCAGAAAATGCAAACATGAGTAAGACTTGAGAGAATTTTTTTCAAATTGCTATTTCTGGTTCATTAAGACTTGGTTTTGCCCCACTCTCTGTTCTATTCTCTTCTCGCACTCTCTGTACACAACTGGTACTGCAGTGAAGGACTAAAACAGTAATGCTGATAGAATTTATAGACATTGGCTATATCTGCAGTTACCTCTACAATAACTCTGCAGTGCATCAGTTATCTGGCTGCACTTTAACCTTTGGCATGGAACAGGTTTTGACTACAACAGGCAGAAGTTTTTTGGAGTACTCAGTTTTTTTTTTCCTTCGCTCCCCTAATTATGGAGGCAGGATCCTTGAGGACTTAGTGATGTTGGCAATTTCAAAGACCAGGAGTTGATGTGTCACAGAATTCACCATTGCAGAAGTATTATCTCTTCACTAGAACAACTGCTTGACTGAATCTCTCTTTCTCAATGATAGTAAATATATCAGCTATACTATGTTAATAATCAGGAATTCTTTCATCCAGGGAAAAGAGAGGTGAAGCTAATAACACTCAAAGATGTTCTTCTTAGAAGATCACCTACTGAGGGCATGAAGCCCAGACAAGTTGGTAACTCAGCTGGGGTTTTCCTCATTACTATTCTATCTGTCAACATATTTCACTGTTTACAAGCAGATTAGGATTTGCATGCAGGGAGCCAACTTCTCCTGCCCTGGAGAATATCTTATCACAGCTGGAAATAAAAACACAGTCAATAATTCAAACTGCAAAGCAAGGTTCTTACCTCTTCCAACAGAACAGATTTCTCATTAAGTTTTTCTTCATAATATTCTGTTAGCTCCTCCAGAGCCTTGCTTTTGCTTTCCTCCAAATCATGCAATTGTTTCTCATACTCCTCCTGCATCCTCTGAGATTTTACTTGCAGCTCCTGGTATTTTTCATTTTCGATTAACAATTTCTGATTATTGCTAGATTCTGGTGACATTAAACATATGAAACTGATGAAACTATCAGGAAAATGAGGTACATTCTATTTTTCTACAATTACTATTTTCTGCTTTGGTCTTGTTGACAGCTGGTTGCAAATTAGTTACCCTTGAAGCACCACCTCACTTCAAGACAATACAGTGGGTTTAGACTCTGTAATAATACCCCTACTTAAGGCATCGCCTGTTCCAAAGCCGTCATTCACTTCTCTTTAGTTGTGTTTCTGCATACCTGACCGTATCACTGCTTGGAGCCTCAGAACAGAATGTTGCTCTGTCCCACCCTGAATGAGTGCAAAACACACACTGAAATGTCCACTAGCCTGTCTATGCACCTTTTTGATAAAACAGTCAAAATGAAGCAATGTAGGCACAACTCCTACAGAGTATGAGCAGACAATGGCCTCTTGCAGACAATGGCCTCTCTTACTGCCTGATTTCTTTAGTACTAATTATCAGTATTTCTGATTTGTCTCATTTATAAATCCTGGGCCTGGGTAGTTCCATATTATATGCACTATACACTGGCCTCCTTGATAAGGTATTGCTATTTTTACACAATCAACTATGAAATAAATGAAAAAATCACTAATCCCAGGAACCAGATATCTAAAATACAATATCCCTGTGTATGTTCTCATGGATATATGTGTACTACAGTTTAGGCAGACTTTTTGTCAGTAAGACTTTTATGACATATATGCCACCCATTTTACCTTGTACCTTGCACTGTATTCACCTTTCCCTGTAACCTTATTTGCCATGGATCTAATGCACTTTCTCCAAATTCTAGTTATAAACATATCTTATAGTCTAACCTAGGTCTTGCACCTCCTTGGCCTGTTTCTTCATTAGTTCAAACAGTTGATACTGGTGTTGTAGCTCCTGTTTTTCTTTTTCTGCTTGTAAAATCTGGATTAAAAAAAAAAAAAGAAAAAAAAAAGAAAATTTACTTTGAAAGTAGGCAAACCAATGTCCAAATTCTTTGTGTTCTTGACTGTGGTGGAGAACTCGCACACAATGCAATTTGTATCTTTGAAATCACTTACCAAAATAAGCTAATGATATGCATTAATAGCCAAGTTTTCCATGAGATTAGTTAAAGTTAGGTTACAAAATTAGTGAAAGCCAAGAGAAAGCAGCAAATGGTATTCATATAATACAGAGTATATTCATAACTTAAACAAGAGCCACAAAAGTCCATTTCTTTGTGTATGTCTGCTTGAGGAATATTCACAGTTTCACAAGTTATCAGCAGAAACACTCCATTTTATGCAACAGCTAAAAAGGTTAGTGACAAATCTGTCCAAACCCGTCATTTTGTTTAACCTTAACACACACTGATATTCAAACTGAAAGTGTGATTTACTTGCCTAAAACTTTTATTCACCTTCAAAAGCACTTGCTTGCAAGCCTATAATCAACAAGCCTAAAAAAGAAGCATCACTGTAGCTGAGATCATTAAAACTCTATGGCCAAGCACTACCCATGGAAAGTCCTGAAGAACTGTAGAAGAAAGCTGGCACAGATAAAACACAGTTAGACCAATCTGTAAAGAGCAAAATGGTTTCCTCTGAAAGCTTAAGCTACACAAAAATGAGAAAAAAGAGAAGGGCTGAAACTTTGGCTACTTAAAATCAAAAAACAGAATAAGAAATGCCAAAGAGCAAAACAGCCTGAGGAAAATCTTGCAGAAAGCATAAAAATAAATAAGTAAACTTCTTCAAAAAATTTAACAGCAGAAGTCTGCCAGAATATTTGTAGGGCCAAGAGAAAAGAAAAAGATATAAAAACAGGAGTGGGAGATGACAAGATCATAAAAATATAGTTAGCAACTTGGCAAACATTCACACAGGACTTCTTTATGTCACACTGAAACACTGGTTGAAGGGACTGTGGTACAACCCAACAAGATAAGAAGTAACAAATTACCAGGGCAGGATAATATTCATCCAAGAGCTCAAAAGGAACAGAAGGATGAAAGAACAGAATCATTAACTGTGATATATAATCTCTCACTCCAAGTCGTTTTGCTACCAGTGACACTGCAATTACTTCACCCGCTTTCTAATTCTACAAAAGGTTCAGAAATACAGCAAATTACTGATCAGAAGAATGGTGTTTGTTCTAGACGAATGTATAGATATTCAGAAAACAGAAACAGTGGACTCAGATAAGCAAGGCATTAGGAAGAATTATCATGGCTTTTGGAAAAGGAGATCCTGCTCCATGATCACAGAGGAATCACCAGACACAGGAATAAAAGAAAATCAGGGGATACAGTCTACTTCTGTTTTCAGAAAACGAACATGGCAACTCACCAGGTGTTCCTGAAGAAGCTAAGCAGACAAGACATAAAGAAGACAGCATATAAGAACTATTGCTGGATCCTGTAGCAGCTGCAACTTATATGTGATGGCAGGGTCCAATTTCTACTAAAGTTCTTATCCCTAGTCACTCATTACTGAAACTGATTTTTATGTGAAGATACTTACAGCCTACCTGGGAAAAACTCTAGCATAACCTCCATACTTAAAATGTACTCGGCTCAGAAGACGGTTTTATGCTTTACGAAAACCTTGAACAGCTTTATTGGAAAGGAATACTCGATTTTTTCAGATGCTTTATGGTATTGATATGTGTATATATATATATATGAAAGCTTGAATTTAACCCTTTAGTGAAAGTAAAAGACTTCTTGATTTACTCCTGCAATATGAATCATACCTCATGTTTGGTTTTAAGGCAGTCTATTTCCTGGGTGAAAATCTCTTTTATTTCCTTTATTTTTTCATTACAGTTCATGTCTTTGAGACGTAGCTGGTAAGCATTTTCTGTCTGTAGCTCTTTCACACGAATCTGCAGGTCTAGCAGTGCCTGACCCTGGAGATGGATGACAAGATACTGTTAACAGAGATACTATTTGCCATTAGCAACTTTGTTAGGGATGTTATATCTACACATATATTTTTGAAAGACAACTATGCAGAGAATTTTCAGACAGATAGATAAGAAAAGATCAGGTTTCAGAAGTAAGATTTTTTGACATCTTCTGAGATTGTTCTCAGAAATGCTACTTTTGACTTCTACACTTCATTAAAACTGCTTTCAAGGGATTGGAGAAAGTATCAGAGAAAAGTGTCGATTTTTCTCTATCCTCACTGCTCCCACAATGCTGTTTATATTTAATAAGCAGGTTCAGCTACTTACTGTAGCCTCTTCTTATGAAGAAAGGTATGCCAGCCCTCCTAGACAGAGTCACACAGGCACAGCTATCACAAACATTTTGAAAATGTAATTCATAAGTTGTAGTCCAGGAATCCTAGAATTCATGCTCACAGGTTGCTTCTCCTACCTTCTCTTCTATATCTGATCTCATGATCAGTACTTCTTCAGCATATTCAACTTCCTTTTCCCGTTTCAGTATCTGACCTTCTTTATCATAGACTTTCCAGATCAAAAAAGATCCATCCTTTGAAGCAGTCAGTAGAAATAGGTCGTCATCTGTTACAAACATCTTAGAAGGAAGAAACAGCAAAATGATGAGGACAGCAAAAAGACAAGGAAAAACGGAGACACAGTTCACTTCTATATCAAAATTTTTCCCATACCCATAGATTTCCAGTCATTTCTAGCAATGACAATACTAACATAACCCTGATGCGATCATTTTGATCACATCCTCTACTCCTACTTCACCCAGATCCAGATCACATGGAAAGGGTCAGAAAAGCAGAACACAGGAAGACACTGGATTCACTTCTGCTCTCTAAGTTGTAGGAAGATTTTCAAAAACAGGGAACTGACAAGATTTTCTAGATAATTATAGCCCCAAATGGCAGTTCATACGACAATTCCAAAGGTCCCTAGCCTTTTTCTTTGAGAAGTTGGTTAAGGAACCTACAGATTAATGTTTTCTTCTGAATATACAAATAAGCCCAGACATAGCTACCTAGTAACAACTATTGCCACCTCCTCCAGACATCCTTGTGGTCATGTGCACAGAGCTCCTGGGAACTGACAAGGCTTATGGGAAAAAGTAGGATTCCAAATGATGGAATTCAGATCCTAATGTTGGCTCATGTGACTCCAAGTCAAAGTCCTGTATTTGACAGTGATATTTAAAATGCCCAAACTATGAACTGTTTAAAGAAGATAGAACACATGGCTTTCTGGATGAAGCGTGCTGAAATATTCCATAGTGGGAGACTTCACACATCTTGTCCCTATCTTTTGGATGGGGTATATCTTTGGATGGATCTTGAAGGCTGTTCATCATCCTTTAAGAAATACACTATGATTAGCTATCAGTGTTGCAATCTCTTCTGCAATATATCCTGCAGTGAATTGCTTAATATATTTATTCCATTCCCCTTTCCATTCCCACATGAGATTTTCAAGCCTGCATAACTTTATTTTCCGCTTTATCAGCTGTATCAACATTCTTCATCAGAGACATGCCACATTAGACATCTTGTCCAAGCTACTGCAGTCCCTCTACCTTTTAGCCAGCAAAGACTTACCAGTAATGTCTGTTTCTATAGACAGGACTCCTACGAATGCTTTAAACCTCATTTTCCACACGCTGATTTAAACTTAAATTTAACAAGATATACTGTCAAATGAGAAGCCCACTGCAAAAGGAGAAGGGTGTAACTGGCATGGCAAGGAAAATAACATATTCTATTTTACCTTTGTAACAGGACCTGCATGGGCCTGATACTCATTGAACTCTGTGGGCAAAGGCAATGGGTACCTCATAGTTCGTATTGTCCCCAAAGATGTACCAATAAATAACATATGCCCAGAGTGGGAAACAGCTACTGCAGTATAAACGACATCAAAAGCAGGCACTTCATGCAGGATCTAGAAAACAAACAAACAAACAAACAAACAAAACAACACTATGTTCCACAATACTGTTACTTAATGTTAAGTAATTATGCAATGATTGCTTATTGCATAACCAGTTTTTATATCACTACCTGAAGCAAAGCTGGTAAAAGAATCTACATGCCTATAGGAGTAAAGCCAAGAACAACAATTAATATTAAACTTTATACATGAGCATAAATTAACTACTTGTGAGAATCTTGATGTTTAGCACATATGATTTACGATTAAAAAAAGGATGTAACCCACAATGAGTAGATGCAATAAATCTGGATTTTAGCAAAAGAGTCAATACAACATTGCAAAGTTATTTGGTTAGCAGAGTATTTTTAAGGAAATCCAAGTAAATTTATAGCTATAAAATTACAGAAAAAAAATCTCAAGCATAATGTCAAAAGACATCAGAACATTAGTGTTGGATTCGCTATCAACCCATGGTGGTTGCCCGTGGTTATAGAGGGAATACTGAGGCCATCCACCTCAGGGTCAAGAAG
>JAWLRI010000763.1:7901744-7945694 GCA_034781795.1 Crypturellus tataupa
TGCCCGGCGAGGCGCGGCGGCCCCCGGCGCGGCTCTCGGCGGAGCAGGACGCGGTGCTGGGCGCGGTGCTGAGCGGCAAGAGCGTCTTCTTCACCGGCTGCGCGGGTAAGCTCCGCGCGGCCCCGCTGCTCGCGGCACCTGCCACGGGCTGCGGAGAGGCCGCCGCGCTGCAAGGGTCTTCTCTGCTCCCCGCAAGGCACCGGCAAGTCCTACCTGCTGAAGCGCATCGTGGGCTCCCTGCCGCCCAAGAGCACCTACGCCACGGCCAGCACCGGCGTGGCCGCCTGCCACATCGGCGGCACCACGCTGCACGCCTTTGCGGGTAATGTGCTGCCGCGGGAGCGCCCTGGGGTACGCTCCATTCCCAAGGGTGCAGCAGGGACACGAGCTTCACCCCCTTCTCCCTGCCCAGGGATCGGCTCTGGGAAGGCACCGCTGGAGCAGTGTGTCCAGCTGGCTGAGAGACCTGGAGTACGTCAGCACTGGCTGGCCTGCCAGCACCTCGTCATCGATGAGATCTCCATGGTGGATGGCAAGTTCTTTGACAAGCTGGAGGCTGTGGCGAGGTGAGTGACTGTCAGGTCAAGTATTTTCAACAGAACTCTTTCCAAGTTTCCAGGTTGCTTTTTTCTTTTTCTTATGTGAGTGGATACAAAGTAACCATTGGCATAGGAGTGGAATGAAGTCCAAGATCATGGTCAATATCTGGGCAGATCTCTTTATTTTGAGTTTATGATCTTGTCTCACACCCTAGTTGTAGCTGTATGGGTTGCTGCTTCCAACTTTGGAGTCACTTGTCTGCAGAGCTAGACACAGATACAGAGCGTCCCTGTGTGCCCTGCCTAGCTGTTCTCTCTTCCTTCCCAAGGTTGCTGTGTTCATACCCACCCCAAGCTGGATTTCAGCTTGGGCTCCCTGTGCTTTCTGACTGTATCTCACAATATAGGGACTTGTGCGGTAAACTAATCTCTCCTCAGATGGGACAATGAAATTGCATGGCAGTGAATAGACATTAGTGGAACAGCTGGCAAAGGATTGGCAATGACAACTTGGGTAATGAAGAGGAAATAATGAAAAAATACTGTAGTAGCATTGCTTAATTCTTGAATCTATTTACAAGAAAAGATGATTATCTTCAGCTCTGTCAGGTCTTTGTATTGACAGACTATGTCTACATTCCAGAGAGCATTTTCTCTCTTCCCTCCCTTTTAGGGCAGTAAGAAAACGGGATGACCCTTTTGGAGGAATTCAGCTAATCATCTGTGGGGACTTTTTACAGCTGCCCCCAGTCTGCAAGGCCAATGAAGAAACCAAATTCTGCTTTCAGGTACAAAACAATCCCTCAGATCACTCTTGCATTCATTGCATATCTACCTGTTTCTTAAAAAGGGAATAATTTGCCAGGCAAAAAGCTGGAGGAAGTGCATCCAAATAAACATGGAATTGACTGAAGTGCGGAGACAGAATGACAAGACGTTTATCTCGCTCCTCAGTGCAGTTCGTCTAGGCAGGTGAGGAGGTGCTTGGCTCTTTATTGAGGGAGCAGTAGGGAGCTGCTTGTCTTGCTACAATCACATCCCACCAAGGATGTAGATGGGGCAGGAGCCATTAATGCTTTAGTTGATGTAAACTAGTTTCACACATGCTGGACTGGTAACAAAGACACTTTCTCACTTAGAGTCAGTCTCTGCAACTTCTGCTAAGGAATGCAATGGATGTTGAGCTGGTGATGGCCACGGCAGAGGCTGAGGGCACAAACTTGTACTGCCCTGCGTGTGCAGGGGGGTTGGACTAGATGATCTCTAGAGGTCCCTTCCAACCTTAGGCATTCTATGATTCTCCTGCTTGGTGTGGTTACATCCCTCTAGACTTTCTAGAGGTCTGGGGCTTGCTATAGCTCAACCTAGTTATTCCTAGAACTAGCTGCGTGTAAGCTACTGCTGCTCAAGGCTGTTCAAGACTGCCTTTTTTTGCCGATTTAAGCAATAATTCTCTTTTCCTGATTATCAGGTGCACAGAGGAGGTTGCCTGTCTGCTGATGCAGACTGCCACCAACAGAGCTGAGCGGGATGGGATCCTGGCTACTCGACTCTGCACCCATAAGGACGACGTGGAGCTAACTAATGAGAGACGCTTGCAACAGCTGCCAGGTGAATTCCTCAAAGGAAACTGCTTGTTTCATTGTTCAGCTCTTAGTGGGTACAATGGGGAATTTTCCAATTTCCCTACAACAATACAGAAAAAGGAATTGGTTGCTTTGTTTGCACAGCACCACCAATCCAAGCTGTAGATTTCAGGGAGTTTGGAGCAAAGTAGCCCATTTAAAAAAAAAAAAAAAAAAAAGCATGCATTTTTTTCATTTAAAAATTTCTGTTGCTACTTCTCAATGGGTAATATGCAGGAAGTTTGTACCTTGCTGTGGGGTAGGGTGAATCATTAATGCCATACTACTCCTGGTTCTATTTTACATCTTGGAAATATCACACTCTAACTAGCCATTGCCTGAGCTGTGGTCTCCTCTATCTCTGCCTCCTTGTCTGGCACCAGCATTCTTCCTTAGTCCTCTTTGGAAGTCTGATGTTTACTGCAAGTGAAGCTGGCTGTATGCTCAAAACAGTAACAGATCAGTTAGTAGTAACTGATGGGCTTTGATTGCCAAGCCTTGTTGTGCTATAGGAGGTATAATGGAAGAGAGGCAAGAGTGGGGAGAGGTGAGGGAAATGCCTGTGAGAAGGAAATACTGAGATTCCTGCAAACACTTTGTAGCCTATGTTTAATGGTTGTATTTTTTCATCTCTTCCTTTATAGGAGAAGTGCATACTTTTGAGGCTTTGGACAGTGATCCAGTGCTAGTGAAATTAATTGATGCTCAGTGTCCTGTGGGTAGTAGAGTTGAGCTAAAGCTTGGAGCTCAGGTGAGTGTGTGAGGGGGACCAAATGACATAAGGTGGGGGGGAAAGAGAGAGTAGTAGAAAATATAGATTAGATCAATAGCCACATAGAACAGCAGAGCCAGACAATATAAGGCTATACTGCCTTAGATATATACTGCTATAGTGTATATATATGTATACTACTACTACATAAGGAGACATAGATATATATATAGATATATATATATCTATATCTATCTATATATATATATGTGTATATATATATATATAGACTTTGACCCATGCAGAGAATTTAAACTTGTATGCATGTGCAATGGACTGTTGACTATTGATGCACATCTTCTACCGGATTCAGAAGCTTCCAGGGAACAGAATGTGCTTATCTGGAGTCCCAGAGATTGTCGGCTGCGCAGTACTGGGTGCTCTGGCTCCTTGCTGTGAACTATCAGAGTGGAAGACTCCAGGTAGCTTTTAGCAGGACCTCAGGAAGCTGTATCTTGGTTGTTCACAGAGTCTTCAGTGCTGTTACCTTCTGGGTGTTTATCGGTGGGGCAATTTATTCCCTAAGTGCAAGAGGTTCTAAGAGTGTGACTACAGCTGTGGACTAAAACGCCTTGGGGGAATAGTGTTCAGCACTTCAAAATGAAGTGCTGGAAATCCTAAGAGAAAATGGACGTGAGCTGGAAATCCTAAGCAAAAAGGGACGTGACATGGCTTCAGACAAATCAGAGGTTGCTCTGATGCTGGACTGTGGCCTTGGTCACATCAACCTGATGTACTGATGCTGTTTGGCCAAAAAAAAGAGGGGGGGGGGGGGGCAGGGAGGTTGTGTGTCAAACAGGTTATAAAGCATTTGGGGGCTTCTTTTCCTTCTAGGTGATGCTGGCTAAAAATCTGGATGTGTCACAAGGGCTGGTGAATGGGGCACGAGGAGTTGTTGTAGGGTTTGAAAGTGAACAGAAAGGTGAGTTAACTCTTTAATGATAATAAGACTTGTTGATTGCTGTTAGTTTTCTTTCTTGTATTAAGACAAGTTTGAGGAAAAGCAGGAAGGAGGTCTTCTCTGCAGCAAGAGATTTGAAGTTCTCGTGGAATATAGTGTCAAGCTCTGCAACAGCTGCAATTATCTGCAGAGTCTGTGTTTTCTTTTCCTTGTTCTCTGCTTGTGTACCCTCAGTCTCTTTTGCTGTCTGTTTAGCTGAAACAAATCTTGATATTTTTATCTCTTTCCGGAGAATAGTGCTCCTCTACCTTCATAAATTATCTTCTCTGCATTTATACTGATAACTTATCTGCCTTTTTAAATGGAGCTCTTTCCTAAGACTGACATGGAAAGGACAAAGAAACAGTTATGAGGCTGCTGGCTTCCACTGAGTGTCAGGACAACATCCATGTTTTTCTTGTTTCTACAGGACTGCCCAAGGTGAGGTTTCTCTGTGGAGTCACACAGGTTATCAAGGTAGAGCGCTGGATCTTCAAAGGGCCATCTGGAGTTTATCTGAGTCGCCAACAGTTACCCCTAAAACTGGCATGGGCCATTTCCATTCACAAGAGTCAGGTGGGTGTTTTCATACAGATATGACGAAGGCCACACCTGTTCTCCTGTTATTTATGTTTTTCTCCCTGCACTAGGCAGCAGTCTGTCCTTAGAGTTTCCTTAAGAGTTGGCTTCTGTGTGGTCAGTGCTGGACTGGAAAGCAGTGCTGCTTCCTACCATGGGCCGATCAGAGCAGTTTCTCCTTGTTAGTCACCAGCATTTCTGGCCCTGAGGCTTCCTTTGTGTGTCTGAGAAAGCTGTAGGAGTCACAACTGTGGTCTCTGTCAGATTCTCCTTTCAGTAGTGTCTTTTTTTTTCCCCTGGTGTAAGTAACTAGGTTCCTGCCTCTTCAGAAAACTTTTTATACTCCAATAAACTCTTCTCTCAGTAAAAAAGAGTAAAGAATAAAAAGAGGAAAAATTTGCTCCTGTGCCACTGTTTAAATTGCACCATGTCACAAATTCAGTTTCCCCTTGGAGTGTCTTAGTGCAGACAGGGCTGGCTGAGCCCAGTGTGAATTGTTTTACGGGATCTCCCTAAAGACTGCTTAAGACTGGCTGTTTCTACAGTTAATTATAAGGTCTGAAAAAAGCAGTTTTCTTCCCCTTTTGGGTTGGTTGTGCAGAAACTCCAGATTCCCATGTGATCAGAGACTGACTGGGGCACACTTTTCTGCTGATAACTTGGTGGAAAGCTTGCCACTCATTTCTATTGATTCCTATCTTTTAATCAGTTACTAAATTACACATGGGACCTCCTTTCTTAACAAGTTTATATGCTGAGGACTAAGTCTGAAAGACCCATAGGATAGGTTATTGTTGATCCAGCATATCTTTTCCTGTTCTGTAACAATCTTTTCCTTGTTCCGTTTAGGGCATGTCTTTAGACTGTGTGGAAATCTCTCTCTCCCGTGTCTTTGAGAGTGGGCAGGCCTATGTAGCACTTTCCCGGGCCCGTAGCCTTGCAGGTCTCCGTGTTCTGGATTTTGACCCCAAAGTTGTGCGAGCGGATCCATCTGTGCTGCAGTTCTACAGACGGCTGAAAAATCATCAACTTCTAACTCTGGTAAATTAAAATCTCTGCTATCAAAGATGTACAACCAGAATCAGAGATGTCTGGGCTCAGATATCTGGCCTTCCTGAGCAAGGCTATTCACATTGAAACAAAGAATGGCAGGAGAGAGGGAGGGTGATGGAGCAGCTAGCTGTTAATATAGCAAAGTACCTGATGCAGTGTCTGGAGGGTGTATCACTGCTTGGCCCTCTGGGTGATGGGAAGGGTTTGGAGTGCCTTGATCCCTATCTTATGGTAAGGACCAAAGTAGAATACTGTGTTTATTTTTAGTGTCTGTCTTGCCCCCCACCCTCTTTTCTCTCTAGGATTCTCTGCACACCCATTCAGGAGCTGATGATGACAAAGAGAACTGAAAATATAGCCGAGAATGCCACTCTGGCCTCCATGAGGCATCAGCATAAGCTGCTAGGTGACAGCAATCTTGCTGTTGAGTGTATCTGATATCATAGGAGAAGATGAATATTATTTTTAATGGTTGTTTCATCCAGCTGGATGTGTAGAAGTTGCCCTTTTTCATGCCTCAAAGTTGGTTGCTGTAGCCCTTTGCTGGGCCTGCAGTCTGGAGCACTTTTGTGTATCATGTGTGAGTTGCACAAAATATGAGTGACCAAGGATTCATCTGAGGGACCTTCCAATGGCTATATCATGCTTGCCTGGAGGAAAGGCTGAGTTTTATTCTCCACATACACGGTTGGTGAAAATAGCTTTTCTTCAAGTATCCCAGGGCTGAAAGAGGAAAGATTTGTGTCTGCTTTGCCTGGATGGATTGGACCTGTTCACAGGAGCTGTTGACATGACAGAAGGCAGTGCTGACTACCTGGAACACCTACTTGGCTCTCTTGCAAGCAAGGAGATACCAGGAGCCAAGTTAGTGCTTCTAGTATGCCATGGTGCTCTTGGCAAGACTTCCTCCTGTCATGCATCTGGAAGGCAGATACTGTACAACTTCATCCAGTATCAAAGGGTGATTCCTTATTTTTTGTATGATTATTTAAATTTCTGTTACAAATTATAAGTGTGCTGAGTGGAATTTTTTAGATAAACTGCTGACTAGTATTTGATTTACAAAATCTGGTACCTTGACTATACTATTAATATATTTAGCATTCATATTTTAATTATTGAATATCTGAATTTGTTTTTAACCTTTTATAGTATTGATGCAGAGAACTGTCAAATATGACAAAAAATGCCCCTTTCTAGAGGGGCATGTGAATGCTAGGTAGGTACCAAGAGCATCTTAAGTGGTCTCATATGCCTCCGTGCTAGCAAATAACTTCAATGCATGATGTTCCAAATTTAACCTTAAATTGTTCTTTTTTTTTTTTTTTTTTGTGTGTGAAAATGCAGAGCTGAGATAAAATGCCCCTGACTGAAATTTGATTAAGAATTGTTGTTTTTTTTTAAAAATATTTTTTTATTTTTTATTATTATTTGCTTTATAAAATCTATGGTTATTGGGGGATTTTATCAAGTGATATGTGAATATACATATGGATTGGGTCTTCATACCAGTTTAGATCAACTAGAATGTGTTTTGCAGTCAGGCATTCAGGTAAAAATATAGGATAAGTCTTCTTAAGATTATTTTAATAACTAGCAATTCACAAAGAGGCTATGTATGTCACTTAATATCTCCAAAGAGGCTGGGCAGCTTTATTAGTTGTTTTATTATATTCTGTTCAGACATTTAGTTGCACTGATTTGCATTTTCACAAATCTTAAAAGCTATTTTTAAATGAAGTTACCCTTGTATTATCAAAAGTCAAACATTCACAGATAGTGATCCTCTGGTCTTTAACTTATTCTGTGAAAACTTTCCAGGTAAGCCTTAATGTTTGTCCTGGATTAGTGGGTCACTTATCTCTTGTTGTTATGATATCTAATAATATCTATTTGGTAGCATTTCAATGCATGCTACATTAAGTTGAGGTTTGTTGACAGAATGAATACAATAATAATAAAAAAGGACATTCTGATTTTTTTCCCCCACATATATTCTCTAAGTAAAAGAGCTCTTAAAATAATCACAACTATTTTACCTAGGATAATAGCAACCATGTCTATTTTTACATAACATAATAGAAAATAGAATATAGAAAATGGAGCACACTGCATGATCCAATCAGGGGAAAATGGCAAATTTCCATAATATTTCTTTGTTGTCCTTATTAACCATAATTACTGTCAGCTAAAATACACATTTTGACAAATATTATTCCTGTCTTTTGTTTTAAAAATAAAGTATAAAACTTACTTAGTGTACAAACAATTTCAATGTCATGTTAAAGACATTGACAGACTGTTACGCAGTTCCTATACTGTAAAATCTTAAGGAAGTCCAAGGTCAAAAACTACTCTCTGTAATGACCTGTTATCTGCTTTTTATCTTTTGTTCTGACAACATTTCTCTTATCTGAGTTTGTCCTGGGAACGTCATCAAGAGTAATCATAAAATTTAACATACGATAACACCCCTTAAAAGACTTGCAAGCCTCGCACGTAATCTAAACCTTTGGGAAATATTATCTCATTTAGGCTGCTTAGTTTGAAGAGTGGGACACTTATATAAAGAGGACCATGCTTGCCCTGGATTTTTTAGACGTCTAATCATCTGTCCAGAGGTATTTCAGTACAAGCTGAAACAAGGGCTAGAGTGCGTCTCAAGCAGGAGTGCTGCATTTAGTATTGCTTTCCCTGCAGTACAAGGAGGCTGAAGGAAGAGGGCGTTCAGAATCTCTGTAGCAAGCGGTGAGGAGCCCAACCAGGGTGCTGGGAGCAGAAGGTCAAGTGAAAGAGAAAAGCAGGAGCTGAAAGTGATGCGTCAGCTGAAGGACTTTGCCAGGCACCTAAGAAGCTTAGTTGTAAGGACCATGTCCTGCTCAAAGTATGCAGAGGAGGTAGGGTGACTTATGACCATTACCAACTGTATATCCTTATTTGATACTCTTCTCTCCAAAGCCTGTGGAACTAATGGAGATGTACCATGAGCAGAGAAAGTGGCAAGCCAAGTACTGTCCTTTAGCATCTTCAAACTTCTCACGCATCAGCCAGAGGTATAATGTAATAATAGAAGTATAATGTCATATAGAGGTGTTGCTTCAACATTGAGGCAAAGCCAGCTCAGCTCAGCTTTGATGGGCACAAAAGGGAGATAAATAAAAAGGAGATTCTAGCTGTGGTCTCTGTTATAGAATGAGTTTGTCAGTTCACCCTGAGGCACCAGATGGACATCCAGTCTGTTCAGAAGTCATTAGGAAGCACTGTGATGAAGCTAGTGCTGAATGAAGCCAGATAACTATAAATCTTCTTATAAATATACAATGAAGAAACAATAAGGTACTCCCCAGGACAGTGACAGTCAGTACCAGATATACAATGCAGTCCAGGTTACAGTGTAGACAGCTTTTGGAACAGAGCATGCTTCAGTGTATCTTTTTCAGAAGTATTGAGCTTCAGTGTACTAGGATAGACTGTTTAAATGGGAAAATGGGTTTTCCAGGGCATTTGAGAGTGACATAAGACAGATGCTAGAGGTAAGTACATAAGATGCTTCATATGATGGCAAAATGTCTCTGAGGTGATTGTGTGTTGGTAGATTGCAGCATCAATATTGGTAAAAGAGGATGGAAGAAATAGCAACCAGAATAGAGCCTAAAATAGACCAGCAGATATTGCAAGGGAAAAGGTTTGAAGTTTGGAATGCTACCTTGTCTTTAAAAGCACATGGAGTTTACTTTTATAAGTATGGGGGCCTCTCGTTTCATTTCTAGAGCATAGATAGAAGCAGCATGGTTTCTCTTTACATCTCATTTCACAGGGAACTTATCTTGCTCCACTGAAACATTTGCTGGAAATCAATGGTGAATTCTTTGCTTACTGTGCTGACAGGGACGATAACAGCATCCCATCCGCTTCTTTCCATTCTCTTGGGTTTGCCTGTAGTTTTCTTGCTTATTTTGATATAGAAAAAAGAGGCATCTGAGAATTTAAAAAAATATAATACTAGCTATAATAATGCTAGAAAACTAAGTGTGTTTTCTACAGCAAAAAACAATATATTTTCAAAATTTCTTTTGCACATTCTGCAACAACTGAAAAGAGAACTACCTACCAATAAATCTTCTGGTACAAAACTGGTCAGAGAATGGATTTTGCAAAGTTGTTGTTGATTTAAGAGGAATAAAAGCTAATCTGATGTTACTGAGCTCTAAAGTAGGCAGCTGGTGTTCTGTTCTGAGTAGGATGGCTTGCTAAACCTTACAGTTTCATTAAAGAGAAGATAATTGATAGTAAAAGCATAGGGAGAGTGCCCATTTTGATCTTAAATGCTATGCAAGTGACAAAGACTGTCAAAAAACCCTGCATTGCCTACTTCATTTAGCTGCATAAAATTTAATAGCAAGCTGGAAGCTCCTGTTATTTTCTATCAAATAAGACATGACAGATTTTCAAAGTTCAATTCAACATCTTATATGCAGGGTGGAGGCTTAATTGTTTCCTTATGCTCCATTCTACAAATACACTAAACACAAATAATCAGTTAGCTACCAGTAGTGTGCCACACTTGTTTCTTAATACATGTTGGCTATGTCTTAATTTTTGCCTAGAATAGGTATTTTCACAAAGCTATCTCATAAACTCTTACAGTATAAGTACAATCCCAACTCCCTATTCCAATATTTAGACCCTGGACCACCTCTTGAACTTTCTTTCCTCAGGAGTTCCTTCACATCATTTAAGGGACTGTGAAGGGCACCTGGAGCTGTGCAGATGCCAGTGTGAGAGAATTGATGTGCATTGCCTGAGGAGGTAATAAATGTTGTATGCATTGCAAATTCTTTTGATGGAGGCATCCAAGGGAGTGTTGAATTGTTGTCTAGCTTTTTGAAGGCCTTTGTATGGAAATGAGCTACTAACAGTACCATAGGAACTGCCATATTGCATCAGGCCATCAATTTTGATGTCTTATTCTTGGCAACGCCTACTGTTTCATAATCAGGTTACCTCAAGAATGGAGGGCTACACTTCTGTAAATATGTTCAAGCCACTCAGAGAGATTATCTGTTTAGGGAAGATTCCTTTCTGTAAATTCCTTTCTGGTTTCTGCAAGCAGGAATCTAGTTCCCTGGAAAGTAAGGTATCAATATCCTGAAGACACTGACAATTTAACATAGTCACTAACAAGTGTACATTATTGCACTCGTACCCAAAGCTTTTCAATAACTACTACTTTTGTGTGTAGCCATCTCCTAGAATTGGAAAAATTTTTGCTTGATCCATCTTAAATACTCTAATCTTTAGTTTATCCAATATGTTCTCTATGCATTAAATACTCCAGCTGAACAACTTGATTTTCTCTTTTCAAATGTTCAATGTGAGTAATTTTTTTAAAGAATAAATACAATCTCTTGAGCATGGCTGACCTCTCTTGATGTTCAGCCGAGGCCCTATCTACTGAGAAGGGTGGATCAGACTTGCAGCTGGGACCCTGGACGCACAGGGCGCACTAGGGAGATAGCAGCAGGACAGAGCCAACAGAGCTGGCTGGTGTTACATGGTCTTGAGCATGAGCAAGGGTAAAGGAGAGGTTAGAAAAGAGGTTAAGCACTGAATCTTTCCAGTTTGACAACACAGTCTGAAATACACAATTTACATGTTTGCAGAGATAGTTGTTTGAGTTTTAAGCCCAAAGCTCTGTTTGTCATAAGGAGGGATTTACAGTCTGAAAGAACTTACATTGTAATTTTTAGCTGATGTTTAATATAAATGTATTTAACTCCTCTTTCCTAGACATAAAAATATCAAGCTGCTATTGATATTTTCATTGTGTTTGCTAGAAGTAAAGAGTAGGAGACTGATGTGTTTTCAGTATTTAGTACTTGTTTAATATTTTAAAGCCATAGATACTGCAAAACAGAGAACTCTTGATAGAGTTGTAGTTGGCAGTGTAAAAGGCAATTACTAATTGAGGCTGTAGAAATCCTCTTGAATCAAGGCTCTGCAATAAACTCTCATATTTATAGGTACTAGAGAGAATATATCCCACAGTAAAATGCAATTTATGTTATTTATGCAGATTTAGAAATTGCTGAACAGCTGGGCAGGCAAGCCACAGGGCTGTGTGCATGGGTACCTGCTTGTGCTTTATCTCCTGCGGCCATAGAACAACTACATCCTCCGTGTGCAGGGATGACTTCTACCAGTTGGAGAACATAATAACCTTCCCTCAAATATTCCAATCAAGCACCTGACAGCACTCACTTAAAAATCCAGCTCCCAGACATTACTGTATTTTGCACCTCTTTCTTGCATTTTTTTTCACTTTCCACAAGTATTTCTCACCTCTGGGTTTTTAGAGTATTGAATTTTATTCCTTTTTCGGACGGCAGATACAGAGAGAATATTTTTTTGGAGGGTTTCAACTATTTTTCCTGGAGTCCTTGACTCTTACTGAAAGTCATTCTCTTCTATTCTTTCATCCTACTTGTAGTTTTTCTGTGCTTCAAGAAAATTTTTAAATAAAAAAACCCAATACTCTGATGTACTGATCTCCTACCATTCCGTCTGGCTTCAGCTGGCATGGTGAGTGCTCAGCCTTACTGAAAATGAGCTTTTGTGCGTGTAAATGGCAGCATGTGCTCTTTGTTAGCTCAGGCTCTGGTCCCTTTGTGTTGATCTGCTGCTTTAGTAACTTTGAACTTTCTAAGTTCAAAGATTCACTAAATCACAATTAATTTTCCCTTTGAGTTTATGCTTGTATGGAAATAGCTGTATCTGGTGAGAGAGAAAATAAAAGAATATACTGTTTCTGTGTCCCTATTCATTTTGCCCTCTTCTTTCCTGTCACCTTTTTAAGTTAGCAACCTGAAAGAAAAATGTAAGCTACTAGACAAAAGAAAAATATTTTGTTTTAAATTCCATTTCCTTAATGAAATGGATTGTCTGCTATTAGTGTTTGTACAGACTTGTTGCACTTGAATTCTGAAGACTAATCTGTGGTTGAAATTCTTCTACTGTTTCCCCTAATATGATTATATGTCAAACCAGGTATCCACCATGTTTTATGTTTGACCTGTAACCTAAGGTTGAATAGGATGTTTTCTGAATTGTATTGGCTCATTTGAACTGCTCATTTGAACAAAGATCAATGTCATTTTGCAGACAAGACAATCTCTGCAGTCCTACTGTGGTCATGTAGTGAAGTTATGTGAGCTGGGAGCCATATCTAGATTTAAGCTTTTGAGCCAGTTGCACAAAATTCATTTTTTTCAAGTCACTTACCTGGTTACCAACTTATTTTGAGAAATTTCTTCTTGGCTAGTTAAACTGCCTCTTACAAGAGTGGTTGCTGGGCACAGCTGAGGAAACTGGCTGCTGTTGTCAGTGCTTTTCTGGAGGTCAGCATGACTCAGGAAGCTGCACATTCAATGCAGTGACAAGGACTGCAGGAGAAAAAGGGTTTTACAGAATATGCAGAGAGATGTGGATAAGATATTACCATTTTACAAGGGTGAAGACAACATAAATTAATGGTTATTGCTCACTGCAGCTTTGACATAGTAGTTTATCTGAGTTTGTTGGACCATTTTCAGCCTCTGCAGAGCTCCAGGGAGTAGGCAGGGCTGTATTTTCCAGGACACAGAGCGGAGGCCGTCAAGCTCTTGCAGTTGACTCAGGACAGATGAACTTGCTGGTCTCTCAGTTGATCTTTTAAATTCCGTATCAAATCAGTTGTCCACTAGATCGTTTCCTTAGGAGTAATCTGTTCACCCAGTGACAGAATTAGTATGGTAAAAAAATCTGTATCCTCTACACTTAAGGGAATTATTAACATGACAATTAAGAATATAAAAGAAAAGAATATAGCTTTGTATTATGAGTGCCTGTGAACAAAGGCTTTCTGAGATGAGGCATTCCCGCTATGTAAGTCTATCCGTTTGTCTCAGCTACATTCTCTTGTAATTCAAAAGTATTGTCTCCTCAGGAGTTAGTTGTCTTGGCATGCTGCATAACTGCAGCACTTCAGTCATATAGCATAGAGGATATAAACTAACAGGATTTGACATTTTTTCAGTAAGATATTACTGAAACTGGAAGACTACCACAAAATGTCAGTGGGGCAATTGTTGGTAGCTATATAAAAATACTGTGGAGTGCACAAGAACTCTAATGATTACCTATGTAGTATATGCATGTAAACATAATTTATTCTCACAAAAGCTTTTCCCCATGCCACAGACAGTTAAATTGTGCTGCTAGCATTGCTCAGACAGAGAGATGGCACTGCAGTCCTCTATCTATGAGTGCCAGTAAGGACAAACAGTGTAGAGGCTGGAAAAAAACATTCTTTAATTACTATCTTATCCTTTGTATTTATCTCTTTCAGCACAGAGCAGTGCCTTCTAACTGAACCAAGATAATTTCAGAATGGAATAATTATCTAGTTAAAGAAAAAGCTACAGAGCCCTCAAATTGCAGGCTGAAGTTAATGCATCAGGTAGGGTGGTCTGGCTATCTCTTGCTCCATGGTAATGGTGGTAATGATTTAAAAAAAAAAAAAAAAACTTGCCACTTTCAAAGAAATTATTGTCATTATTGTCATTATTGTTCTATAAAAACAACTAATTAAGCCTCCACTGTGAAAACTTATCTGTGTTTTCTGCACTTTTTTTTTTGAAGTCAAGTTTTCAGCTCTGCAGATCTGGGAGACAGTTTGTATGAAATATGTTGAGAAAGATCCTGCTATATAGAAGGCACAGTTGACATGGATGGGGACAAAGGTCTTTACCTACATTTTTTTATATGCATCAAGATTATCCATATGGTAAATTAGGGGCTACATTTGACTACACAGTGGTTTTAAGTCATCAACTTTGTAGTCTAGAGCTTTGATAATATTCAGCACTGCAAATGCAGGCCGAGCTGTGCCAGTCCTAGGTAATACATGGCCCTATGAACTGTCCAGGTTTGTTTAATTTGACCTAATTAGCCCATTCATTAAGAATATTCTCTTTCTATGTGTTTGGAACTCCCCTAAAGTCCTCTTATATTTCCAGAGCAACATAGGAGGGAGTAAGCTAGTCTTCCTACATACAGTAAAGTTGTCTGAACTTGGGCAGTTTCTAAACTTAAATTTGTATGCAACACTCTCACAATATCTCTAGGGAACTGGTTAGCATGTTGCATTGTCTGCAGAGTTTGATTACCTAAATTAGATTCCAATTATCCATCTAGATTTTCTAGCACATAGTTTAAATAAAGTTAGAGGTGAAATGAAGTATTGAATAGAGACCCAGAAGTTGCTGCAATAAACAGAGATGAAATGGCTATGTGTAAAACTAGCATGACTGAAAGAGGAAGTCAGTACCTATACAGAGGGATGCAGGGAAGGAAGAGAAAGCTTTGAGTGAGGAAGAAAAAAGGAGCTAGTTGGGCCAAATTTCAAGGCTAAAGAGAACTGGAATTCAGAGATAACAGATTGCACAGAATAGAGACCCAAAGCCATGGAGTTAGCTAGATACATGACACTGATGTCAGATCAGTTAGGTTAACTGCCTTTGAAAATTTGCTCCTTGAAATGTTATAGCAAATACTTATAGCATTTGCAGAAATTAGAAAATTCCCATAATTATTAAAGAATAAAACAGGTAAGTCTTCCAAAAATACGGCCTCTCACAACACAGCTGCAGAATGGAAATTCAGGTCCAGCCAGTCACAGCTGCCTCCTGATGACCCAGGACCTGGCAGGCTGGTTTCTTTATCGCTAAGCACTTAACAAGCGTGTTGACTCTCCCTGGATATATTACTTAACCCAGGTGGGACTGCTGCTTTGTAAATAGGGTGGCCTTTCCTTCAGAGATTGTACTGAGGAGAAAACAAGGACTCTTCTAAAGCAGGAGTAGTAAAGAAGATGCAGCATGTCAAGGTTGGTTCGTAAGTGAAATTGGATGAGCATTATCTGTAGTACAGGTTCTTGAAGCATTGTGAGTGCTGTGCTGCTTTTGACAATTTGGTGGGCCATACTGCTCTAAAGCAGGCCCAGGTCTCTGTGGTCTCTGTATGTCTTTTAGAGAGATTGGATAGCAGTTGGATTGATGTTGTTGTTGTTGTTAGATTTGTTTGTGCCAGAATCCCTTGGGAGATTATTCCTTCTTGGTGCCGTTGACTTTAGGCTGTCTGTTGGCTGGGTCTGTTTCAGGCTCAGTCTGTAATCTGAGGTTAACTTTTACAACAGTTGGAGCTCTACAAGTCTTGCCTTCCAGTGGAAGCTTGTGCTCTAAGAATAAGTCCTAATGAAAGTTGATCTCTAAAGCACTATTGCCTGGTTAACAAACTCATGTTACCTGGTATTATATTTACTCTGTATTTGTGTTCCCTTTTCAAAACTGCTTGGTTCTGCACACTCAGTAGAAATTTTCTGTTCTTAAGTTATTAGACTGGTGTGAGCTGTGAAGTGTTATGAGGTGTGTTTAAAATATTTGTATGGAGCTTTGGCAATGTAGAACATTATATAAGTGTTCAGATTCAAATGGAGGGTTGTGTCTACTTCTTGTACTACCAGTCATGCAAGAAAAAAATTGTGTTCTCTGTTTGTTTTTTATTTTAAAATATATATGTTATAAAATCCAAACAAAGAAAACAAAAAAGCCTGGAAAACTATAACAACAAAAGATTACTCTAGGCATGAGAGCATAGAGGACAAGGAAGAAAAGCCAGTGAGACCTTCAGTGGAAAAGTTGTAACTCATGGCAGTTAAAAGTAGGATTCCATTCAGTGTTTTATTCTCTGCAACAGGCACAAAACCCATCCTATAAATTTCCTTTTATTAATAAATATTGCAATTATAATGAAAACTCAATACTGTATCTGCAAAAGGCTTGCTTTGTTTTTAATTGTTGCTATTCAGATAGTGACCACCTGAAAAATAGCATTAGTGACTCTTATAGAATGTGCAATAAATATATTTAATATATTTTTTCAGTTAACTTTTCCAGTTAAAATCTAAGTATGGAATATCTTCCTTTTTTTTCTTCTTCTTCTTTTTTCTTTTTTTTTCCCCTTTCTCCAAGATTTGAGGGTA
Organism: Crypturellus tataupa; assembly: GCA_034781795.1. Taxonomy (NCBI): domain Eukaryota; kingdom Metazoa; phylum Chordata; class Aves; order Tinamiformes; family Tinamidae; genus Crypturellus; species Crypturellus tataupa. The sequence goes on from JAWLRI010000763.1 coordinate 7,918,333, forward strand.
TTTCAGTTTCATTCCCTCTTTATTTGCACAGGATTAGTTTTAATATGTATCATCTGCTCTTATCACAGAGAGATTTTACTCTTCCGTCTCTGCAAACAGATAAAACAATAGCTTATATCAGTCTGATTCTGTGGTTGATTATTTCAGCATCAAACTGGAAGCAATAATTATTTGGTATGTTTCTGCAAAAAATTTTGTGCAGTGGAATTTTTACTATACTTGAGCTGACATAGTTATTCTTGTAACGCATCCTGTGAGTATTATGCTGTAAGGATGTTTTTAAAAAAATGTTGTCGGTGAACAGTACTTCTGAAGAGAAGGAAAGACCAATAAATACTTGTTTAGAATTTCTGTCTCTTTTCTCCTTTAGCTTTCCTCTGAGACTTTGCAAGCCTATTTTGATAGAGTATACGTGTAAGTCTGTGATCCTGCTCACCTTGGTGTGGCCCAGGAAATTTTTGCTGTGTTCTAGCTCTGCCAGTGTGAGTAAATCAAATGTGTCCAAGACTGTTCTCTGCATCTGAAACTGACTGTATGGCATAACCTGCATTCATAATAAACATCCATGTTAAATTCACCTAATTCTCCAAAAAAAATGTTGATTGAGCTGCAGGTAATATAAAAATACATAAGCAATGTCTGATTTAATTATCATTCTATAATTTTCTGTTTTAAGTATAAAAATATATAATGCTTGGATTAATCAGCTTGATTTCTTCTGTGCTCTCAGAAGGCTGCACTGTTGAATAGGCTGGAAAGGAGAGCAGCAAGGTCATAGAGGACAGGTTAGAAATCTTTGCTGACTCAGAAAAGTAATTGAATCTTCTCACTTGGGGAGTCTTGGTTAAGTATGAGCTATGAATTGCACTGCTGTAGGTTTGAATGGTATTTAAGAGCTGCAGTGAGCTGTTGTATCCAGCCAAGCACCATGAAGGGGAAGGGAGGTCAGTGTGTGTGCTTGGATGCATCTTAAATTTATCAGTTTAAGAAATACAGATTCTCTGAATGCTGCCACATGTGGTTATGCACCAAAGAAAAAAAATCTCTAGTAGAAACTTCAGGTTCTGATGGTAAGAAACTCATTCTTCAGTGTTGTTTAATGTTTCATTGCCCTCTCGTATGCTTTGGTCAGGATTTCAGCAGAGACCTCTATTTTTTGATGCTAGTGGGTTGCCTTTGTTTAGTATTTGGACTGTCTTTGAGTGCCCCGGAGCAGCGGTTTCGTGTTTCGCTGCAGAGCTTATCGCGCCAGGGCACGTGCTCCGCTATTACAGCATGAGTGTTGCCCAAGCAGCTGACTAAGCAGCAGCTGCCGCTGCTCTTACTGAGGGTGTTATCGGAGCTCAGGAGCCCTCCGAGCCCTAGGAGGGTATCAATGTGCTGCTGCTGGAAGGTGTCTGCTGGTACAGGGGGAACATGTTCATTGCTCTCTAGGAGGATGGTAGCCATGCATGAGTCATGCTAGCCCAGAGCACATTTAGACCCTGGAGCAGGCTACAAGCCTAGTGATGGTTTAGGGGAAGAGGATGAGTGTGATTCTTTGCTCTCATCAGTTTTCTTGATGGTTGTTCTGGGCATCAAGACAAGTAGTGCTGACTAGGATCAGCAGGACTCTTTCCCCATGGTTGGTTGGTTGGTTTTTGCATTCTTTCTTAAAAATAATCCTTATCTTTCCCTGAAACAAATATTTCTTTATGTGATTAGTTGTGGATGATACTGTGTGGAAGAACCTTGAGCCTATGAGTAAAAACTGGACTGAAGTCTTTTTATTATGTCTGGGTGTGTCATGGATAATCCAAAGCAGAATATCACAAGAAATGAGAATCTACTAAGGGTAAAGCAGAATAATCTCCTAACTAGAGTAATTGCTGTTGAGGACAAATGGCACTCTAGATGATAATCTAATTAACAGCTTTTTATACTAACAAATCCTATCAACTCTACACTTAGTAAAATTACTGGCTCTTGTACTAAGTATATTCCAGTGTTGGTGAAAGTAGTCACCTGAATTACTTTGCAAGCTTGTGCAGGTAACCAGCTGCACCACACAGCACTACTCTTCATCTGTGCTTGCATAGTGGCTGAAAGTAACAGGGAAAACCTCAGGTTTGGGATAAAAGGATGGTAAATAACCTTTTTTTTTTAATGATAACATTTGGGTGTAACATTGATTAACAATATTTGTTTGCAATGTCATTTGCCTTACTAAAAATACATGCACTTACTGTGAAATGGAGAATAATGTGACCACCTGGTGGGGCTTATTTTTACAACTTAATGTTATGAAATCTGCTCTCTTTTGTATTGAATATTCCAGTGCAGAAATTGCAGCCTGCAACAAGAACCGAAAAGGCCAATACAAGCATGAGCTCTGTGATCATTTCTGATTGCATTGCATCCAGTAACTAGCCACTAAATTTAGTATCATATGTTTCTAAGTTGTTTGTGGACTGATCCTGACTTTTGCAAACAATGGCACTTTTTTATGGCATGTTTAGTGACCTCCTTGTTTTTCGCAACAGTCCTCAGTGTTTGCTCTCTCAGTTTAATTTATCATGTTGGTGTTTACTTGCACTTCAACCATAATTGGGAAACTTTCTGCCTAATCTTGAAATAGATGTATTTAGACTTTTCTTGTAAACAGCTGCCCGTTCTACTTGAGAGAATTTTCCAGTGATTCTCACACATTATTGAAAATTCTTGGATGGCTTTAGAAGCAAACTGTTAAAATACTTAAGTATCTCCTAAAAGTGTTTTTGCTTTATTTAGGGCTCACTTCATGCCTGAGGAATACTTGCAGAGAGTCAATTGTTTGTCTGAAAAACAGTTAAAACTTCAAATGCAGAGAGAGCATAAATGAATAAAGAAAAGATTTAAAGCTTTAAATCTCCGTCTCTTGGTGAGATCTGGATGTTAATGACTACCTCTCACTATTCTGTGAGCTGTAACAAGCAAACAGTAAAGCGGAAATGCTGGCTTTATGGAGATTGTTGCTTGCTTTCCATGTGAAATAACTTTTTCAAGGATCTCCCTTCCCCCTTTGCCCTCTCAAAATGCTATTTTTCAGTGTTTATTAACTGAGAACATTAATGTGGTACTACCTAGGCAATTTCCAGTGGCCTTTTCACTTGGCTATAGTCAGCCATCCTGCCTCCTGCTTTGGGCTCAGTGGAAGACAAGAAATGTGGGGTAGGAGATTCAGGGGAGGAAGAATCCTGCATCTCCATCTCTGCTGCTGTTATTACAAGGAGACAAAATATGATGGTAAAACTCCAAAAGCATTGTTCAAAGTGAAGCAGAGAGAGTGTCTGAAATGCATTCAAGGCTAAATTCTCCTGCCCCTCTGCTGAACTTGTTTTGTATAACGGGTTTGTTTTGACTGGGCATGAGAAAAGCTTCAAGCAATGCAAATCATGGCCTTCCTCTGAAACCCAAATAGGAATAAATGGGGCATTTGGCAGGAATGGAAATGTCACTGTAATCTCTAGTGGGTTTAAGATGCCATTTGTGAAAATTCACAAATTTGTTCTTGCTTATCTAAGGCTTATTCCCTAGAGGGTATGTTAAAGGAAAGAGAGGTTTACTTGAGAAAAACAATTGGCATTTCAGCAAACTGGATTAGACACAAACCTGTCAGCTCCCTATGCACGCATCCCTCCCTGACGTGAGTCTGTTTAACCGAGGTGACAGTCGGTGGCCTGGACAGAGCTACTGTCCCCTTAGAGGAACTGCTAACGTTCTGCTCTGGGGGGCTCAAAGGCAGTCAAAATATTAAACAACAAGCAGAAAGAAGGAAATGCTCTCGCAGTTGAAATAATAGTAGTTTCCTGGTTTATCTCAATTTTTTCTTTCCTTTATTCTCCTGAGATATTTTAGTCCTGAGTGAAATCTCATTAATTTTACAGCCCTTAGACTATAGTAACAACACAGGAGGGAAGGCTGACTGAAATGACTGCTGTATATTTTGTATTTTCAAACATCAGGGCCTGATTTGTACTGATTGTGTTTATGTAACTCTAAAATTTCTAAAAGACCAACATATTGGGCAGATGCTTCTCAATCCTCACTATTCTTATCAGCAGTAGATAGATAAGTATTAACTTCTGACTACAGCCTACCTGTATTTTCACAATTTTTGGTGTGAGCAACCATTCTCCATGCATTGGGACTTAGAATTTATATTGAACTGGTCCATAAAATCCCTGGTTTACTCCTGTGCTGTCAATGCCTTGCTTTCATAAGCATTAGCAAGAAATAAAAAAGCCTTTAATGGAGCTAAAATCAAGTTTGCTACTCATAGGGGCTTTCTCGGAGTTGATGAACTCTGGATGTCTGTATTGCTGTACTTTCTCCAAAAGCAGTTGCAAGTTTTAGTAAAATGGAAAGCCGGCCACTGTAAATTTATCTCCAACTAGAAAATATTTTCTATACTGTGTAGCACAATATTTTAAAGAGTCAACTAAGCTATGGGTAAAATTCTATCACAATTTTGTCACAAGAAAAATCCTAGATTGTGTCAAAAATAATAAGTTATTGAACTGTATTACAGTGCTAACTTTTAACTATTTTTAATACAAATGTAATTACCTGTACTGTTTTAAATTGACTGCATTCCAGCATAAACGTTGTGCATAGTTTTCAATTCCATGATCAAAATCTAGCTGCAATGCTCCTGCCTTGCTCAGGTGCCCAAGTTGGACAGCTACTTAATACCACGTCTGTTCCTCCTTGCCCAAGAGTGGCCTGTGCCATAGGTTATTTCATGAAAGCAAAAGAGTATCCTGAAGGCAGGATACATCATTTCCTAATGTATCATTTCCTACTTGTATGCCAGTTGTTGTAATTTGGTATACATCATTAAAAATCTATATTGGTCTTTTATAAGAGCCACAGAAAAATTAGAAATGTCTGTTTATGTTGGGTGTCCAATACATGGTGTCGAAGACTCCCCTCCTCTCTTTCTTCCCAATTACTTTGTGTGGTTTGGCAATTAATATACTCAAATACAGCTCCTGTTACCTCTAATTGCAATTAGAGCATCTATGAATAAGACCTTTCAGTTTTAAAGTAGCGGCCTGGAAAACGAGGGAGAAGAATACTGATGGCTGGCTGTTAATTCAGAGTTACGGAGGAATCCTGTAGAGACAAGTACAGAATCCAGCTGTTCACAGCTCTCTTCAGTGATCTAAATCATCAGACTTCTGCAGTCTTTTCCTTAAAATCCTTTCCTTAAGCTTGTTCATTGCATTCCTTCCTCCTCTACCCCCACTTAAGAAGCAGCAGTACTTCAGGAAAGAGCATGCTCATGTAATGCTGATTCAGTCCCATTTTTTGAACTCGAGATAGGTGTTAAAAGGATAATATTGTTTGACTATGGCATTAAAATTCAAGAGTGTTCTAAAATTTGTATTGCATTTTTAAAATAATATTATTTGTGTGTAATTCATTTTTTTAATGTTTGGGCCTTCATCTCCCCTTAAATTTGGATTTGCTGACTATACCAGTAAAGACAATATCCAAAAGATCTTCAACTCATCTTCAACTGTAAACATTTTTACAATTTTTTATCTTAAGTATTATATAGAGGTACAGAAAACTACTAGAAGCAAATTTTTCTTCTGTTGTAAACTTGTAACATTTGTTACCATTAATTAAAAGGGTTGTGAATTATATTAAAAATATGGTAGGATAGCTAGCAGATATTTCAGAAGACATAAAATAAGTCTTTTCCTCTAGATTTTGTTTATAATTTGAGATGGATTCTTCAAAGTACAGCAGTTTTGCCACTGGTAATTTTCATGGATGAAGGTAGTTTTAATAACAAGGTTGATGTTTTTGTTTTCTTCTCTTTTGATCCAATGGAGCAAAGTTTGTTGACCTTAGGATCCACCGTGAAGGCTAGTGCCTCTAGAGGCTTCACGAAGACGGTAGGTTTAATAGGGGAGCAGGGTGTCAGTTTGTACTGACCAAGAGGAGTACAGTTCATCTCTGAGGACTTGTATGCAGCTTTTAGTGCTTGTATTTCTCAAGCTGTGGTTAGGTAAAACTTTAAATATCCCAAGGGGTAAGTCTTTTATATACATATATATATATATATATTTTTTTTTTTACTGAAAAGAGTGAAGTTGATTATTTATTTATTTTCTCCTCAATATATTAGCATGTGATTGATTTCTCTGTGACTGATTTGATAGCTCGGTATCTTCTGATCTTCTCTGTATATCTTTCCATATGATATCTTTTCTGCTTAAGAATATGTTTGCTTTAGTTTTGCTGCACATAAAACCTTTTTCTTTTTCCCCTCTCTGTTTTAATACTGGGAGCCAATTTGAATAAAATATATCAAAGACAGAAAACATCTGTTGAACACTTTTTGTTCCTAAAATTGCTATCATCATGTTGCAGATCTATTTATAACATAGTGAAATAATTGCATTCATAATGCTCAATGAAAGAAGACCATGAGATAAATTTAGTGTTAGTTTATACCCTGAGCATGTTTTGCTATCTTTGACAGAACTGGCGGAAGCTATAAAGTTCTGCAGAATTGGATCTATTTTTGAATACATCTATTTTTCTTTTGAAAGCCTGTAACTATAGAGAACTGTGAAACCTGAGACTGTGATCAGAAGAATGCTGTGATTGCTTTTGTTTTGCTGTTGTGCTGCTTTTAATTACATCAGAAATAGGAAATTTTAGACTATGGGCCAGATCTGGCCTCGGGTTCTTATCCTTTCTGGACTGCAGCCCATGGGAGGCCCCTGTTCTGGGCTCCATCTTGGCTGTCGTGCTGCTGTCCATCCATCACTTTGTGGGGGGACAATCTGCTGTCCCCAATGGGGACACGGTTTATTCCTTGAGCTCTCTGTCCATGGCAAAGCAGAGCTTTGTCTGTCAGGCAGTGGCTCCTGCGGTTGTCCCTGTTCAGAACCCCGTTCCTGTTGGCCAAAGGGGACAGGATCTCCAGGAACTCACAGAGGATGCTCACAGTGATGAGGCCTCTCTGGGATGTATGAAAGTGAGTAGACAAGGTGAGTGTCCCACCTTTCTTTGTCTACTTTCCATGAGGTAGCAATGAGTTCCTGTTCTTCATAAAAACAAACAAAATCTACACAGTTCCCATCTCAGAATATAGATTTCCCTCCCCGCAGGCTAATTTTTCACTTGAGATCAAGAAGAGGCTTTAGAAATCCCAGGGTCTTGTGATGCTCTGATGCACAGTAGGATGCTGTTGATCGAGGCAGCCCAGATCTGGTGATGCTGGGGTTAAGCACTTCTAGATGTGTTATATGTGAGTGGTCACAAGAAAATATTCTGGTTTTCACTCAGAACAAAATTAATTCTCTCTTGGGTTCCTTAAATCTATCTTTACTGCTGTGCTTTCAGCTCTTCCTTTCAAGCATAAAGAAACATTAGATATAGCCTCGTGAAGGGGTAAGGCCTGTTTTTTTTTTTTTTTTTTTTTTCCTCCTTCTTCTTTCCTTCCAAAGGGGCATGCATTTAAAAAATAAAGGCCTTCTATTGCTTCAGTGGAATGAAGTGGATGGCAATCTGGATGATGATAGAGCCTAGCCCTTAAAATCAGTAGCTGACTGGATCTTTGGAGGGAGCACAGTGGGGGAGCAGCCTCTGCTTTTGCAGACAGGAGATGTATGGCATTTTTGCAAGTTGAAAGGAGGGATATAAATTTTCTGTTCCAATTTAGCACCTCAAATACTATGCTTGAAGTACTCGCTGGTTCATTTTTTCCTAAAGTCCTTTTATGTGAAAAACTAGGTTCCCTAATATAAAATGTAGTTAGAGGGCAAGTTGACATGGACATATCTACATGTGAAATATCTTTAATATTTTCTGATGTTAGAATTCTGTTATAAAAATTATGGGAGTGTAAAGTTTTGATAATAGGAGTAAAGAATGAAAAAGTTAACCATGGTGGGGCAGAGAAGAAATATGTCTTTGGCTAAAAAAGTTCTAAGAAATATATATTAACAAAATTCTGCTACTGACAACATTACCTTTAAGTGAGTGCATTTTCACATATATTGCTTAGTTTTTGAATACCCTTGAGAATATCATTGATTGTTTTTCTTACTGCAGACTCTCGCCAAAGTTATACATTTGTCTTTCTAACTACTTTTATACGCGCGAATCAGCTGCTGGTATAAATGGACACAGCACCCTGAAGAGTTGCTTAGTTTGTTTTAATTAGAGGAAGGCTAATGAAGAAGGCCGTGAAGAGTTTTTTTTTCTCTGAGCACATTTTCTTGCTGCATTTTAAATTTTGTTCTGTAGAAGCAGATTTGCACATAACAGGCATGCCACTCGATTTATTTAATATAGAATAATCTGTAGTTCAGTATAAAATGATTGCTGTTCAATAAGCAACTTCAAAAATGGAAAGCTGAAGTACTCGGATGCTTGAATTTGAATTGAAAAAATAAATAGCAATCATCTGAAAAGATTACTGCTCTTTAGAGTTTGCTTGGTTTGCTTCCAGGAATTTCTACGAACCTTTGTCTTCTAGTCTTTGAAAGTGCATACATGCTAATCCCTGAATGTTCATACATGTAAAACAGTGTTTCTTTTTAAATTTTATTTTTAAAGCACAATGTACTTTGTATAAAGGCCATATGCTGTGGACTATATTCTTTATATCCTATACACATAGTATAGCAATTACTTTAATCAAGATCTGCCTGATGTTAGAGAAGTGTAGGAAAAGCTGATTTTAGAAGTGTTGTATGTGGCCAACACTTAAAAAAAAAAAAAAAAGGTAGTTGAGTGAAAGTTGCAAGTCATGGATTTGGGTATGCTTGTGTGTGTATTAGGGGGGAAGACAACAAGAACACGTGAGCTCTGAAAATGCTGAGTCTCTGTGCTGAATTGTTACCATGACACTGAATAATGGTGAGGTGGTGAGCTGAATTTCTAACAGTGTTAGCGGTGTCCAGCAATCTTTGTCTCCTACTGGTGAGAAGGGCAGAAATAAGTGTTCCACAGCTCCTTTTGGGGCTTTAAAGAAAAGTGCAGGACTGTGGCCCTGCTTCCAGAGTGAGGTTTAGCTGAGCTGTGATGAGGAATAAGCTGCATAGGGCAATATGCATTTCCCATTGGGCTTTTTCACTAATGTATGTATGACATGCTTGTTTTAAGCTGCAAGGATTTTCTGAGAAGTCAAAATAGTTTGAACTATATTAAATTTCATGTGTTCTCCTCAGTTTCCAGACTTCAAATGGAGGTGTAGCAGGAGTTCACAAGTGAAATGAAATCTCTTTGATTTAGGGGTCTTTTCTTCCTGAAGTTGCCTGAAAAGTCAAGAGTGGGAAGGTCTGTATTAAGATTGCATGGAACATTTTAGTGACCTGGTAAGATTTCCTGTTCAAACAACAGCCTGTTCTCTAACTCTGTTGTGCCGCTGGGCTACAGGGCAGTTTATGTTGCTTATATCTAATGGTAAGTTATATAAGATAGGGAAATCTTGATATGGAAAACTGACAAGATGAGACATCTGGACAGTGACTTTGTAGTGGCAGCAATGTGAAAGCAGTTCCTCCCTTTTTTGAGAATGTTTCCCTAATTGAACCCTGTGTTTGATTTCAACAGTTAGTGACATCATAGTTTACAAACTTCCTACAAGTATACAATTTCTAAATAAGTATGGGATTGAACATGTAACCTTCACATGTTACTCCCTTGTGGTGTTTTGGTTTTGATGACATTCATGTAGCTAAAGAGACTGTCACTGCAGCTCCCCGAAGGAACCAGCTGAGCCATGGTCATGGCACAGCCTAGCCCAGCATAACTGGCTGTATTAGAAGTACGGAGAAACTCTTACCTGAATGCTGGCTTCTATTACTGCATTAATTACTTCAGTTAAGGCCTAACCAATTTCCTACACAAAGGATTGATTTTTATCATGACAGAATTTATTTTTTAAGACCTGAAATTGGAAATGGTTGCTGCCCAAACTGCATTTTCCTCAAGGCTATATCTCCATAGCAATGCATTAGTGGGGTTTGAACTACATTGCAAATGTGCAAGGTCTTTGCAGTGCTGTAAGTAGTGACTGTGCGGCCCTTTTCAGTGACTCAGACATGAAAGACAGTCTCATGCTGTCCTTGACATCCCTGTCGGGTAAATATGACTGTATTTACTATGGGAGGGGAAAAGAAAAAAAGGTTGCAGGCATGACTGCATTTGAGTGAGACAGGTTAGATGTAAAGCTGATGTCAAGAGCGTTTTAAGTTCAAGTTAAATATTTCATGAAACTCATGAAAAAATGTGCTTACAATGTTTGATTTCACTTATTGTATAGTTGCTGCATTTCACCTTCACCTATGGGGATACCTGGTGTCCTCATGTATTTTCTCTGACATGAAATTGCCTTGACCTAAGGCTGGACCTTCAGTTGCCGTTTGTTGTTCTCAGCTGTGGTCACACCTCTGGCTCTTTCCCCCAGAAGCAGGGAAGGAAATCCCATATCTATTCTTAAAGAAAAGTGCGTATCGGTTAAAAAGCGCGTCCTGTTTTTTATCCCACATTTTCCTGCATTTTCAGGGTACAAATATAGTATTATGCCAGACCCCTTTACTAGCACCAGCTAGTAAAGCATCATGTGAAACTAGCAACTGCTGTTGTAGGGATCCCTGCATCCTGTGAGCCTCTTGTGGGTGCTCACAGACAGGATGCAACACCTTCAGTATTGCAGAAAATCTATTAGTAAATACAAGTATTTTGACTGTATTTTACTAAGCTTAGAAAACTGGGTGGGAATGTGAGACAATTTAGAGTATGACCTTAAAAAGGTGCCTTAAAATGTCTTGTTGGCTGAATGGCTTGTGGAGTGTCACTTGGGGATGGAGGAAAGGGAGGGAAGAAAGGCTGCAGAAACAGAAGTCATGAGCAGGGTGGGGAGAATGGCTCCACACTAGAAGTCTTTAGGGTATAGATTGTGGTGCTGCACGGGGGACTAGGGAAAGGTAAGCCATGATAAGGTTCATGAGGTTTCATTTGTGAAAAGTCTAAAAATTAAAAGTCAATTTTCCATTTTCCTCAATATGGTGTTTAGATCCTGTTAGAATTGCTAAGAACAGGTAACATTACATTGCTGTCTTTCCTTAAGAAATATCATGGGCATATCTTTTTTAAAAAGTGTCTATCTTTTCAGGACAGTTCCTCTCAAAGTCTCATTCCCTTCTTTCTCCATAGAATTGGTAATGGGGGCTGGGAATGAAGTAGTATTTTTCTTCCCCTATTGGAGGGAAACTTTTTGCCTGTCTACCATAGAGGGAAGGAAGGATTTTGATCCCAGAAGAGCTAGAGGCTTGATTGCTGGAGAAATAAATAGGCAATTACTGCTTATTTTTTTTAATGAATAATTAAGCTCCCAAGCTTTTAACCCTCATTGCAGCTCATCTGCCTCATTATATTAGATAAGTCAGAGCTGCAAACTTCAGTAAGGAGTTTTCACTAGTCTCCCCAGGAATGTTGCAGTTTTCAGCCCTTGGGCTGTAGCAGGGCGAAGAGGTGGATTCCCACTGCGGAGAGGGGCTGAGGAGTTTGCAGGACCTTTCTACAGCCATGGTTCTCTGGGAGGATGTGGCAACCTGGTATCTGAACTGGAAGTGTTCGGGAAGGGAGCCAAGGAGTGAACCAGAGCCTGTGCCTCCCTGTATCTCCCTGGTGCCTGTGTGTCCTCCTGCGGGGGAGGATGTGTCTCTGTGTAGAAATGGGGAGAGACAATTCCCTTCCTTATTGCCTCCGAGTCCCACCTGAGTGGGAGAGGTTAAGTGGGCAGGAGACTGTTATGTGTGTCGCATGTTATTAAATATGTGACACAGCAACACCCCGCTGCAACAATGTGACCCTTCTTGCGTGCCACATACAAGGAGCTTGACGGGTTTCAGAACGCTGTTTGGAAAGTATTAGCTGCACTTAAGCAGGTACCCCGAGTCACTGCAGGGAGGATGAAAACATCTAATTCAAGTTGTTTATTAAAGGAGCTTTGGTGCGTATTAGAGAAGTTGAAATGAAGCAACGTAGCACACATGGAGTATGGGGAAGGTGCCAAGTACAGAAAATGCAAAGTCTTCCAAGATACAATGTAATGAGCAAAAGTACTGGAAAAGTGTAAAAGGGGGAGAAAGAATCTGCAGGAGCAACACATACAAAGTGATATAGAGTCCAGTATTGAAGAGAAGAGTTTGTTTTTAAGGGGGGAAAAAAATGTAGAGAAATACAGCTGAAGTGCAAGTGAAAGAACATATTTTCAACGGCTAAATGTATTAATGTGCGGTCAGTCCTACTGCAGTGGAAGAAAAGTTTGGAGGGGCTTTATCAGACTTGCAGAAATGAAACCCGTTCCATTCCCCGTGACTTCATGCCAGCCCTTCCTGGCTTGCACCGCGTATCACAAGCACCTTTCGAGCGGGGCTTGTGTTGGTTGCGGATAACAATTAGCTCAGCCGGGAAACGGCTGCAGCTTCAGACAAAGAGGCACCTCCTGCGTGCCGAAGATGGCTGAATATAAAACAGTATTTCACAAACAAACACGATTTTTAGATCCCAAACTGCACAGAGTTTAGGCTTTCCCGTCCAGCAGATGGTTAATGTCTGCTGAGTGCCCTCAGAGACTTGCATGAGGCCTGGTTAACAAACAAGCAGCTTCATTTCCAAATATCCCCAAATACCCGCGGGCTGTAGATTGCTGCCTGTGTAAGTAGTAATGCGCGGGAGAGTCCCAGTGCTTAAAAAAATCCATGCTGGAGCCATGAATCAAGCGGGGCCACGTGACGGAGGGGAGGTGCTGGGCTGGCTCCCGGCCAGTGGCAGGAGCTGATGGGTGGAACAAACGGGGCATAAAAAGGCTAATATGACTAACGGATCCTGGATGCGCGGTCCCCCCGTCCGGATCTGCGGGAATGTAGGCTTTAGCAGCTCCGCGGCCCTGCGAGCCCCTTGCCTGCCGCTGGGACTGCCGCTCGCTCAGCGGGCGCCCGCTGCTTTGTGGTAGGAAGGCTAGAGAGCGAACATGGCCTGCGTTTTGAAGGTAAATCTCTATCTGTTGCTTGAATGCCTTGTGAGGGAGAGCCCCTTGCCGCTCAGAGGCTTGGATTCGGTGCGGTCCCGTGGCATCGCTTTGAATAGGGGTTTTGTTTGGCCGCTGAATGCGGGGAGGCTCAGCAGTGCCCAGCTGCGCTCGCCTCCCCTCTGCCATTCCTGTCCTCCTCCCCGCGCTGTCAGCACCGAGCGAGCTGCTAGCAGGAAGGGAAGCGCGCGCCGGAGAGCAGCAGGAGGGTGAGGGGCTCCGGCTCCTCTCGGTGGACTTTGTTTGAGCGGGATTCCTCCCCGGAGGAGCCACGGCTCCCGGCGCCGAGCACGGAATGGGGGAAGCTGCTTCCTTTTCTGCTGTGCAGCGTTTACTGCTTTTAAAGCAAAGGTGGCAGAGGTACCCAGCTGTCCCGTGGCTCCTTAAACACGTGATCCCCTGTTAAATTTGCCCTAGGTACACAAGCTCCATGCAATTACTCGTAATTAATTAAGAGACCTATTTGCTGGAAGTTTTTCCCCCTGCCCCTTTATGCCACCAAATACAAACAAACTCGCGTATGTGATCACAGCCTTTTTCCAGCCTTTCTGCACTTGAAAGGAAGTGTTTCCACACAGCGTGTCGGGGAGCTGGAGCATCGCTAGCCCCTAGCCCTGGATGAAGGGGAGGAGGCGGAAGTGCCACCAGCTGGGGACGTCGCTCCTTTCCTCACGGCATTGTCACTTGTGGGGGTCACTCCTGTGTCTCCAATGGAAAACATTCCAGTTCTCCCATTCTTTGCCTTGCTCCTTTCCGCATATTTTGAATAGGGTCACGCACTGCTCCTCTGCTGTTTTCGAGCTGATTGATCTCTCAAGTTTTTTGTTTTTCCCCCGCCAAACTTGGGATGGCCTCTTGTAGCAGTTTCCTTCAGCATGTTAGCAGAGCAGGACAACTGCAAAGCTTCCAAACAGTTCCCGCATTACAATCATGCTTGTGTTTCCTTGACCCCATTCTAATAGTTCTACTTGGCATTTAACTTTGAAAAGGAAATGCTTGTTATACTGCACTGTCTTTCATTCATTCCCTACTAGTGGGTCTGTGGTATATGAATGCCTGAGTTTCCTCTCATGTACATGACTTCTTTGTTTTTGGGACTATATGGAAAAATCATGTGCAAAAACCTTTCCCCCGTCAGTTAACTAAGCATATCCTTTTACTAGAAAACTCCAGTGTCGTCTTATGAGTGTGACTTTTGCAGGGCCTTCCTCTTAGAGTTTTTAATTAAAACATAGTAAATGCATTTCCTTTGCACAGTCTTGCAGCTCCATTCGATTGCAATTCTGATGTTTAATCAATGGCTAAATTGGTATTCCTTCACAGACGATCCTCTGGCAGCCTAATTCTTAATCTTGTTAATGCAGGCAGGAGCAAGGATAAAAAGTGAAATGGATATGTGAAGATTAGCTTTGTTGCAAGACAGGCTGGACTTTCCTAGAGAGATGCTCTGTAGGAATAATCTAAATGTCTTGGCTGTGTATGTTCTTGATGTAACAACTGTTTTTTTTTTTTTTTTTCTGCATGGGTTGGAGTTTGCTGTAACTTACAATTGCCCCAAAGGGACTCCTTAGGTATTCCTTAAAGTTTCAAAACAATAAGGAAATTTGAAACAATACATGTTGTGTGTGTGTGTGTTTTAATATGAAACCTAGCCGATCCTCTTTCCTAAAACCCTGGACCGGTTGCCTAAACCTTCATTCATTCTCCTAAGTTTCCCTCACTCTCTAGTTATGCGCAGTTAGTAGCCAGTACAGGGAAATATTTAACTGGACCAAAAGACTATGCTGTGAAGGTAGATTTTGAAATGAACACAGATGGGTTCTCATCTGTGACTCGCTTTGCCTCTGCTCTCAGTTTTTTTTTTTTTTTTTTTTCCCCCTCCTCATTCATCTGATTCAAAAAGATTGAGACTTGTTGAATGTCAGATTTCTGTATGTTAGAATACTTAATATATAGGGGACTGAACGAAGATGTCTGTAAAGTACAAAGAGTAGAGGTGGATATTAGTAATTAACTTACATTGCTTATACCGGTTAAAAACAATTTAAAAAAAAAAGCATATTTTTAAAAAGTTTAAAGTTTAACCTTTAGATGCTGAGACATCTGCTTTTACTATGACTGTTGTAAGAAACAGAGAAATAGTTTCTGTGTGTAGTACTTACAAAAACACTTAGGAAGGTGACTCTTCCACCTGTGTGTGTGTCTGCTTTGTCACCTTTATCATGCGTTCCTGCAAACTTGTATTGGGAGGACTGTCACTGATCATAGCTCCAAAAACTTTAATATAATAGTTGGGAAGCCTCATTAAAACTGGTAAAGTGCTCTACTTTTGGAGAAAATGCAAGGGAAGAGGTGAGTTTTCAGCGACGGCTGTGTGCTATATATATATATTTTTCAGTGTTTCTTGAGAACAAACAGTTTACCTTATGACCTCTAAGGTAGCAACATGCCACCTCACCAATTACTAGCTAGCAGAACAGTTAATAGTTGTGTTATTGTTGCCTTTATCCGATGCTTTAAATGCTGGCAGATGCTTTTCAATAACATCAATGAAACCTTCATTGTCCTTAGATGAGAAAAGCTAGTTCAGGTCATCTTACAAGAAATAGAATATGAACAATAAGTGTGTGTATATAGTATAAAGTATGTGTATATATCTCCATGCTTGGACCATGATATGTTAAAGTAAATGGGATAGGTCGGGTTAGTGGCCTTGCAGTGGATTATGTCTTCTATTCACAGATGCTTTTTTAAATGGAGGTTTGAAAGAGGAGCACAGAGGTAGATTATGTTATCCTTGTGTCATTTTAATTGTATGGTTTTAGTGTGGTAGAATCTAACATAAAAATGTCCAAATATGGTGAGTCAGTGAAAGCTAGGTGATAAATCTAGAAAGAGGCTTCTTTCTGCTTGTCTGTTGTACACTTACAGTGCAGTGAAAAAAACTGATTTCCTATATGTTTATAGGCTGGGCATGACCAGCAGAGATCACAAGTTAGGAACATGCAGTGAAGCCTCCTGTCAGACACAGGCTTTGTATATTGTGAGGCAATGCTCTTGCTACCGCAGAATTTGAGTTCCCTCCAAGTAAGCGGGTGGCCAGCTGACATCCATAGCTGCTTTACTATTAGTTTCGTCTAACTGAAGAGTCCAAAGACCATGTTCTGCAAAATGTAACTTTCAGGTTCAACTGAACAAAATCCTAATGCAAGTGCTTGTCAAAGCTTTTTGCTGGTTGCTGTCCAAGTTGGCCATACCTGGGTGTGCACCTACGATGGGTTTGCATGTTCACTTGCTGTGGTTTCTTCAGCTGGTTTAATTAAATCAGTCCACAGATTTGTCCTTAGCTCGTGTGGTAAGCTGTTTTGGCAGGAATTTTCTCCGACTGTTCAGTGGTCTGCAGCTGATTGGGGTCTCCTGACATTACAATAATACGGATAATATTACTGTCTGGAGGCATACATTTCTGCTGTACTCTGGAGACTAAAAAGCAAAGCTGATCTCATCCTATTGAATTTTGTATCCTAGCAAGTAGTTTTTAGAGGGGAATGGCAACATGTCTAAAAGAATCTTGCCCTGGGATTTGAATACTTGTCACATGGGATATTCTGGTACAAATCTGATCTTTTACCCTCTGTGCACGGAGAAGCCTATATATTTCCTTTCTACATCATCAGAAACACGTTGTTTTCTTCCTCTGCTGCGTTCTGCAGAGCAGACCGTGTGTCTTGCTAGAAATCCACAAGCCCCTAGGAATTAGTAGAATTTGGGACTTCCCATGGACATGACCTGTATATCCTGCCTGAGTGAGGTCCAAGCTAGTTGGACCCTGCTTCTTCCTTGTTAAATGGGCTGCAGCAATGTTTGTTCATGGGATCTATCCATTTTCCTGTGCTGGGAATTGTGCTTGGATCCTGTTTGATTCTCACCCTGTCCTTTCTCTTTGGTGTGACAGGAAATGGAGGGGTCCTGAGGAGACAAGTAGAGGCCACCTCCCCTCCTCAGAGGAGGATGCCCACCTGATGGGTGACTTCCCAGCAACTTCTCAATTTGTTGCATGCTCACCGTAATGTGAATTCTCTGTTCTGCCTGTCTTAACCAGATGATCAACAGTTTTGTGAGCTGCTGTATTTCCACTGTGACTGAAACTATTCCTATGAGCGTGTGGTTAAATCTTTAGGGATATAGGGATGAAAAGTGTTATGTAAATAGAAGAGATCAGTCTTCTCAGCTTCCAGTTCCTGCCATTTTTCACACTTCATGGTTTCAGTAAGTTTTGTTTATATTTTTAGCTATGAAATGCTTAAGGGGGAAAAATATGTGAGGAAAATACAGGAAGAGCAGTACCCATTTGAAAAGTCCTGAATATCTGTTTCATTGTGATTGCAGTTAATGACAAAATAAACATAGCTTGCTGCATGACTGTTGCTTTGGAAATCTTCTCAAGAAGTAGCAGCCATAGTGGCATTAGTGCTCATTTTTGGCGTGGTTCATGCTCTCTGTGTTATGACCTTTTGTGCTACTACAGTATAGGGGTCATGTGCTGAAAAGACTTTTTGTGGTTGCTTTCTAGCTTTTATAGGCACTGTTCTGGTTGTCATCATTGGAAAAACGAGAGGGTTCTGTCAAGTAAGTCGTGTGGTCAGATAGAAGTCAGTGGCCAAAAGTGGATGGCCAAATAAGGTTTAATTAGGGAGCAGAAGCAGCAGGTAGGAGTATCCTGCACATAAGCCTCTAGTTGAGCTTCCACAAACCCAACTTTATGGTGACTCCCGAGTTACTCCAGAGGAATTCAAAAGAGTCAATGGGCATCTTAGTAACTTTAGTAATGGGAAATTTTACTGAAGTTTGATCTCAGAGATGCTCGTTTGCAATCAGCAAGCCCTGCCACAAGTTTATGCAGGGCCACTGTATAGTCAAAAGTGGACTCTGAGATCAAAATGAGAAAATTCAAAGAGAAAATCTTACAGGAATAATGACAGCTTGTATCTTGCTTTTTTTGTACAATGTATTTACTTCAAGTTTGACCCTAAGGTCTCATAAGCCTTGAGAAATCTTTATTTGTAGACTGTAGAGTCTATAGACACCTTTACACACCTTCTTCTGGAAAATATGTTGAAATGACCAGAAATGGTAATGATCACAATTATGGTGTAAATAGAGCTACCTCATACAGCATATGCAAAAAAAAATCTGGGAAGTAGCAGGTGGATGCAAAAAATAGTGCAGAGCAGAATTGGGATTTTTGAAGATCACACCATTTTTATGTGCATTTTTTCTTTTCTGGCTTGATTTTTTTTTTTTTCCTTCTCAAACAAATACAGTGTTTTTGTAGACAGAGATATTCTGATACTAGTAAAACTCCAAAATGAATTCCTCCTGATTTTACTTGTACTTTTGATTTTTCTATTTTTAATAAATTCCCTCCAAAATTCTATAAACAAATAAAATATTCACTTTGTAGCTCTACATTTCTTGCCTCTAAATTCCTACAAAGTGAATGAATTTGAAATAGTGAATCTGGTGATGAATAGGGATGGAGTTGGCTATATTGTGGTCCAATGGACCTTAATTACCTCATAAGTTTTTATGGACTGTAGTATATGAAGATTTTATTTTTATTATTATATTGGAGTCTTGAAAAAAGTGAGGAAAATGAACACTTCCATTCTTGTTTGCAGTGATCTTTAATTGTCCTTTAAAGATAGCAGAGTAAGGGAGATGCGGAAGGGAAAGTGTTCCTCAAAGATATGTCACAGAGTATTCCAAATGTGTGTGGTGGTGTGTGTTGCTTGTTAGAGGTCCCAGATCAAGTCCTTTAATGCAGCATATGCTTTGATTGAATGAATTAATATGAATTAGCCTATTAGATAAATGAAGACAACTTTCAAAGTTAGCATCCTTAAGCTGATTTGAAACTGCCTTTTCAATGTAGTAGCTTGGTAGAGGTGTATGAATGCTCTCACAGGAAGAAAACAGAACCTGTCTTATTTCTTCAAAAGTTTGCTTTTATGTAGGTATTCGATGCAAAACAGAACCCTACCCCCCATTACTGTTGTAATTCATCTTTAAGCAATGAAGCATGTGTCATCCAGATGTCTTGGGCTTTTTTGTCCCCTAGGATGAACAGTGTGTACAGAATCATGGGTGTGGATTTGCGTATGAAAGGCTGAGCACCCTTTTCAGACTAAAGTAACTTTATAGACCTAGGAATGAGCTACGGTGGTTTGTGTCATGTTTGTTTTTTAATGCTTATTCTGACAGGTTATGAATGCTAGACAAATGGGCATGTCACAGTATGACATAAATCATCCTAGAAAGCATCAAATTCTTATACTTTGACATAACATATTTAAACACTTGAAATACAAGACAGATGTGTTTTTCCTTATTTTCAGTGAGATGGCAGCAAATACAACCAAAAGAAAAGCATGATTGATTAAAGGGATGTGAATTGCAGTTCACCTTTTTATTTACTTGTTTTAGGTCAGAACAGCTGCTCAATTAAATCTAAAAAGTTAGAGCTTTCAACACCTCTTCTGTTCTTCCATGAGACCCTTTCTCAATTCTCCTGCCCTTTGGCTACTCTCCATTCATGATCTGAAATGTAGCACCGGAGGAAGAGTTTTAGATTTGAAGCATTGGGTCTATATACTTGAAATCGGATGAAATGCCATACTGGATTTTCTTTTTTGTCCTTATCATTGACAAGAGGAAGAAGATGAGATAGGAAATTAAATAGAAGGCTTTGGGAGAAGAAATCTCTTAAGTGTTGCCATCTAGGAAGAATAGATTGTATTGTCTACAGGCAATCCCACTGAGCAGATCTTGTATGTTTGTGCAGTACATATCATCATTTAAAATTGACTTGGGAGTATCACATTCACTAGTAGTTAAGTGAAGGAGTAGTCTCTTATGAAAGATGCATTTTTGAATAATTTTGCATTAGCAATAGGCAGTGGAGTGCTAGTATAGGCAGGCAAGAGCCAGGTGTGGGCCAGCTGGGAAAAAAAATGCAGTTGGAAGAAATCAGAAAAGCATGTTTATTTCATGGGGATTGCAATTTGTAAAGAAGAAATACAGAATGAGATATTTTTAGATCTTATTTATTCTAATGATGCATTTCTTGAATGGTGGGTTGGTATAGGAGTAGACGTCTTGGTGGGGGAAGAGAAACCTACCCAAACCATATATCACTCCTAGCAGAAGCTTGGCAGGTATTTAGCAAAAGGGAATATCTTCCTGTGCATATCATAATACGGGACTTCATTCCATGAAATTAGATGTTTTAACTCTCAATAAGAAAAGCTGGAAGCCAAATGATATGTGTGTTTTTTTTTTTTTTTTTCCCCAGATCTCTTGTTTACTCATGTTTGAACATAATTTCATTATCAAGATGATGGGATTAAGAAATGGCAGGGTATATTTATCATCTCCTTAATATATTGATTAGTTAAGCCTTTAGAATATCACCTAGAGTATCTTAAATAGTATTAGATTACATCACACTTAAATTCTGTGCCTGGGGTTTCTGTATAAATTTCTTTAGATTCTTATTATCTGGCTTCTCTTCATAAATGGAAGTCATTTACATTCTGGCTTTGTGATAGGTTTTGAGATTTTAATCTGTTAACACTATGCAGTGGGATGAAGTTATACTAGTATAAAGTTCATATGTTTTGTTTGTTCTGACTGACAAATTAATGACAGTTTTTTTTTGCATCCCAGTTCATGTGTCTATGCTAGGCCTTATGTGACTGAAAATTCCTTATAGTTTTCCTGTGCTTTCCTAGATTAGCCCTTGCCTATCAGCTGTGGAAGTTGCTTTACAAGTTGCTAAACATCAACTGCTTTATGGTAATTGTCCCATGTTCGCCTTGGTCTGTGGCAAATGCCAAATAATTTGGGCAAGAAGAAGCAGTGATAGAAAGATCATGTCTGTTAACAGCTAATTTTATGGAGACAAGGAGCCCTTTGCCTTTTGAGAGATGGAAGAGGGTGAGACTGACTCATTCTCCTGTGGGATCATCAGAATCTGTGGAATGTGTCAGGGGAACAGAAAGCTGGTTGGGGATTTACCTCATGCAGTGGATTGTGGAAGTTTAACCAGAAAAGCTTTTTGCAACATTTTTCTCCCCCTTATGATTAATGAGAAAATTTCAGACAGTCTTTCTGCATGTCTGTCTCTCTATTTTTTTTTTGTCTTTTAGCAGGGCAAAAAAATATGTTTGCAGGAGAAGTAGTTTCACTATACCAAGTTTTTTTTGTTTGTTTGTTCGTCTGCCTTCTCTTGAGTGAGGGATTGGGGAAAGAAAAGAGCCATGGAATACTACAAACAAGATAAAAGAAACAGCATTTTTGGGAACCATTTTTGAACTAGAACTTCCTCTCTGTCTGCCCTAGCAGAGAACACGTACACTGCACTGTCATACCTGTTACTGTGCCCAAGCGAGTTTTGGGCAGTTCACAGCTCTTATTATGGACTATGATTCAAGCTGTTTTTTTTTTTTTTTCCTCCCTTCCGCTGCCACTTGCCCACTCGCACGTTTCTTTAAACCAGTTAAGGTGTCTCGGTGGCTTTACCGGCTCACTTCAGATGAACCCAGAGACCCGAGCTCCCTGCAATGCAACCCAAGCCTCCCCTATCCAACCACACTTCCTTTTGGAGACTACTAAACATAGAGCCTCAGTCTCTTGGCCTGTAACCACTGCCTTAACCGCAAGACTACACCCACGTTCCTGGGCGGCCCTGGTCCTGCAGCAGCCCTGCTTGCCCTGGCCTCGGAGCCATCTGCCTTGGCTTGTCTGTCCCTGACAAGCCACGTGCAGCCACTCGCTTTCCTCCTTGTTATGTCTCAGGGCTGCGCTGTGGTAACCTCAGCGGGGAATGGATCTGGGTTAAAACAACCCCTTTGCTTTCCAGTGGTGTTTTAAAGACTGGTTCTTTCCCTGAGCCCTGAAGGCACTGAACGGAACCCAGCTGTGGAGGGGGTGCAAGAGCAGCCTGAGTACAGAGCAGGAAATCTTGAAGTTGGCACTTATGCCAAAAAAAAAAAAAAAAAAAAAAAAAAGCCTGAAAACTGCCTGTGAAGCAGCAGCATCAGAAACTTGCTTCCTCCAGGGGCAGACCCACTGTGGGAGTCATAGCCTGTTCTGTTGTAAATTGTCCTTGAGAGATCGAGTGCAGGCAATGACTGGAGCCAGCTGCATTTTAACGTGAGGATGGGAATGGTGAGTTCTGCTGCAAGAATGCAGGTATATTGGTACACTCCACTGCCTTGTGTTGGAGCGGAGGCTGGCCCCTTGCCCCGTGTGACAGAGGACAGGCCAAGACTTAATACACAAGATGCACTCAGGAATGATTAAAGTGAGTCTTCCCCTACTTCATCTAGTCCTGACAGAGATGTCATCATTTGTCCTGGACTTCTAAATGCCTCTGCACGTTTTCAGCTAAGCTCAGCTGAGTTGGCTGCATGCTCTCCAGCTTCGCTACTCTTCAGTGATATCTGTGCACCATCTCGTCTCTCTACGCCACCCCTTCCTCGCCTTGCAATTAGCATAAAGTCTATTTTTTTTAAAGTAAAATATCTGTACAGCTTAATTTCCCTGTTTGACTGTAGATAAAGGGGTAGCTGAATTAATAGGGAGTGCCAGTGCATTCCAGGGACACTAATGCTATAGCTGCAGATAGTAATTGTACTTGATCAGTCTAGAAGACAGGCTGGGATCCTGTCAGTGATCACTGACAGGGTCAGTCACTTGCAGTGATATCTGCTCTTCTGTTATTCAGCACATCAGTATGTATTTGTAGCCATGTTCTTATCTTCCTATTTACGTAGATTTTAGAAATTTGTGCTGTAGGGATGAATTCATGTTTTGCGTGTTTTTTTTTTTTTTTTAATTTTTATTTTTTTATGGGAGTTTTTATCTTTAATGAAAAAATGTTACCTGTATTTATCAGTCACAGGTCTTGAAGTCATTTTATAGAACAAACTAAAGTAGTATAAATTTAACATGACTAAATAAGACTTCATGAAAAATTTCCTTGTTGGAACTTAGAAAAAGACGTAATAGTGTAAGTGAACTCTAGTTGGCCCTTATCAAACGTGTGAGATTGGATCACAAGAATAATAGTGGATTTCTGTCATAGGATATGTCCTTATATTGGCTGGCCTTATAGATACTTTTCTCTTGCTCTTTTACTGAAATGCTCTCGATATACCAAGTTTGGCTGTGGCCTAGAAGACACTGTGTTGCTCAAACTCTGTTCCCTGGAGCTCTGATACCTGAGGTTAACCCCACTGGCATTTTGTTGGAGCTTTGTTTGCACCGTTTTTCTTGCCACTTGGTGCGTTTGGTGTCTGAGGTGAGGGTGGAAAGGAATGTTTCTGAGCATTCACCTTTCAGCATTTACTAAAACTAATGTTACACTTGGTGGCACTTACAAATTAACCAGAAGATTGAGTGTGTTTTTCTTCCCCACTGAGATCTTGCACGAGACTTTATTACCACCAGCCATCGCTGATGCCGGGGGAGAGGCTGACTTGGTGCTCGTTCTGAATGTAAATTGCACAAGCTCAGGATGTTACAGGCTTCTGGTTTTTGTTTCGCTTTTTACTTTCTACATCTGATCATCAATTTGAAATCTGCTTAAGGGCACTGCAGCAAGGACCAATTATAAAATTATACAATGAGAAGAGAATCCTTCCAAAAGTCAGATATCACAGAGATCACACACGTGGGAATGGATTATAGCTGTTCAAAATCTGCAGGAAATATAAATGATAGTGAAAAGAAAATTGATTTTGACAGACTTCTTGCTTTTATTTTTTTTCTGCCTGCTTGCCTTATTTTGCTGTAGAAGGGAAATATTCAGCCTCTTGTGAAGAAGGCCTTGTAGTTGAATTTTTTCAAAGTCCTAAGGTGAGTCGTCATGGCCTGCTAATGGCACAATTAAGCTACTGTTGCTATATTTGCAAAGGGTCTTGTGGAAGCACTGACTGAAAGTGATCTAAAACCTTTGGTGGGAAAATGTAATGCATACATGAAAATAAACATCCGTGTAGGAAAGTAAATGGAAAATGTGTGGTTTAGAGAAAATGAGTGTAGTTTACTTGGATGTTCAGGTTTTTAAGTGTGTGTGTTTTTTTTTTTTTTTTTTTTTTTTTTTAATTGATATAAACATTATTATTTTTTTTTTGTGGTGTCAGAAGTAGTTAGGGAAACCAGTCTTGTTCAATCTTGAAGGTCTGTGACTCTAGTGACCTTATGTAGGAGACAACCGATAGGTATATCGTTCCTGTGGGAGAGTTCCACAAACAGCAGTTGCTTCATTAAGTGTATTGTTTATCAATACTTTTTGTTTGTTTTTGTAATAATAGAATTTTGTTGTTTTGAAATAAGTTATGTCATTGCTTAGAACAAAAATGGCATGATAACATTTCTTCAGTATTTCCCTTCAGGCGGCATAGGATTACTTTCATCTCTGACCAAAACACCATTAACAATTTTATATGAATGAGAGTTACTCCTTGTGTTTGAAGAAAATAATTAAGACTGCCTCATCCAAAAGAAATGGGGAGAATTGTTGTGCTTGCTTAGTGCTACCATCACTTTAGCTCATCTTTCCTTCCACCTGGGGTTGGAAAAATTGAGATGTAAGATCCATTTTGGATCAAGAGGGCTGTATTCCTTCTGCCTGGAAAGTCTGAGCTGTTTTTCACATTTCTGTAACTACTAGATTTGCAGGCTACAGAGTAACATAATAATTCATAGCTAACTCACTGCTCCAGCGCTGTCACTCAGCATAATGCTATTGTTGAACACAAAGTATAAACTTTTTGTGTGTTTTAATGGACTTGTTTGTTTTCAGGAATCTAAATGAATATTTATAAAATATGAAAGATATTAACTGCTTCAAAGAATGAGTTAGGTTTTACTAATGTGTTTGAAAAGTTCCCCATTAATGTTCTGCTGGTGTGATTGCAGACCATAATAAATGCTTTATTAGTATCAAATACATTAGGTTTATGTAATGCATCTGCTTAAATAGTTTCTTTGTTTTTGTGCTTTTTATTAGTCATTTATTTACCATGCAGTCCATGAAAGAAGGGAATGAATTATAATAAGGGACACATCCAAAGCTATGGAAGGAAGTAATTAAACTTAATGAAAGTAATTTCTTTGAAGTGTAACAGTAGATGCAAAGGTGTAATGCAAAGCAGGTTTTGGCAACACGTGTATTGAAATGCTAACTTGCAAATAGATGATTATTATCTTCATTAAAAAAAAAAGGAAATCTCCTGAAAGTTTATTCTTGATTGGTTCTACTCTAAATAGATGTTTGAGATGAAGTTTTGATATATGATGTCACTTCCGTTTCCTAATTTATTACATGCTGCTGGTCAGAAATCCAAACCCAGAAGTGCTGTCCACATCATAATTCTTTATCAAGCATCAGTATTAGAACTGTGAGTTAGCCAGGGCTGTCTTTGAAAATATTCCCTAGTTCTTATCAGCTATTTTAAGACCTTAGTTGGAAATTATGGGAAAAACTCCATTAGTAATTATGTAATCAGTTTGTATTGTGTTTAGCAAATATTACCTGATAATGTATAAAATTTACTGCATTTTTATACTTATAAGAATATTTGGGGGTTTAGAAGTACAGCCTATTTTATATCTGGAGCTTAAGTTTGATCTGCTTCTGCAATAGCAGGTTTCTGTTGTGTAAAGAACTGAATGTGAAATCCACATAAACTTTTTGTCTATGTTGCTTTGTATTTACAGCAAGTTTACACTATATTTCTTTGCAGCACTGATGCAAACAGGAAAACTTTAAATATAAATCTGAAATGTTGTTTCCTTACACTTTAGTGCTTCAGAATACCAATTGCTAATTTGCTCCTACTTGCACATGAATGCTAAATATAAAAGTTGTCAAATATCTCAGCTGCCTGACTGCGCTGTCAGACTCCAAAGCAGCTGGATGTTAGTGCATCGTTTCTGTTCCCTCACAAGGGACAAGCTGGGAGCAGATGTCTCCAGCGCTGCAGAGGTACAAGCTGATGAGTCCCATGCAGGTGGGGAGGCTGCTGCAGGTGAGGAAGGGGCAACAGGAGGTGCCTGGGCTGCTTTCTGCTCCCTTTCATGGCTGCTGCACTGAAGAAGTGCGGGTGAGTCCAGCAGGAGCTGCTGCAGGGACTGTGTTTTGGTGTTTCCTTAGGGTTCAGCTGACTCTTGCAAGAGGGGCCCACGGGTTCTTCTTTTAAGTGGTGCCTGTTGTTTGGCCTCATTGAGGACAGATTTCAGGAGTAAAGGTCTGTAACTACTTTAAGGAGTTTTAAAACTTATCGCATCCCTGGCATCCAAGGAATATCAGGGCTTGTCCCTCTTCTCTTGCTGCCACAGGCTAACTACGTTTCTGAAATATGAAAAGTCAGGTGGAAAAAATGTTTGCTAAGTAAATTGCTGGGCAAATTTGTCCCCCATTATCAGCCTGTAGAGCAAATAATAAGTATTTTGGCACAAGGATGGGAAGGTGGGGAGGGTGCACATGTTTCTTTATGCATTTAAATTAAATTAAAATTGGAAGTTTAACTGAGGTTTTTCTGTTGTAAAGAGCAGTGGGAGGCAGATAAAAATCCTTTAATACATGTGCTAGTTTTCAGGAAAGAAAGACCTTGCAAAGGGAGACTGAGGGAGCTGGGCCTTTTTTGGTCTGGAAATGAAAACGGCTTAGGGGGGAGTTGGAGGCAGAAGACGACACCTAGGAGGAAAATGAGCTGGAACCAGCCTCTTCTCAGCAACACACAAACACAAGAGTTGGGGGCAGTGGTCACAGGCTACAGCATGGGAAATTGTGACTAAATATAAGGGATAAAAATGAGAATGGAAAACATTGGAACAGGGGCATGGGATATCCACCCTTACAGATATCCCAAACTAGGCAAGGCAAGGCCTTGAGCAACCAGATCAGACTTTGAATTTGGGCCTTCTAATGGACAAGTGATCTGTAGAGGTCTCCTGATCTAAATTGTTCTGGAATTCCTTATGATTTGTACAATGCTGTTGCTATTCATAATATTATTTGTAGTACAGCATATGTAGCAGGCTTATTGAAACATATCTACAAACTGTATTAACAGAATTATTCTGACCAGTATGCTGGTTCCCATATGAGGGTGCAGGAAGAAAAAAAAAGGCACTTTTTTGTGATCAAACTTTCATTTGGTAGGTGTGGGTTTTTTTTTTTTTTTTTTTTTTGTTGGTACGA
>JAWLRI010000763.1:7955004-7977497 GCA_034781795.1 Crypturellus tataupa
GGGTCCACCCCACTCACCTCTCCTTGTGTGTGTGCCTTTTTTTTTTTTTTTTTTTTTCTTCCTTCTCTTCTCTCTCCCTAGGTCTCTCCTATCAGCTCGGTGTTGGTTGATGTTTTCTTACTTTTTACTAAGGTCTGGTATATGTCGGTGTTCCAACCCTAAGGAAAAATGACTCCCACAGAGCTCAGAAAGGGTGGTAAATATTAGACAAAACTTTGCATTTCTAGGGCAAGATGGGAAATGGATTATCTTACGCTGATTTGACTTTGACTTTCCTTGCTCTTATGCCTGTGAAAATAAAAATCCATTAGAAAGGTTGAAAGAGAAAAATAAATGCTGGAAAACAGGTACGGCTGTGAGCCGATAAGACAGAATGTAATTATGTTGTTGCAAACTTTATATCCGCTCCTTGCAGGCCTTACCACTGTGTGCAGGGTAGTGTGTGTCGGGTTTCCCACAAGAGGGCACTCTTGGAATTTTAAAAGAAATACTAAGAACTCTTAAGGCATTTTTTACACTGCTTTTTTAATATTTTGAAATTTTGAAAGCTGGCATGATTTCTTACTATGATTCGGTTTTATACCTGAAGAAGTGTCTCTTCCTTCTGCATTGACCCTCACAGTGATCAGTGTGAGTGTCTACTCATATTAGAACTTTTAACCACTAAATCCACTTAATGAGAAGGGATGGTTGGCAACAAAGTTGAACAACAGCTCTTATCAGAATCCTTACTTGTGTAAGTAATGGGTAATTACTTCCCTATAAGGTGTAATATTTGAATGGTGTCAGTAGGAAATGCGGCCTAGTTTTGGGTTACTGACAAAGCAAATTCTTATATTGGATGAATAATTGTATTTATAGTGTCTGGAGAAAAGCATCTGGTTTTAGGCTAATGTACAGAAAATCTGCTAAAACACAGAATTTTTGCAGGAAATCGCAGTGGAATGTTTTTCCAAAAGGGATTTTAGAGCATAAGGAAGCCTCTTCAGCCAAGATCACTGTGTTGGGTGTGCTCCAAATAGGGGATAGGTCTGGCCTGTAGCTGAAGAGCTTATGATGCAGTAATAAAGTACAGTGATAAATTTGTGAAAGGCAGAGGATCTTTTTCTTAGCTAGTTTATCTCATCTGTTAAAATTTATGTATAATGAGTTTTGATTGCTTGCTGATCTCATAGGGATTCAGACTGGATAACATAAAGGTGAAAGGCTGTATAAGTCTTTCACAACACCTTATATCCATTTTAATTTAGGTGAATGAATTTACCATTAATTTCTCCATCTTTTACTGATATTGCTCTTAAAAACAGTACACTCACTAATCAAAAGACAAGGCCTTTTGGAGAAATTACTGCCTGTCACTCATGGTGTCTGGACATGCAGACTGGTGTCCTATATTTCAACAGAGAGGACTGGAGGGAGTCTCCCTTCTGCATCCTCCCTTAGTTTCCAACTGAACTTTTCTTCCATCTAAGAAGAGGGAAGCTAAACAGCCATAAGTAATAACATCACTAGTGCTACACAGTCTTGGGAAGTTTTGGGATTTTTTTCAGTGAAAATGAGTGATTGCAGATTGAGATAATGCAGTATTTAACACCCATTTTTTTTTTTTCCCCCTCGGGTAATTAGTTCTTTGGCCTAGATAGCGTGTTAAATAGTGTTTTCTGTTAATTCACTTGGTTTGTGTCTTATCTTTTGTCTTTCAGATTCAGTGACTGCTCTTTTTCACCTTCTGCTCATAGGCTTCCAGGTCTGGAAGGGAGACTGTCACCTAGTTCATCCCCTTGCCCTAAGGCAAGATCAGCTATATTGGTCATTTTGGGCAGATTGTCTTACTAGTTCTTATCACCCCCTGGGAGGCAGACTCTGCAGGATAAACTGCTGCTTTTTCATCACTGTTTGAAAATGTTGCCTTATCATTCTTGCTGAAACTTAATCCTTTTTCTTGTGCTGCCCACCTGATATAAAGAACAGTAGCCTTTTAGGTACTTACAGCATATCACTGTGCAATCTTCCTTTTGAACAATTTAGAGTATTTTCTCTAACCTTTTTTTTGTAGGTCATTTTCCACATCTCTGGCCATTCTTATTGCTGATCATTCTCTGGACTCCC
Organism: Crypturellus tataupa; assembly: GCA_034781795.1. Lineage (NCBI taxonomy): Eukaryota > Metazoa > Chordata > Aves > Tinamiformes > Tinamidae > Crypturellus > Crypturellus tataupa. The sequence goes on from JAWLRI010000763.1 coordinate 7,957,114, forward strand.
CACGTGACTCTCACTTTTTTGATGTGCAGTGCCCAGAGGTGGGAATGGTACTTCAAAAGTGATTTTACAGTCTCGCAGCAGAAATGTTTTGCAGAAAGCTCTTCTGTGTCCAAGATGACTTTTCTTTTTCCTTTTTCAAAGTAAACAAGGGCATTTTTAATTCTGCAGTAACCCTCAGACCTTATACAGAAAGGGAGCTCAGTCTTGCTCTTCTCATCCTGACTGAATAGTCTGCGTCTGAGACCAGTGTTTGGTTTTCTTCAGAAACCCGCCAATCCCAAAGATCTACATGTTCCAACAGTAGGAATCCAGTTCTTCTGATAGTTCTATAACACACATACCAGCACTGAAAGTGTAGCACTTGCTGTCAGTTCATACATCAATTGAATGCTTTCAGTATTTGCCCTTCTTCATACAATGTACATTGATTATTTATTTTTTATTAATTGATCCACCCTGAACAGAAAATGTGAAACCTATGTGCTTACTTATTTTGTTTTTCCTTCAAGGCTTACAGTCAGCCTAAAAGCCAGCAGCAGTAGTTTGAATAACTCTTTTTCTGCATTTCTTGGTCTCATCAATTTTTTTCTTTCATCTTGATGGAAAGTCACACAGTTGGGATATTTGTTAGTTAACAGCAGAGAAAATTGTCAGACATTATGGAAAATTTCTAAGAGCTGTATTCACATGTTGCTGTTCTACTCTTTCCTTAGATTAACTCTTCCATTTCCAGTGCAGCTTAAAAACTGTGTTAATAAGCACAGAATACAATCTTTTTTCCTTTTTTTTTTTTCTTTTGTGGGGAGGGGAGAAGGGGGAAGCTTTTTCAACTTCTTGATCTGTCAAATCACAGTTGATCTTATTAAAAGTTAACCTTTCCTTATTTGTTTTGTATTGGCTACTTTTCACCATGAATTATACCAGTTCTCTCATTTTGGGTTTTCTAAGTTTTTCTTTTATGTCTTCTGATCAGAGGCTCAGGCAAGCGCAGACACATGAGAAACAATCAAAATGTTAATGTAATCTTAAATTACTTTAAGTCTGGCCCTTGTGCTCTCTCTTCCTAGAGAATGACCTTCAATTTTGTGCCTGCTGGGAACAAATCTTCCTTTGGCAACTATAGGCCACAGTAGGCCACCAGTTTTTAAGCAGAGTTCCCCATTGATTTCTTTAGAGAGTTTCACTTAAAATGCAATGGCAGACCTCAGCTCAGGCTGGTTACATGTATTTCAAGTGAAAAGATGCAGTTCACGTACCTTTCCAGCGGCCGCTAGAGGGAATGAGAGATCCCAGGCTGTTTCCATTTCAAAAGAAACATTTTTTTTTTCTCATTAGTTTCAGCTTCATCTCTAAGAAATAACCACTAATCTATATTAGCTCAGCCTTTTTCTTTTTTATGATGAGTGCATTAAGCATGTGCATAAATGTTTCTAATTCTTAACTCCGCAGTGTGTTTTCTAGCTCTTCAACAGAAATCAGATAGGTCCCATGAAAAGTCTTTCAAACCTTGTGTACAAGAATGAAAGAAAAAGAGACTCTGATTGAAGAGGTGCGTTTTTCCCCTTTCACGGAGAGCTTTTGAGTTACTGGAAAAATATTGGATTAGTGTTGCAAACTGTCTGGGCCTTCATTTATAATGCTGTCAGACTGTTTATGCCAGCCACTAATGACTATAGAAGAGTAGGCATTTTATGTTACTGAAAAATCTAAATTACATTCCAGACAGTTTGACATTGATGCTCCGAAGTGCAGGTTTGCAAGATGATAATTCCTAATCTCAATAGAAAAGAGGTGTCAAATTCAATTTTTCTGAGAAGCTGATTGTAATTTGCCTTTTAACTCTAGGATGCCACAGAAACAATTCACTTCATTTGGCTCTTAGTGTTTTTATTTTTTTGTTCCGTCTGCACATAAGTGGGGTATATGCAAACTCATCTACTCCTTTGAGTTGCTACTTGCATTAAGTTGTAAGAGAGAAAAGATTATGCAAACATTCTTGCACAGGCTTTTAGCTGTCATCAGCCCCAGAGACTCAGCGGGAACTGGGTGTTGTGTGGGGGTTTGAGACTAGCTCGTGCTTCAGCAGAAGTAGTGAAGTTGTGTGGGGACTTTTTGTTTGTGTGTGTGCGCGCACACACACACACACACACACACACACACACACACACAAAAAGGCTTTTATAAGAGTTAATAAGGAAGGGAAAAACACCTTCTATCCTAAAATATATAAGCCTTAAGAAACTTAGTGTTAATTTGTTTGAAGAAATTTAGGGAAACCATGATTTGCATAAAGTTAGAGTGACTTCTGCTCTTATGTGCAACCCACAGAAGGCGACAAGCATGCATGTGAAAAGGAACTGTGAAATAGGCCATTGATCAGTGTTTTGTTAGTCCTTCACATGCCAAGAATGGTATTATGTTAAGTGTTTTAGGATCTTAAAAAATCTGGCACTATGTTGTACAACATCTGTTCAGGTTCATACAAGTTCCAATCCCAGAGTGCTTCAAAGAATAGACATCCTCAGTGTATAATGTTGCTGGCACATTAAATCAAAAGCTTGTTTTTAATGTTACTTTTGGAGGAGGAGGAATATGAGATCGGAGATGAATTCCCAACAAGAAATCCTGATAATGAGAGATTTTTTTTGGGAGGGGGGGCTTGATAACAGCTAATATAATCATGAAAAGTGGTTAGGACACTGTTATGGTCTTTTCAGGACGAATAATGTTACTTTTGAAATGAGTTACTGATAAAATGATCTCTTATAAGGTCTTCACTATACGCGGTACTCACTGGCACTTCTGGCACTGAACCAAACAATGTAGAATATGTGCATGCTCCAGAACAAATAACTGCAGCCTCTTTTATGACTTAGGACTCTTATGACTCAAAATACATACTACTTTAAGAAACAGATATAGATATTTCTCTCTCTCTCTCTTTTTTTTGTTTTGTCCTCAAATAGCTTCTCTAACCTCAGTATTTGTGCAGTGTATGTTTGGATCACTCCTGAATATTAACATGATCAAAACTGTTACCCTATGCAAATATTGACTAAGGCAATGTGAGGTGTATTCTGTGATTTGAAGGAATTTAAAACGCCAATTAAAAATGATGACTTATTTAATGCCAACAGGCCATAGCCTGCAGTGCTTGCTTGGGCACTATTCTAATTGACCCCGGTGGGAGGTTTGCTGAAGCAAGAACTGTGGAGACAGGAACAGGGATAAGCAGGGACACGACCTCAAATGTTACTCCAGGCATCATTTTTGTATTCCCTGGAATCAATGGGGAGCCTTCCTCACTTATGGATGAGGACTGGAAAAATGAGGATTCCTCTGCATATCCAGATCTCCCTGCAATTGCAGATCCCTTTAGGATGTATTTTTCCTGAGAACTGTTTTTGTCAGAAACTAGAGAGTTAAGGACAAAGAAATAACTCATGTGTCTGTGTGTGTTTTCTCAAATGGGCCATTGGATGGTGAAATTTTATTAAGAAACAGACACAAAAAGTCTGAGTTTTCAGATTGTAGTTTTGATATGTCTCATCTAGACAATTTCCTCCAAAGTTATGGAGCAGGCTCTTAAATGTTTGAACAGACACAGTTATTGAAAAGGAGATGCAAAGTTGCAAGTGAATAAAATAAAATATTTTCCTCTCTACTAGGCTCACATTAGGGATTAACTGAGTTCTTTATGTCCTGTTCCCAGTGGCCAGGGAAGATTGTTCATTCCATAAGTTTTTGAGGTGTAAGGAGTACTTTCTTGATTAATTTTATTTTCTGTTCATTGTTTTTATTTGCCTGTTTTTGGAATATTTGTGTTTTTTAAACTCCAAATGTTCCATCTGTGAAAGTATTCAGTTGCTACTGCTTGAGATGTGCTCACTAGACAGGCAAGTTAAAAGGATTTGGCTTCATCACTGGATTAATTTCTAAATGCTTTTGATGGTACCAAAAGCCCTAGAGAACAAATCTGATTGATTATTATTTACTGATAGATTAGTTGTTTTGCCTTTTTTTTTTTTTTTTCTTTTTTTTTGCAGGTAGTAAGTTAGTTTGTATTCAGTGTGTAATTGTAAATCATAGTGTTTTATTCACTTTTGTTTTTCAAAATATTGCTTCAGTTTAGGCTTTTTGCACACTTTTGCTACTACTGCATGGGAAATTGGTGGAACAAACTATTTCTGGCTGTGATACAAGTAGAAAAATGTTAAGATGCTCTTCCATTAGGATATGCTTCTGGAAATTTTAAAAGGGAAGACAAATAGATCTCAGACTTTTCCTTTTTTTTTCTCCTCTCCTTGAAGTATATAAATTATAAAAGTTTAAATGTAGCTGATAATTCCTCTTGTAATGGCTTATGTAGCTCTCTGCTAATGTTTTCTTTCTAGTAACTTCTGTTCCACCTTCTCCACTTTTCCTCATTTTAGAAACATTTCTGTTTTATGAGGGCAATGAAACTTGAGCTGTATGGCCTTTAGAAGAACTTTGCCATTTATTGCCAGAAACACTGCCTCTTCTACTGAATTATTGCATCATTCTGAGCAAGTGATGTCTTGCTCCATTTCACCATCTGTATGTGTTATTATTAAAAAAGGAAAAAAAACTTACGAATTTTACACTGCCCTTATGAGGGTTAATTAGCTGATTTACACAGGCAACAAGTAAATTGCTTTATAAGTGCATCTGTGGTTCTAGCAGTTGAGATGTCAGCAACTGTCCTGGCGATGGAGGGCTCCAACACTGTGGGCAGGGGCACCTTGAAGGACTGGGGCTGTTGGGGTGCAGGCTCTGTGCTGTCCTCTAGACTCTGAGAGAGGAGAAGTGTCAGCTCTGCATTTAAAGGCTGAGCATAAATTTAGAGAAAGAACAACTGCAAACAAGAAATAGGAAGATAACTGTTATTTATGCCATCTCCAACTCGGTGTTATCTTTGTAGTACTGGAACTGTCTGAAACTCATTTACCTTTTGATACTTCCCCCCTGCCCCTTCCTTTTTGTGATCTCCTCCTATAAATGATGGACTTTTAAGAAGTGTGTTCAGTTGATTTAAAGCTTTTCCTTACTAAATGCCACCTGAGAATATTTTCAAATCATTGGGAATTTTGCACTGGACGTTGATGTCAACAGGTCAGTTGCTGTGTTTTGCACGAGTTGCATTCTAGTAGAGTTGCATTCTAGTAAAAATTTCATCCTGCTAAAAATGAGAAATGTGTAGTAGTTATAAATTATGGCTGCCTATAGTAGTGTGATATAGCTCCCTTGTGCCTTGGATGATGATCATGTTACCATATACCACAGTAACCACAAATAAACTGGATAATAGTCCCTCATATTTTGTTAAAATAGAATTTTCATACTGATGTACCATGTTTGCTCTGTGAGAAGACTGCTTTAAATGACGGTAATGATTTTCTCAGGAATAAGCAAACTTAGAACAGTTTTGTGCCTACATGCCATTTTGGTGTTTGATATGCTTAAAAGCCAGCATTTCTTTTTTTCTAACAAAAGTTAGAATTGTTACTGATGTAGCCTAGGAGCAGAAAATGTTGGAAAGAAAATTGCTTTAAAAAGTCATTAGAATTTTAATTTTTCAACTTGTCATGGGAAACTTAAAAATTTCATGGACTGACGACTGTGAATATTTTCCAAACCACCGAAGCACTGTTTGATGACCCTTAATTGAAAGCCTTTCAAAACTATGTAGGCTGTGTATTTCACAGCCCAATGTATAGTAAAATTGGGTGTCAATTATACAGCGCAGTGATAAAACACCCTATTGATCAGGGAAAACAAAATGAAGTCAAATTTAAGTTCATATTTAGATGCAACTCACCAACAATTTGCTTGCAGTACTTATTCAATACTTCCTTACCAAACACTTTTCAGTAGGTAACTCTGTTTTAAGAAAGGAAGGGAAATAACCAGTTCCTAAGGCTTACAGTACTGTAACTTGGATTTAACATGATGGTAGTTTCTTTGTTCTCCCATGAGTGCAAATCTTTAATGTAGAATTGTTTAGGAGAGTTGACAGCTATTTAGATGCCTAGTAATCAGGAAATGTATTCATGCAACAGAATGTTTTTGTAGATCAATCTTCTATTGAATTTTTACATCCTGCACCTGAAAATTAATTTATTTTATCAAGAATTGATTTAAATAGACTTTCAAACTAGGGAAACTTTGATCTGTCTCCGACTTAAAACCAGAACAGGTTTCTCTTTCTATAATTATTTTCACAGATGTTTAAGTTTTGACTTGTTTTGTTTTCATAATTGGCTTCAGGATAAATAATATGACATTTTTTTTTTTTTACTTTCTTTTTACCAGACCTGTAGTAGGGTCCTGTGTGAAGGTTTGGGTGCATATCCAAGGTTTAACCATGTTTGTAAATCTTTGTAAGGTACCTTGTTACTGCAATGCTCTTGCCAAATTAGAGACTCTCGGTCATGATAAAATCGTAAGATGTTTCCAGATCAGGAGTAGGTGACTGTGGAATTAAATTATATCCCCTTAAACCATCTACCCTCTATAGCTTTTCTCTTCTGAGAGGCTCTGAAGGGAGACAGCCTTGGGCTTCCGGAATACATGAAAAAATATTAACTAAGCTAGTAGCAAGAATCTTTGGCCAAAATTTTATATATGCATTTTTCTTCCTCCTGGAAATTCCTTTGCACACTGAGGTGGTTGTTAAGTTTCTTGTGTACAGAGCTATCAACATGTATTTTTTTTTTTTAACAGAAATGCTTTTAAAGGAGTTCTGTCCTGAAACACAGCCTGCTTCCAAGACCAATGTCAAGTGAATCATATTCTTCCAATTACGTCTGTAGGGAGAGAAAGCGAACCCAGGATGAAGCTGTGCTTATGGCTGTGCCTCATCAGAGAGGGCAGCAAACAAGGAATTTATTCTATTCCAGCCTGGACACTGGTGATTGTTTTCATGTTTACTTGCTCTCTGCTTTCATATTTCCTCCTCCTTTGTTTCTTGGAGATTGTAAACTTTTGTATTCTAGATTGGCCCTGTTTAAAGGAGAAATAACTATATTTACTTTGTATTAGCTCTGCATATAATCCATATTAAATATTGCAGCTCTATATGTAGTCTAGTTTCCAAGGGAACAACATTCCCTCCCCTGCCCCTGAGCCCCTCATGGAAATTCTGTAAGTGTCGCATCTCACTTTAAATTGTACTGTGTTGCTGCCCCCTAATCCTGAATTCAGTTTCCCCCTAAAAATATGGGTTTTTAAACGTTTGCAATGTTGAAGTTTGCTGTGCCTTTTAAATGATTTAAGATACTTAAATGGCATTGGAACAAATTGCTGCCTTCATTATGACAGACAACGGATGAGTACATTACACTACTTAGTTTCAGCTTCTTTATCTAAAATACTGTGATTGTTTTCTGTCCAATAGTTCTGTAATTACTCTCTTTATATTCACTGTAAGAATTAAGCTGGCTTGGTTTTGATTTTTCAAATGGCACAATCAATATAATTCTTGGCCATTGTCAGGAAGATGATCAATTATTTAATTCATTTATACACAAATGTGAGTAGATTAATCTGAGTGAAATTTGGCCTTTATCTTTGCAAGTTTGTATTATACTTTAATTTATTCTTGGCATCCCATTTTTATTTTATGATTCTGTTGAAATATTTCTCACAGTAAAGGAGTTTTGGTCTATATACTGGATTAGCAATAGCACCTAAGCCTGTAATTTCAAGGAGCTGGGAGTATTAAATACCTGTCATTTTAATCACCAAATATAATTCTGCCTTATTGGTTAAGGAGATGCAAACTTAGTGTTCCCCTTAAAGAAGGGATCAGTGAAGGTTTTAATTAATATGCATTGAACTTTATTCTTCATTCTGACTATAGAAAAGATTAGAAGCAGTTTCATAGCCCCCAGAAAAGCACTGCCAGAACCCACTGTGTATGTCTTATGCCGCTTGGTTTCCAGTTCCAGAGAGTTGGGAAGTTAGAGAATCTAGAGTGTCTTCAGAATTTATTGGTTTAAAAGAAGGGAAGAAGTTAATTGATATAAGATAGTACTTAAGAGAAATGTGATCTAACTGGATGCTATTCAGAGAAGTGTTTTTTAAATGACATAAAAAATCTTCATACCTCTAATGAGGTGAATGGAGTTACCCAACAGTAGAGCAGCACATACTAGAACAAAATTTCAGCACTTAGCACTGTGTGTCTGTAGGATCAGTATCTTGATGGGAGATTGGTATTCAGTGGCAGACTGCTCCTTTTATCAGTGCTTTGATTTTGAAGGAGCTCTCTATAAGGTATCACAGTTGTGTGCACATCAGATATGATGGCTCTTGAAGCAGTTGAATCCAGGACAGTTTTATTGCATGGACCGCATTAGGACCATCTTTTTGCTGGAGCCACCTCCTGTGGGCAGTGTGAGGGAAAAGGGGTTGTATTTGCCTGGAACACTGAAGTAGTCCCCTGTACAGTGTTTTGGCAGAGGAACTGAGAAAAGAAACTGGTATTTAGTATAACCGTGAGCTATTAATGCTAAATGTGGTAGTAACAACCAAGTCTTAGCTCACAGAAGTGTCCACAAGTCTGTTAAAGTTGAATAAATTTTCCCAAGGACTCTTTGCCATTGCTTTAAAGTACTCTGAAGGAAATGACTTAAAGGGCTTGGAGAACTAGGATGGTAAAGAACGTAACACAGATATAATTGATCCTTTTGGTTTATTAGGTTGTGTCCCTGTTGTGAAAGTTTTGTCAATAATAATAATGCTGTGGAGATGCCTGTCTGCACTTAGGGCCTAGCTAGATCAAACCTTTCCTGAAGTTCTAGTTACATGGTTTCTCCTTCAAGGTGAAATATTTAATTTGTGATCAAGCCCTAGGGTGTCTTAAAATCCAGTACTGTTATTTACCTTTGCTGTTCCGAACAAGGGTCCCTTGGCTACATACGGTGCTAAACTGAGTTTGTGAATATTTGGCTTGCAAAGAGTTGAAGATGGTTTTGGAATGTTTTCAGAGCAGAATGAAAGGTGATTTTTTTTTTTTTTTTTTTTTTAAAGGTGCAATGTTCAATTTGATTAGGAGATGTAGGGTGCTTGAAAGTATGCTTTCTGTGTGCTGTTTACTGAGCTCATTACTGTAGCTCTTATAAAGTGCTTCCTCAGCAGGTGCAGAGATAACACTCCAAGTCTGTAGTGATAATAAAGGACCATTTGCCTGGCTGTTGCACTTCAGTCCTGTGTTAGCTCACTGTTAGCAGGCCATCTCACTCAGGGTGGTTGTTTATAACTGTTTGGACACTGAGCGGTTAAATGGATGCTGTGTTGCCGTTGTAAATGTTTCAGCAAGTCTGTATAAAAAAATGTTGCTGCAATAGTTTGTGAGCCTTTCTGCATTTGTAATGTTGTGTGAAGTAGTATCTGATGGTTTTCTTTAGCAGGTAACCTTCATATTGCAAGTTAAACCTTGGGTATTCAATATCTGATTGTGCTGACCTTCACTTCAAGGAGGCTTTTTTTTTTTTTTTTTTTTTTTTTTTTTTTTTTTTTTTTTTTTAAGGCTTTTAGCCTTTTATCAAACAGATGCATTATCATGAATAAAAATAAAATAAACACCTAGTCTTGTCATCTTTACTTGAACAGAACTATTCACAAATGTGTAGCTCTTAGTTTGGCAAATACAGGCTGTCTGCCAACTGCATTTACATTTAAAAGTTTACTGCAGTGAGGGTCATTCCAATTCAAAAGAAACTATATGGTATGAGTTGGCAAGCAGAATAACTTGGAGCACTGCTTAAAATCCTACTAAAAATTGGCTGGCAAATGCTTGTTGTCTGTTTTTACTTCTTCCTTGAAATGAGAAGGAAGAGATTTGATTTTTTTTTTTGCAGAATAAAATGTATGAGACTGCCTTAGTCAATGAAGGGATTGACATCTTCAGGGATGCTATTCTTTGAAGCCTTTTCCTTGAAAATGCAACTGAAAAAGGAATAAAATTGATGTCCAGTGGGTTTAGTGCCGGATTGTGCAAGGAGGGCTGCTGCAGCCATGGCTGAGGTCCTAAATGAGCTTCTTCTATGGAAATGTAAACTCTTGTCCTGAAAGGCCAATGTAGTACAGCCCACACAGCATACTCTAGATATACTGAGAATTGGACAGCACAGTATTAAGGAAAGTTTTCCTGTAAATTAGAAAAACAGAGTATGGTGACAAACATGGAAGTTTTTCTCCCACTGCTAATCACCCAAGTGTGTGTTGCCAGTGTTTTTACCAAAATGCTCCTCTTTTTTTCCTTTTATCTTCCTGAAAGTCAGCTCTAGGGAGCCATCCAGAGGGCATCACTGTCCCTGTGGGGCCTCTGGTCCAACATTTTGGTGTAGCCCTAGTAGTAAAAGTAAAGCAAAGAAACCCTTTGAACACTATGCAATTTAATTCACAGTCATTGGAATTGGAACCTGGGGATAATTATTTAGATTTGTTTATCAGATCAACTTTTTTCTTGTACTTCCAAAGGGGAATAATTTTTCCTTGCTTTTTTTTTCTTTGTACAGCCATCTCTTTTGCTTACTATTTCACTTGTGAAAGCATAAAAACAGTAGGAAGAAAAAATTATTATTTTTCCAAGGCTTTGAGATGAATAGACACCTGCATAAGGCTATAATAAATAAGACTACCCTCTCCGATGAGCACTGTTGTTTTTAGCTTCTCATTATCCACATCCAGAGTGAAGAGAGATTAGGGACCCAGGGAATAAAAATCTCAAGGCAGTTCTGAAATGGAGGAGATGACGTGATCCAGAGGTGAAAAGTCCTCAGATATCAAAGTTTTCTGCCACATACAGTAAAGGATATTCAGTTGATTAAGATTTTCTACTATGTAGGTTTTATTTTATTACTGTATTTTAATGAGGTTTACATCCTAACAGCCTCCAGCTTATCTGGTTCAGATATGATTCTGTGGTCTCATCGGGAAAATGCCTAGACGGAGATCAAATTTTTAGCCAGTAAGATGGTTTTTCTATGAGTTGAAATAAAGCAAAAGAGGCAATTTAAAAATATATATTTCCTTAGCTGTATTGTCCAATCCTGATGATTCTTACTCTTGAAAGAGCTGAGCATCAATACCTGGCAGTAAATGCTAAATCTTTGTGGGGTGACTGGCAGATTAAGCTCTAGGGATTCCGAAGGAGATTAGATCACACTTTGGGAAAAGGCAGATGCCAGTGCTGTTTTACGCAATAGTGCCCAGGCCAGCTGTCTTATGTTTCACATAAAATTGCAGACCATTATATCATCCTCTTTATTTATTTTTGTTCTTTTTTCCCCCCCCCGCCTCTCATTTTGGCTGCTTCTAACTGGCATTTCTGGCACTGCCCTTTTTCATGATACAAAAGAAACATGCAAGACCATGTAAGGCTGTGATCCCACTGCAGGAGTTAGGTAGGTGGCCTTAGGCTAGGGGAAAGAGGCAGGATTTGAGAGTGGAAGTCAAGGTGAGACAAATTAGCGGCCCAACAAAAGCAAGAAAGCAGAGATGGAAAACTAGGACGTGGCTTTGGGAGAGTTGCACTGTGTGTATGTCAGCTGCTATCTTAGGATTTGCTCACAGTTGCCTAGCACTCACATAATGTACTAAATTGTGTTTTTATCTATATATTCAGCTCACATGCGCTTTGCGAGTATGCGTGTGAATTCATGAAGAACAATTAAAAGCCATAAAATAAATACAGCCTACCCTGGGGCCTTAAAACCAACACAGGGGGAAGTGAGTTCTGTGCCTGAACCCAGCAAAGGGGGAGAATGAAATGCTGTGGCATCTCCTGAATGTAACAAATGCTGCTGGAAGTCTAGTAATGGAATCAGGAGCGGGCCTATCCTTCATAGCAAACGCGTCACTAGTGACTCTTGTTAGTTTTCACGGCATCCAGGAATGGAGCACTGGAACGATGCCCTGTGGAGGCAGTGGCCTCACGTCACCAGGAGTCTGTAAGGAGAAATGCAGTATTTCTCTTCAAATACATGTTTTATCTTGGTTTTGGTACATATATTACTACGTTAACAATTATATTGCATTCATGAGGGTTTCCGCTAATTGCCTGCCAAGAACAAAGGCTTCTCCTACACTCTACCTGTACTCCATGTGTATTGTCACTTTGGCAAAAGAGGGGTACCTTGTGATCATCAAAAGATGTTGTAGTTGATATCTAATAGGTCAAGTCAGTGTAACTTACCTGAATAAGTTCCTGGCCATTCATTGCAAATGCTTTGTTTAACATTGATGTTTTGGTTGATTCTGTTCTCTGCTTATAATATGCATTTTAAGTTATGAGTGAAATATTTAGACTAACTTCAGTATTTCAGCTTGGTATATCTTATTTGGGTAAAACAAAGAAATCTGTGGCATAGAGATCAAATTATGAGGGCTAAGAATCTTCTCTGTGCTAGGTAACTAGCATACGTAGCCCTGTTATGCAAAAACAACGTAAGGTTTTTACAAACTGACCCTCAGCACTGGAGTTGCTGAGATTAGCATCAGCTTGTCTTGAGTAGCCCTACATGTCCTAATCTATATCTAATGACAGACTTAATGTCTTGTCTATGTTTTCTCCAGACTAAGATGTATTCAGTGAATAAGAGCCGTCCAGATGACACTATAGCAGAGTAACTCCTCCAGCAACTTAACCAAAAATATCAGCCAAGAGAAGATTTAAGCTAGCAAGGAAAAAAAAGGCTGAGAAAGCTACTTAACTTTTTCAAGCAGAAAAACATGTCTTATTCATATGCAAGCATCTGCCCTACTTCTGGAGATGGACTTTTCTTTCTTCCAGCACTGCAGGAGCAATTTTTGAATGCAGGAGATCCAACTCCCTTAGAGGGAATCTCTAACCCTGTAATAGGGAAGGAAAACTTAATATTTGCAGTTTCTGCCATGTTAAACTGCTGAAGGCTTGTTCTCTCTTGATATTGTGAAGGATGCAAAATCTGCAAGAACTACTGGAATTTCCTTATGCCTTAACTCATGCATCTGCCCAAGCTACCATACCTTTGGGAGGTATGGTAGGATGTTTTTCTTTTTTAGCTATTTTTTTCTCCTCTCCCATCTATTTGACCTTCTACAGATTCTAGGCTCCTTAGATGAGAAATAAAATTTTATTTTAATATTGTAAACTAACCCTAGAAAAATACTTCCCATTTTCCCTCCTGTGTGCTGCTCAGAAATGAGGTTTTAAAAGTGGATAGCTCTAGCACTATAAGCACATTCGTGGGACACAGCCAAACTTCTTAGTTTCCCCACAACATTTACAAATGTGCAGAGCAGATCTTTGTATGATTAATACTGTTTTTATCCAAGACAGTGCGGTCCATTTTCCTGTAAATCTTCCGTATTAGTGTGCTTTAATAGTTAGAGCCAAAGATGAGAACAGAAGAACCCTGCAGGCTGATGAGTAATGAACCATAGCTGCATAAAGAAAAAAAAACCACTATGCAAGTCAGCAGGGACTGAACCAGAGACCTCTAGCCACCCTATGCACCCTGTAAATTATTTGAACAAAAGAGGAATTCCTCTAAATGTAACAATTTGTTACAACTAAATTCAGACACCAGCAGACATGCATACGTGAGACTTATGCTGGAAAGAGGTATGGTGGCTTACGGGATCTTCAGAATGTAGTGTGTTATATTTAGTGGTGACACAGCAATTGCTAAGGCCGTGTAATATTTGGGTTCTATTTTTTTTGAGCTTTGAGCACTGTCCGGAGCTAGATCCTTGGACATTTCCAAGCATGCAACCACACTGCCCAATTCCCTCGGCTGGGAACCTGGGCTGTGCTTGCATTGAATTAGTAACACTGAGAACACATCACTACTGTTTTTTTTTTTTTTTTTTTTTGTCATTTTGTTTCTTTCTCCTATTATATTTTAAAAACCTATTTGTATATTTATATAGAACAACTCAACAAAAAGCAATGCAAATCAGTGATGCAATGGCTAGACCCATCTGGCTTCGGGTATATTATTCATGGCTTGTTGGGACCTGCCAGTGGCCTAAATAATTTTTTTTTTTATTGGTGGAGGGAAGAGAATGTGCATTTTGCTTGTGGCTTTTACTTGTTTGTGGTTTTTGTATTGTGTATTTGTATGAATCTTCCTTTTTGAGCAGCAAGAAAATGATGATAGATTGGAATTTTACACGTCTTAGCCTTTTTATTCCATGGTTTGGTGTTTGAATCTCCCTATTTAGCATCCCCAGTTATGATTTGGTTTGTCATGAATAAATTTAGATGCCTTTTCGATGAAATATATGCCTGTTCCCTGCTATATATTTTTTATGAATAAGGATGTATCTGTTTAACACTTCACAGCTTTGTTGCTGTGTGATTTGCATTGAATGACAGGCTTTGTCTGCAAAGTTAGTAGGGAATAAGCCTTTGTTTTAAAGGGTTGACATTCTATGTAAGGTAAAAACAGACAAAAAAACTCTTTTATTTTTTTTTTTTTTTTAAACCTTGTTTTAATTTTTAGTTTCCAATTTTCATTTTGCTGCTAGCCCAGTGTGGAATAATTTTGCCATATTTGACAGTTTGGGCATCTTCCTGTAGCAATCTGCATTAAAATCTGAGGGTTCACGTTGCTGGTGATGAAAAGGCCTCTCCCTATGTTGTATCAGTCCTTGTAGGGAACCTGAGACCCCAACTTCCTTCTGTGTAGACTGGACACCATCTTATGAGTTACTGCTGCTCTCCAGGCTCGGATACCTCTTGCTATGCTCGAGCTCTGCATGGGAAGAAAGTCTCTCTGTTCTTAGGAATGTGGTACAGGAAGGGATTGAAACATCATCCTGAAAAGGTGGTAAACTCCTTTTCTTATAGTTTCTCTTATTCTGTCTAGCTTCTCCCATGAAAGAGGTATGAAAATGGTTCAGATGAGTCTAACACACTGAGGAGCTTATATTGCCGTTGAGGTTTTATTTATAACATTTTAATGCTGCAAGCTTACTCTTAATGGAAAATCAGTTATGTATATCTCAGTCTTTCTCTTGTCATTGCAGTGTTGCAGTTCCACTAGCTTTTTTTTTTTTCTTTTAATAATTTCCCTGATGATTTATGATCTCTTTCCCCTAGAATGGTTTCCTGTCATTGAACCAAACTCTTCCCAGGCAAACACTGTTGGAAGATATTCCTTTTTTTTCAGGTGTCTTTTTCTGCTGATGACAGTGACCTTCACACACTAGGTACTGACTGTGCCGTTTACAGGGAAGATCCTTCAAGCCCCATCTCCCTGGCATCGCATTGTGTGATTGCCTTTTCGTTCATGTAGTGCTTCAAGGTGGGATGATTGGTAATAAGCTCCTTGCTACCTCTTGATGGCTTTATCAAGCTCAAATAGGCATATTCATGCTGCATCTTTATTTGTAACTGATGTGTGTCTCATAAGAATATGTTTTAGCATTGCTAGGAGCACACATTCTCTTGTTTTAACTGAAGGTGATGATTGTGTTGTCTGTCCTTGAAATTTCAATGTTTATAATTTTTCTTTAGTGATTTTGCATATTGTTATTATAACTGGTGTACTCTTCTTAGTTTTATGATTATTTAATTTCATTTGATTGTAACTTTGCATTATTGCATAATTTGGAGGAGATTAGCAGTCTGTTCTGTTCACTAATGTTCACTGTGCATTTGGTTCTCTGGACTTGTATGTTTCTCTTCTCTGCCTCATACTGTCTTTGCCTTGTGAACTGGGTCTTGCATTAGTCATAGGTTCAAAATGTTCCTTTCCATGTGCCACTGGTTCCTACTTCAACATAACGCATTATGGCTTAATGTTTCCTCTTACCACAGTTTTTGCACATGATGTCATTTACAAAACTATCCTTTATTAGCATGAAACACTTTTCTTCCCAGTCCCTACAGGTGTTTTTATTAAGCTTATCTCTGGTTTGTATTGTTTATATGCTTAATGCCCTTTTCATGTCCTCTATACTTTCTGTATTATTGAATGAAAAGGCCCTAAACTTGTACCACAGATGATCTCTTTTTGAATGTGGGTCTGCTCACAAGCTGTGCATGTATCTGTGGTTCTTAGAGTGTTTATGCGCATTCTCATTTGTCTCCTAAATTTTCATTTCTCACTATTAATTTGCTGCACACTAGTTCATCTTTATAAGATTTCATAAAAGCATGACTTGGCCATTTCACATAGATTGGGAATCCAGCAATCTGCTCTTTCTCCAAGTTCTTGATTGCACTTTGCTGGCATATTACGGATGTTATAGGTTGAAATGCTTCTTAAAATTTTATATAGATCTTCCTGGTTTGTGCTGAAAGCCCAGATGCTGTTTGGAGCCTGTGACAGCCATTGCCCATTACAGATAATAACGTGGCTGCTCTTATTATAGTTTCTTTCTAACTAACCACACTGCATTTTCCATTGTGATCAAGATTTTCCAATTGCTGGCTATATTCTTTTCGTGTCCATCTGGTCAGGGAGAGAACTCTGATTTGCTGCCATAGTTATTGTTCGCTCTGTGTGTGTGTGTGCAGAGGGAGGGAGATGCGGTGTTCCCAGCTTCTGTTTTCAGGTACCTGAAGGAGCCAGATCCTTTCTCTTACTGCATTTGTGGCAGAAGATTGAAAGGAGATGCAAACAAGAAGTGTAATGCTCAGGCTTTTCTCCTTTCTTTTCATGCGTTATCCAATCTCATCAAGCATTTTTTTTTTTTTTTTAAATGGAGAGCTCTCTGGATGTTGCCATACATGTGAATATGCCATGAATTTTCCTGCTGGGTAGCAGTATTATCGTAGAACAGTGAGCTTTGTTTTGTTTTCTGAAAATGAATTGGAAGGACATTTGGTTACCTCATTAATGAACATTTGTATAATCCTTGGAGAGTTGTGATTGAACTGCCAAGTTGGTTAGTTGGTTATGGTGATGGCTGTCTTCGTTCACACTCTGCTTTTGTTGTAGCTGCACACTGAGCACTTTCCCCTCCTCCTCCATACCTGAGACTGCTGTGTGCAGGGAAGAAAGTGCACAACAATTTTACTTTTTAAGAATGCAGATACATCGCTGGGTCAGATTAGTGGTCCATCTAGCGTGCTACTCCACTGCAACAGAGAAAGTGTAAGATACTGTGTAGGGGAGAGCACTTAAGCATGGTCACTGTGCGCTCCCTCATAATCCCTTGCATCCATCATCAGTGGTGTGGATTAGGTAGGGATCATCTGCATGTTTGCTTTAGTATCTCATAATGGACACTTTTTTTCTTTTCTTTCTTTTTTTTTTCTTCAAGAATTTTCTTTTCCACTTTTTGTGTTAATATGTGTTTGCTGAAGCCAATCAGTATTGCTGTATTTGTTAGCCTATGCCCTTAAGTGACCTGCTTTCTAAGTTTGCTATAATCGGCAGTGCTCACTTATTTCCACCAACCAAATAGGTCCAAGTTTCTTGAGCAACTCACTTGAATATGAGTTGCAGTCTGTTCCAGTGCCAGCATCCCGTTCTCTCTGATGGGCTTTGAGATTGGTAGGAAGGACCTGCCTGCATCAGTGTGGGACATCGACTATAACAATCACAATGTGAGTAGAAAGACTTTTTCACAGCTGTCATGAGGGACACAATCTGAAATGCCTGCTCTGTGGCCAGAGGTCCTGATCCTAGTTAAGTAGGTTGGAAAAGGACACTGTCTCTCTCTCCCTCTATTCTTGTACTCAATCTTGGCTGCTAGATTCCCATGGCTTCCCCACTGAGGAAATTTCTGTAGTGTATTGTAGCCGGTTCATCTTTTAGAATGGATTGTAGGGTGGAGTGCTCTGCCTCTTTAGCCATATAAATTGAGGTAATGGTTAAAAATGTTTTTCTCTAGAGCCTTAGAAAGCATAATCTAGAACTAGTCCGTTGTCAAAGAAAGAGCAAGAATTACAGTGCTTGTTTCAGGGAGGCCAGAAACAAATTTTATATATTCCATTAAAAAAGGAAATAAAATACAAAGTCACAATATGAATTTCTAAGCAAAATTCTTTTCACATGAATATGAATGTTATTCTTCTGTGAAAAATCTTTTCCTAAGAGAAGGAACTTTGTACTATATTTAACTTGTTTATTCCTTTTTCTGGCTTGTAGATCTTGATGGAAGTAATAGCCACTCATGTCTAGTAGAGCATATTGCCTGGAGCAGATCCTTGTTAGTTCTATGCAAGGGTTTAATACTGACTTTTTTGTGAAGATTTGATCTATAGCTCTTCGTGTGTCAGATGAGAAGCACAGGACATTTTTATTCTCTGGACCTATGAAAATTTGAGTATCTTAGTGTGTGCATGCAAAAATAGGCTTTTGTTTGTATAAATGACAACCTTGTATGCAACTTTGAAAACTGCCGATGATCTTGGGTGGGTGAAACTTCTGTGGATAAAGATCACCCCTGAAACTTGGACAGAATGTAAATGCACCAAAGGAGCTCAGGGACATGCTGTGAAAGGGGTGCATAGGAGTGGCCTTGAGGTACCGAATGAAAAGGTTTCTACAAGGGAAAGAGCCAGAGAAGCCCCTGATTATGGGCCTGAGCATCACAGCTGCAGTGATTATTTACAGCAATAGTCTGTGGCATTAGTGCAGATCCGGTGATCGTTTCTCACTCATGTACTGTGGATTTAGAGAGCAACATCAGCAAATCCTTGGTTTTCTTCTCAAGAGAAATGTCAGGGAACAAACATTGGCCACCTTTACCAGAATTCCTACTACCTAAAATAGGAGGGCTTTAAATGAAGCGGAAATCTCAGTAAACTGAAAGCAAAATCAAGTTTAGTAAGGCTTTTTTGTTGCATCTGCATTAGCATTATTTTCTCAGAAATTATGTTCTGAAACACATTATCCTGGTCATACATTATATTACCCTGCAATTTTCCTTAACACCCAAAGAAGTGGTTATATTAATTGACTGATGGTGCGTTACAAAGTAATTCAGGGTGGGGACATCTCAGGTATCCCAGGACTTGATTATAGATTATCAGAGCGTTATTCTTCTGAAGAATTTATGTGCAATAAAGGTAAAAAATACACTGAAAAAATAATGTTTAATTTTTCTTTAAATTAAAAATGTATGTAGTGCTTTGTCATTAACAAGCTGCAGAAGGGCAAATTATGGTTACATTAAATTTCTCTTGCTATGTAAATCACAAATCTTGTTAGCAAAGAATTAGCATCATAACTGGTAATTTAAAATTGCCTTTAGCTGTGAATAAGGATTGGCTGTAGACATATTTTAATAGTATTAAAGAGGTAAAAATATATCTGTTTATAGAAAGACTATTTCTGGGGTTTGTGAAATCATCTGCAATGTTATGAAGAGGTAGTGTCTGTTTTAGAACATTACCCTTTCAGAAGCAAAAAATGCTTCTTCAATACATGAACCTGCTTCTCGGGTTATTTTTTCAGAGTAGAAGGACTTGTTGATACCATCAAAGGACATAGACATCTCTCTCTCTCTCTCATTTTAGTTGGCTCTTCAGGTAGTGGTGCATGAAAACTGCATGACTTCTCAGATGAAGGCTAATAAAAAGGTCAAGGAGAGAATTTTTTCCCTCTACATTTCAGATGTGTGGTATGTTTCTGAGACAACAAAATTGCCAGTGCACACTCTGAGACTTTACTCCTGCTGGCTAATGAAGTAGAACAACCTATAGAAGAAAAATGTACCTTTCCTATTGGTTTGCAGTATCACATTCATTTTCTTGTGGTTTCTTTCAGTGTATTGATAACCTCAAAATGGAGACTTTGCAGTCAGGAAAATGTGGTTTGCTATGTGTGTTGCTTTGCTTAATTTAGAGCAAGTTTGAGCATGTTGTACCCTCTCTTATCCCTGGACTGCCATAAGTCAAGTCACACTTATTTACTGAGAGGTTTTCAAAAGCAGTTTTAGATTCCCACCCTTAATATACTGCTGGTAGCTGTGGTTTGTGTTAAATACCTTATGCAAATATTTTGTTGCTCTTTTGTAATAATGCAGCTAATTACTACTTAAAGACTCTTCCTAATTTGTTGCAGTTAGCTTGATCAAAGACTGATATAAACAGACATTATGGCTGGACACTTGTGTTTATTTAAACTCTTACAGCTTAGAGGACGCAATTAGAACAGAAGATGTATAATGTTGTGTGCAATGCAAAAGAACAAAACAAATAATTTCCACAACCTCTTTAATTTTTTAGATATTTTCCATTTCGTTAACAGATGTGTTGTTCTGTGGTTCTTAAAGCTATTTCAAATTCTGTTTATACATTTTTAATGCTTCTGTAAGCCACAAGTGTAGGCATTAAATAAAAATTCAGATTCATGCCCTTTGTGCTTTAAAGGAAGAAACTATATATATACATACATATATATATATATATA
>JAWLRI010000763.1:7977597-7999992 GCA_034781795.1 Crypturellus tataupa
TGTATAATACTCATTCTAAGGAAAAAGACCAGAACTCTTAATGTTTGCTTGCTGTAAACTTATTTGTTCTGAAGAAGTACTCATTTATGCTTAACATATGGACACAGCCAGACTACAGTTATCTAACAAATGTGTGTGTGTGTGTGTGTATATATACATACATATATATATATATATATATATATATATATATATATATATATATATTCTCTCTTTGCCTGTTTGTTTTGTCATATGAAGGTCATTGAATTCGGCCTTTCTTGTGACCTTACTTGAATGCTTCACATTTTCTTGTACATAGGCCTGTGATGCATCTCGTCAACTTTTTGGTATGATATTCTGGGAAACAAAAAAGCACCCCCAAGGTTGTGTATTGGAAACAACTAATAGTATTTTTTTCTGTCTCTGAGCCCCCAGGGCCTCACAGAGTGGATACCAGGAAGGGTTCATAGGAGAAAGCAAGGTCTTTTGCTAGGCAGTGGATTTTTTTTCTCTTGTTTTCTAGTATATAACAACTAAATTCTCTTGGCTGTTCTGTTCAAGATTTGTATGAATTCCCTCTCTGACAGCAGCTGTATTACACAAACATGCAAATATATACATGCAGGTACTACAAAACTGGAAATCCTCCATCAGATAAGGAACATTAGAGCCACTGCCAATAATAGAATCAACAGAATTGTGATTCCCACGTTGTTTCATGGTGAACACTTTGGACTAAAGTAGGGACTAAAGTATGGGTGTAACTTGCTTGTATGCATGGCTGGAAATAGTTAATTCTACCTGTTATTTCTTTCTTCCTTTTTTTTTTTTTCTTTTTTTTTTTTTTTTCCCCAAGTTTCCTGCTTTACAGCATGTGGCTGTTCCTGGAATGTGTAATGGTGCCGAGCATGTTTGATGAGCCCTTGCTACAGCTGCATCTGTGGGATGTAGCTGGTCGGTGTGGATTTGTCGTTGCCCCTAGATCTCCACCTCGTAGCTCGTCGCACAGGGCTACTCCACTTAGCTACACGGTGACAGTCCCCTCCAGAGCACATACGTAGTTCAGCATAAAGCAATATATTTAACAAGGACTTGACAGCACCACAGGAATATTCAGAGCCTGACCTGCACAACATGCCTTATATTGAAAGGTGGCCTTCAGGTGCGAGTTTGACTACCATTAAAAAAGGGGGTTATTTATACATGTGGAACTACGTTTTGTTCTGTGAGCATGGGTAAACCCACGAACAGCCCTTTCCATTTTCAAGTCCTCCTGACGTGATATTGTTTTTGACAGTTTTAAATTGAATGGATAAAATACCATGTTTTACAGACTCAGTGGTGCTTGGCACTCTTAAACCCTATTCCTTTTGGGGAAATGTGCTTTTTAACTGTTTTTTTCAGACACAGAGAAATATGAAGGTGAGACTTCGAAAATGGGCTGTTCTTAAAAATCTAGTCAAAGTAGCTAAAAGGGAAAATAAATTGGAGATGGCTGAACAGATCAAAAGGTGATTTAGAAGATACGTGCACCTATGTGTGCTTCACACAGATAACTCCTTCCTATCCCTTTTATAGGTAAGTTTATGGCCATGGGAATGTTGACCTCATAGATCTTCAGCATTTTGACATTCTATTTATGATCACACATTAAGAAACTGAGGCAGGAAAGCTTAAATGAAGCTGCCAAGGCCAAGGAACGAATTGACCATTTCTGGTTACTAGTTGGCAGCTTAGCTCGCTGTCCCCACTACAGAACTCCTGAGCAGAGGTCACCCAGTAATTATTTTTTTTAAAACATCATGTTTAGTTTTAGCGAAGGTTAATAAAGCCTTTTTCTATTCACTGTTTTAAAAAAAAAAAAAAAAAAAAAAAAAAAAAAAACATAACAGATGCCTTTATTGGTGCACGTATATTATAGCTGCTTTGACATTTATGTTTTCCATGCTGATAGATGAATGATTTCTGTGGAAGTAAATCAACTGTACCAAAACTATAAGTATGAAGCACTATGGTTTTATTCTTAGACTAAAAGAAGAGAGGTTTTGAAATATCTTGAAATATGATTTAACACATTTTTCTTTTAAAAAGGATTTACTGGTTTTGTTTTTGTGTTTTTCTTTCTGGTCCTAAAACACACACATGACAAATTGTAACTTGGTGTTTAGTGTGAACATAAGTTAAAGTTTCAAAGAGCCACAGAGCTTGTTTTTCAGCAGAGAATTCTCCATAGAGATTTCTCTGACTTCTTCCCAGACACTTTACTTTGCCTTCTTTTCTAATTGACCCAGTTTTCTTCTGCCAAGTACTATCGCTTTGAATACTGTGATTCAAACTTGATTTCAATTTTGAGTTAAACTATTATAATGGATTATAATATTTTTCAGTCAGTAGAAAGCGATCATTGGTTATTTTTAGCAAGTAAATTTTCCTAGGTAATGCATATTTAAATCTTTTTTCTTTGCAAACATTAGCGTGTATAACACAAAGGCAATTCAGGTATAGAAAGATATGCCAAGTATTGTAAGGATTTCTGAAAAATAATTAGGTTTTTCAATGATTAGTTTCATGACTGGGAACAAGAGAAAGAATTATTATAATAGTTTATAGGAAAGGTACTTAAAGAGATTTTGAAAAATTTGTACTGGTAGTTTTAATGAAAAACTTTCTGGTACACTACAGATTTGATTTGAATAGCAAAGCATTTGTTTGGTTTCAGTAGCCCCCTGTGGATTTCTAGATGATTTCTTTCTTTTCTTTCTTTTTTTCTTTTTTTTTTTATCTTCCCTAACTGTGAAACAACATTGAAATACTGTTATTACAATATAGCAACAGCTAGTCTGTAAACTCAACTGTGCACTGAATAAATAGAATACACTACTCTTAAATTTATAAACTCTCTGTTTTCTGGGGAATTTGTCCTTAGAATATCACTGGAATTAAACTGTCTGTAAAATCACCTAAAACTGTGAGATGCCTTCTCCTCTGCTCTGAAGCAGGTGCTGAATTCAGAACTGATATTATCAGACTGTTGCCATATTTCTTACTTTGGAAAAGTAATTACTGAACAGTGGGATTCAGTTGCCTAAGCTTTGGCTCCTGATAACATTTCAGATGCTCTGTGACAACCAAGAAACACACATTGGGCTGGTGACTGTAACAAGGGGCCTTTCTGGAGACCCATAAAGAAACTAAGGCTGTAAAAAGGTTGTAGGCTCATATTTAGGCAGCTGAAGCTCAGCTATTTTTTCCTCTTGGATTTGTTAGGATAAAGATCATAGATTCTCGTGGGAACTACCAATGAATCAAAGCTAGTCAGTCAGTTTTGTAGTTTTAACCACAGAAGACCAAAAAAAAAAAAAAAGGACAAAGAAATGGTCTTTAAAAATATTTTTCAAAGAGGTACTTTCCTCTGAGAAGTGGTTTCTGATTTGCTCTTTCTTAAAGGTCTCTTTTTCAGAAACATGCCCCTGGGAAAGTGCTGTCCCCATGGAAATCAATGGGCTGATTTCAAGCAAGAAAACATTGTTCACGATAGGTATAATTCCTATGTAGAAATAAGAAGCTTGTCCTTTTAACACAAATGCCCTCATGTTGTACCCATTCCCTCAAAACTGGTGACTTTCAGATGAAGCCTCTGTAACATTACAGATTTCTTCTTGTAGAGAATCCCAGTGGCACCTTTTTCTGATACACTTTTGATATGGCAGTTTTCCATTTGCCTTCTCCCAGAGTATGCT
This sequence comes from Crypturellus tataupa, assembly GCA_034781795.1. Taxonomy (NCBI): domain Eukaryota; kingdom Metazoa; phylum Chordata; class Aves; order Tinamiformes; family Tinamidae; genus Crypturellus; species Crypturellus tataupa. Next base: position 7,981,320 of record JAWLRI010000763.1, read on the forward strand.
GTTTTGGGGTCCTGGTTGGCTAAATTTACTGTTACAGAGATGGGAGGATATCAATATTCTATAAGAATGTAGTCTCTGAAGCAATTGCTGATAAAAATAAATCAGTTTATAAATTCAAGTGTAATATTTATGTTTTCTCTTAGAAGACTGTTTGACAATCCAAAGATTTACTAGTACGATCATTGCTTAGGTTTATAGAGATATCTGTATTTCTGTCTTGCACAATTACACATCGATATTTAAATAAATATTTTTTCACACTAGCTAAATGTTATTAGAGAAGTTATATAAAAGAATTGTTAAGCTAATGCTCTCTCCACAGTTGTTTTTTTGCGTATTGTCTCACATAGACTCCAAAATAAGCTCTGCATCTTTCATCCTTTATATATATATATGTCTTTCTTATATATATCCTTTTTATTATATATTATATACATTTTTTTTAACCATCAACTTTCTGTAAAATTGTCTATTCTCTTCTTAAAGCAACGTCAAAGCAACTTTTTTCTATAGACCACTGTTTTGAGATTTGCCTCTTTGCTGGCACTGTGGACGTTCCTCAAGGGAGTTGATATCAAAAGTAATGAACTGCTGTTTGTTGTTGTCATTTTTTTTTTTTTGCAGTCTTTAATTCAATGACTTTGCAATATGAAAATTAAAAAATGACACCACGTGCTCAAATAGTAATTTTGCAACTTCCATCCTTAGTAGTGTCATTGACCTGTGAGGAAGCTATGAGATGACCAGGCAGTTTCATTACTAAGCACTTAAAGGCCAGAGTAGTAAAACATATTATTAAATGTCAGTGAATCCATTGAGACATTAGGATTCAGGAGAGGTACCTTATTTTCAAGACTCAGACTGAAGAGAACAGAAAGCAGCACACAAGTCTGGTAAAGACAAAGATCAATGGAGGATACTTTTTAAAAAAGGTACAAGTCTAAAAAGTCTTTCAAAATGTCTTTTGGAAGAATGGGAGAGTTGGTAATTAATTTTGTATTGACTACTTGTAAAATATACACAATTAAGGGAGTATCTACAGCTCTCAGGTGATTAAAATTCAGGAATTGGGACAGGTACAAATATAGGGCTGTTATCCTATCATCAGCCATGTGAATGAGACTGCTGTTCCTGAGCAGTCTCTTGCATCAGTGCAGAACCTATGGAAGGCAATTAGTAGCTACAGAACTGGGTCACAACTCCATTTTTACTGAAACCTCCCAGGGGATTATATTCTACCTCCTAATGGATGAATCGGGGATTACGGATTGGAGACAGTTGTGGTGTAACAATGATAAAAATAGTTTTCTCTTGCATTCTGTTGGATTCACTAGAAGGGCTTATTTGGTATATTATTTAATGCCCCAAAGACAGTAAGTGTTAAAGCTAATAGCTGCGAAAGAGTTGTTACAGTGATAGATTTTGACAGAGTGTAAAAATAGGTTCTGAAGGAGAAAAGCAAAGTTCTCAAACTACTGAATCTCAGAAATGTTGCATGATTGGTAGAGTTTTTGTTATGGTAATGAGATGAATGGATTATTTCTCAATATTGAGATGAATTAGAATTGATCTGATAGTTTGATAGAGGAACAACCAAAATGGGGAGAGGGGAGGAAGGGGAATTGTTTGTTTATTTTTGATTTATTTCTAGAATACAGCAGTAGTGAAAAAATAGTTTAAGGTGAGACTAACTTTAAACCGTGTTTCTTCTTCATTAGTATGAAAGAAAGTTTATTTTTAGTCAAAAGGGAATGACGGGCAAAATTTGTTGGCCTGGATCTTAAATGCTACAGTGACTTTTCCTTAGATTCATGAATGTCACACCAAAATTCTTCCTAGATTCAAAAAAAATTCTCTTTGGTTTTCCAAGGAGCACACTTGAGTGGGAACAGATGGCACCTGATACTTTTCTGAAAGAGAATCTAGCTGTGGCATTTTGTATATATTGAGCCTGTACCTTTACAACTCTTACACTCTGGAGAAAATACACCCACCGCCTCAGGCACCACCGCGTGGTGACACTGTTCTAACCACTGTTTGAATATGGGCAAAAATACGGTCACTGCTTTGGAGTTATAAAGCGTCTTGGCCTGCATTGCTACGTATTCCTGCAGAATGAAAGTCTTGTGCATTTGAGTAATGTAGATCACATTAGGTGAATATTTAATTTAGATTTTGAATTATAATGCTTTAACATCTTTTGTTTTCTTTTCTCCGTTTCATTTATCTTTTACCTTCAATATCTATACTAAATGGGTGAATTAAAAGGCAGTATTAATGCTCGGGCAACTCACAGGGGGTGCAGGCACATGTTCTTCTATTTGGATTGCATTAAATGAGTTTTCAGAACCATATGGCAACATACCTTAACTATTCTTTCTGAAATAGTCTAACTGTTGCAGCCTTCTGTTCTAATTAGTTGTATCTTCTGAGCTTCACCAATTCACTGGAAAAACTGCACACTTAATATTGCTTAAATTTTACACAATTGCTTTTTGTTCTTGTGGGTGTATTTTAATTCTGTGCCTGTGAAATGCAGATAGGTTCTTAGTTGCTTGCTTTACTTTTGATATCTCCCTTGATAATACATGACTGTGTTGAAATGGTTTACACAGTTTATTATAGTCCAAAATATCTCTGTTAAATTGTTGGATTTTGATAGATTGTAGAAGTCATGCATAGGTACTTCTTCTGAAACTAGTTGAAAATTCTGTGCCAGATTTTTGGTAAAATCTATTAGAGTTTTTATTTATTTATTTAGTTATTTCTCATTCCTTTTTGGGGCGGGGGAAAGTAGAATTTGACATTTTTACTGACATTTTGAAATGGTATTGTTCTAGCCCATCATTCTGGGTCTTTGAGTATTCTACTAGAATAGAAGACTTGCTGTTATAGAAAGGAATTGGCCATTTATTTAATTATCTTCTAGAGGCATCTAATTCATTCTCCCAAGATGCTTAAGTAATAGGCTTTTGCAAATTTTTTTTGATTCTTGCAACTTCTTGTTTGCAATAGCAAACCTGGCAGCATATTCTTAAACCACTTAGTTGTCCTGCTTTGTGCTTTTCATTAGCACCTGTAATAAGACTAGTGGTATTTGTACTCTTCAGCCTATTATTTTTTTACTATTTTTGTAGTGCAGTTTTAACTTGCTTTTTAAATAGAAGTATCAAAATTATTGCTTTTATTATTGGAAGTAATCAAAAAATAGAAGCAGCACTAAAAGTTTTTTGACGTGAATGCATGAAGTTTGCTACTTTTCTTAAAAAACTAGTGGTCTTTTTGTGTTTGTGTATCGAAGAGAGAAAAATACCTACTATAGGACCTTTTCATCAGTAAAAAGAGAAACTCCATTCTCTTGTTCCCAAAGGCACTGTACAAGTAGAATAATGTAAGCTGTAATATCAAATCAATCACATTTACATTTCAAAAGCATCCTTCATAAGAGTGCCCCAGAGGGCTGTATCCAGCTAATAAAAACACAAATAAAATAAAATATTTAACAAGCTAAATCAAGGAAAGGTAGAGTGTATATATTTTGTAAGCCTGACCTTAAAAATGGACAGTGAATCAGAATTTTTCGAAGTAAAATAGAAAAAGAAAAAAACTAAGGTCTATTCCTTGTGACCAAAGACTACAAATGCACAGTGTGAGGAATGCATAATATCTGCTTGTGGATCAGAGAGGAGAGAGGAAGCCACCAAGGCTAAGCAGAGGTAACCTGAACAAGAGACCAAAATGATCCTACAGGTAGGAGGCACCACGACACTGTGCTGAGGTGCCAGAAGCATTAGCGAACCCATTGTTTTGCTGGAAGAAAGTAGCGCACTCGAGTGTTTGTTTGATATGGTACTAAGATCGTAGGATCCAACATTCAAAATTGAAACGTTTTCTTAAAATCAAATTAACTCTCATATTGTCACAACTAGGTCACAATTTTAGTTATGTTTTGAAAGGAAATTAATGAAATGTGGAGATTTATCTTTAAATAAGACAAAGACAGGTGGCTGTGGGCTTAGAGTGAAGGACCTTTGACTTGGCCTTTTATCAATAAACACTTCAGTACTATCACTTTTTTTTTTTTTTTAAATCACCAAAAATATTCCACCCAAAGAGTTTAAGCAGGGCTTACCTAAACACTCAAGTAGCTTACTATGTCTCCTTATTTTTTTTTTTAAGTTTTTTGGCTTACTCTTCAGGATACTTTGCCAATAGATATTGTTCTGAATTGGACTAGATTTCTACCAATAGGGAACAATAGTTGCCCTTCATCTGGTATGAAACAGAGATGCTCTTTTACAGAACAGATGGCAGAGTGACAGCAGCTTCCACTTCAAACACGAGCAAGCCCAGAGTGCATATGGGCAGAAGCTTTCTTTGCATGTGGTTTTATGAAGGCTTGGACATGTGGGGAGGAGAAGGCAGAAAGAGTAAATGAGGGGAAGCAGTATTCAAAACATTAGGTGTAGTCACTAAATCCTTGGCTACCTAGTCCAGAAGAAAAGCCACAATGAGAGCTTCCTGATTGTGTGGGGGCTAGATATAAACTGCAAGAAAAGAAAATGTATTTTTCTGCTGTATTTTTTTTTTTTTTGCATTCAAGGCAACCATAAATTGCATTTATTGTAAGCAAAAAAAAAAAAAAAAAAATGTGTCAGAGGTACTTGGTTCTATCGTAATTTTTTCACCCGATTGAAATAAACAGCAACACTCCAGAGTCTGGCTAATTAATTCTGTAAAAACATATTATCAAGACTATAAATTCTGTGAGTTTGTTCTCATGTCAACGATTGTTGTAAGCAGAATTTTGTTTTTTTTCCCACAGAAACACTTTTTTTTTCCACACAGAAGCACTTTTTTTCTTGTAATGTGTAAGAACCTTTTTTTTTTTTTTTTTTTTTTTTTTTTACATTTCCTAACAGTCTCTTCTGGTTTGTACTGGACCATAAGCCATGGACATGGGCATTATATTGCATAGGATGTCTTTGGTTTTGTTTTATGGTGGGCTTTGTTGACCAGATATTGCACTGCTGATAAATGTCTGAGCACTTTTCTTCTGACCTTAAGCAGACATTGAAACACCTCTACACTAACTCATCTGTCTTATGGGCATACTGTTATCTAACCCTCTTAATGAATCTCTCTGGCCTGGGAACAATCAGAACAGACACAAACTGGCCATCTCAAGTGATCTTTTTAATGAGTAAAAAGTCATTCTATCAGTGGTCTATAAAACCTAGAGTCTATAAAACCTGGCTACCTGGGGACAGGATCTTATGTCCTTGTGTGCATCCATCTCTCTTCCTCAAGATAGCTCTTGTTTTTCTCCATGCTCCCCCACAGCCTCTCTGAAATGTCATCTACTTGCAGTACTTCTGCTTTCTCTGATGTTGTCTAGATCCTTTCCCTAGTATCATTCTCTCAGATCAGTAGTGGGAGAGATTCTGAGCTGCAGGAGCTCCAACTTGCCAGCTAGTCCACTTGCATGGGTGTGAATCAAGGATTCAGAGAGTACACGTAGCTTTAAGTACAGTGTGAGGCAGATCTTCAGGAAGGTTGTAAGAAAGTAAGGTTGCTAAAAGCGTGGAAAGGACAGGCAGGGTCTGACTGACTTCTTTCCTTAAGAAAGCTAAGTAAAAATAGCAAATGAGAAGGGAGAGACAGGAAGAATAATAGGATGACATTAACCATTTCTAGCGGCCCATCAGCTGAATCACATGTGTTAGTGCCGACTCAATTCCTGCTTGTTCCTATGGCAAATAACAAGAGACTTCTGCCCTAGTCATACTAGTGACAGACCTTCACATTTTGTAACTGTTGGTTTTGTAGAAGGGGAGGGATTATGTAGGACTCGTGAGATTTCTTAATATCTAGGCAAGTAGGTCAAGTGTGAATGCAATGAACCCTTAGCCAACTGATCAAGTAATTTTTACCCTTGTCTGAGGCAAACTTTTCCTTTTTTCCTCTCTACATGTGTATATTTCATTCCCTATTTTCCAATGGGACTGTTAATTCATATTTCAGTTTATTCTTTGAAATGACTGTTAGGCTGGTTTGCTTTTAACGTTTTTTTTGTTCCCATATATGTGTGCAAATTAACAATCATCAGCCAATCTGTGCCTCCCCTCTGAAGAGAGTCTGTTTTGTTTGCCTCGCTACTTAGCCCCCAGGAGTCCTCACCCCATGTATGTAAGTCACTGCTGTCAGCTCGAACACAGACCATTAGCAGCAGGGAGCTGTTTACCCTGAAGTGCTCTCTGTGTCCTACAGTATTCCAAACAACATCAACCTGTAGTGTGTCTGTCCGTGTTTGGCTTTGTAGTATATGAAATGTTAAGACCCATTAGGTTTTTGCAGCAATTAAAGTTTTTGCAGGAACTGAACTTGGTTATTTTTACACTGCATATAAAGGGTAGAAATACTGTAGCATCTTCAGGTTTTGTTTCACTTAGTCTTTTCTCACTTGAAATACAGTGAAATAGCACTTTTGAGTTGGACAGTTTTATATATATATATAAAATTTATATATGCATGTGTGTGCATGTATCTTTCCTTCTTTCTTCAACCTTGAATTGAAGATTTGGTTGTGTGGAGGATCTGTGAATCACTTATACAGCATCTGAAAAAAACTCTTAAAAGTGATGATGTAAAGCAATGTTGTCAAGTTGGAAGGAACGCCTACCTCAGTCACTGCTTCTAAGCATGGCAGGTTCAGCCCTTGGTCTCTAATGTTTTTATGCTTGTGCAGATGAGGTCTTCTATAGTATGGAAGTACTCATTGTCATCAATTACCAAATTATTTGAAACATGAGATTTCCTGGCTGGGAATTGCAAGGTTAGGGAACTGGTATGAGGTCAGTCTTCGAGAAAGCAAACCCAGCCCTCAGAAGCTGATGTTGTTTGTAGCAGTATGCTGCATTTGCTGACAAAGCAAAACAGCATGAGTGAGAGCTTTCCTGAAGTTTGGTCTGAAATAGATAGGTAGACGTTTGTTTAACCGGTAGGTTATTCTCCTCCCGCTCCTCTCCCCCCCTTTTTTTCCCTTTGTGGTATTCTGTTCGTATGCATTAACATACATTTGCACTTCTCACCTGTGGAGAAATTGCAATTAAATGAAAGGTGAAAAAGAAGGATTTGTAAACTTGTCCTTGTCTTTCTGTATACAGTTGGTTTTTCTTGAGAATGGGATGCAATGGGAAAAATATTGGTACTATATGCATCTGTGACTATTGTGACGAAATGTAAACTGAAAATATAAATATTTTAGGGGTATGGAAGTATACCACATCTATGTGTTTGGGAAAGTGTTTTTTTTTTTTTTTTTTTTTTTTTTTCCTCCCACTTGGGTAATTCAAGATACTCTTCTGCTATCTCAGGTAATGTGAAGTAACAAGTGAGAATGAAATGAGGGGATATTCATTTCACAACTTGTTACGTTTTATCTGGTAGCAATATCCAAGCATTTCTCTGAACAGCTGACATGCCAAGTGTTTCAGAAGTTATCTTTGCTCTCTTCTTTCCTAGGTAGGTATAGTTTCAGTACTTGAGAGCAGTAGTATCACACATGATATATATATTTTTTCCTCTCCTTTTTACTGCTTATTTACAAGTTAATAATAGTATTACTAAAACCTCCACAAATTCTGACCTTGAAATATAAGCTGCCTTCTAAATTTGTCTTTTTCTGCTGATAAATAACTAAGGGATAGTTCCCAGCAAGTTTTTTGCTGTTTGGACTCTGCCAAATGAAGTTTCAGTGAAGTGGATAGTGTTTTGGCAGGACTGTGCAGGGTCCGTGATAGTTTTGGCACGTGCAGTAACTCTGAATGTGGCAGAGAAGGGCTCCAGGCGGAAGCTTAGAAGCAGTTCCTGACTCGAGATCAGAATTCAGGCTCAAAACAATCACTGCTTTGGACCGAATTCAATATACAGAGTTGAGAAACTGAGAACCCAAGGTCTCTAATATTGCAGCACAGAGGCAAGTTGTGGTGTTGCTTGCCAGTCTAGGTTAGGACTATCAGACTGCTAGATACAAATAGGACAGAGCAGGTGCAGGCGCTGACCTGCAGAGCTTTGTGTTTGGATGCAGCCCAGGGTCTAATTTCTATGGAGTACAGGTTTTGCTTCAGGAAATTTATTACTTGCCTTTTGAGAAGCTCAAAAGTTATGCTAATGCTCATCAAAATCCTAAGGCCAAATTCATCACTTTGGATCGCCCTATCAGATAAGCACTCCAAGCTGTTCTGGCAATGCCCCCGTGTAAATCCTGCCTTTCAGGTGCTCAGGCATGGTGTGCTCACGCAGAAGAGTTCTCATGCCACCAACTGAATCTCCTGAAGCTTTCTCTGTGGGTCTCCATGTCTAGTTAAGATCTTTCTTACTGTCTGCTTAGAAGGCTGCCAAGCTGTTTTGTTTCAGCTGTGTCAGATGATGTTCTGTAATGCGGTATAGCCTGTGTACTGCAAAGGTTTTTTTTCATGTGGACTCATATCCTGTCTGCTATGAAATATTTGACTTTTTTCATACCTCTACCACAAACTTCCATGTATATATTTAAATAATTTTCTTAAGATTAGCTATGCCCAGGAACTGCAACTGATAAAGGTATGTGCAAGGAGACAGACCTGTTTACTGAAGCGACGACTGGGGATGTTTTGATAGAGTTTGCCAGTTAGCAAAGGGCCCAAGGGAAAGGCTGCAATGGAGAGCAGAGCAAACTCGTAAGATTAAGAAATTGGTCTCAGTCCGTGTTTTAGACTCATTTTGGGCCCAATATTATGCTAATTTTATCAGGACATGGGCCTGAGGATTACGAGCACACAGATATGATTAGCCTGAGGGTTACACATGTCTGTTGGGCAGGTTAGGACAGGAGGCTGCATTTCCCTTGATGCTGAAAAAAGTGGAGGTTCAGCCATGTGCTTTTATTTTAGAAACATCATGTGTCCACAAATACTTGTTTCTGGTTGTCCTGGCAAAGGTGCCTGAGGTCCTTACTGTGATTAAACCCAGCCCGGGCAGTGGAAAGTGCTGCAGCAGGATTTCTGACAGGCTGTCGCTGGGCTGCAGGAGAGCCTTGGGAATCAGAGGGCACCGCTAACATGCTTGTGTATGCTGGGAGGGCAGGTCATTCCCAAAGGCAGATTATGACAGTGCATCTTTTCAGCTTTTAAATGGCTTTGAAATTTCTAATCCCCGTCTGCTTGCTGCAGTTTAGTGCTATGTCAGATTGAGGAGTACTCAAAGGCTGCTAATAGGAACTTCTGGGCGTACTGGTGAACATTTTTTTTCTTTTTTTTTTTTTTTTTTAGATGTTGGCGGGACTGCTGAATGAAGGGTGTGCAATCTGTTCCCAGTTCTATTTAAATCACAAGATAGGGAGCTAAGTGATGTGGAAAAGGGCAGGGACTGCAGGAAAGGAGCTGGCCATTCTTATCAACAGATCAGATGAATCATCTTTACGGGTGGGAATTACTGTGGTAATGTGATTAATGGCACTTAGCCTGAGAAATTGGTTCAGACGCTTCTGTTAAAACCCTGCTTCACCAGTATGTTTCTTGAGCACTTCTTTCTGTTACTTTTTTTCTTGCTTTTTTTTTCTCATTCTGGACTCAGTTTGATGAATCTGATATTGGTCCAAGAATAGAGAATTGGTATCTGGCACACAGGCTGCATCTTTCAGTATGGAATTAAATGTGGCAGATAATGGTGCCTGGCTGCACTGTGCACCGCTGTTATGTTGCGCTGCTGGTGTCATTATCTGCACTGTCTCCTTTTGATTTCTTGCCTCCCGTTAGCTGCTGCAGCAGGGCACTAGGGTGACTAACCCACTGTGCACAACACACGATTTGCTTTGTCTTTAATTTTCAGAAGCTTAAACAGAAAACATTATCCTGACTCTCTACGCTGATGTTAGTATAAAACACGCTTTGGATTTTTAAGTTCACAGAACTAGAAACTCTGCAGAAGTTTTGTTGACCTGTCAACAAAACAATGACCTGAAAGTTTCTTTGAAGGCAGCACAGAGGCTGTATTCTAAAAATGATTGAATAGAAATACACTCCTTGCTCTGGGGCAGTAGTGACCTTTACAGAAATGCTGGGTCACTTGTTAGAGATCCCCTTTATAGGCTGTGGAAATGACACAGGACTTCATCCTTCTCCTGATTTGCCAAGTTTTATTTTACAGAGTACGATTTATTACTTTGTTCACCACCAGTGTAAAGATGCGCAGGAGATGCTGCTCAGGGACCAGTGCCCCACTAAGGAATGAGCTGCCCCAGCAAGTAATCATCGTCACTGACATCACCCCTTCCTTCCCCATGTAAGATGCGTCAGCTGTGCTTTCTCTAACATAAAGTGCTGCAGCATTAAAACAAACTCTAATGCTTGTAACTCGTCCTTCAGACAGCTGATGACAGCAAAAAAGGCCAAGTCTATTTAATGTGTCTCTTGACAAATACTAAATCAGCTTGCGCTGCCACCCAGAAATCTAGGAAAGCTCCTTTCCTGGTGCCTTTGGAAGCAGAAATTCTCCATCCATAATAATGGAAGAAAAAATTTACGACTACAATACTTGTCCTTTAATTTGAAAAACACAGCAACAGCAATATGAAGAAATAAAGGGTGTTAGTGAGAAAATATTCCACTCCCTCTCCTTGTAGTCAATAGTAGTAGGCTCATCCAACTATGTTTTCCAGTGTCGTAAATATAAATATCCCATAGTTAAAAGAATCCACAAGTGTCAGTATAGGCCAAGCACCTCAGTGCATACCAACCTTAGATGCCAGGAGCATTTGCTTGGTCTTGTGTCAAAAGTCCAGCACGTCACCAGATTAATGACATGGGCGTCCACCTGGGGTACATGAGGTCCCCCTGGGATTCACTCAGAGTCCTGACTGCTTGGAAAGGGTTGTTTTTCCTCCAGTGTGTGCTCGCTAGCCCCTGGGACACATGAGATGCTCATAGTTCATCGAGTTCTTCAAAGCATTAGCAGTCCAGATGGACAAAGCTTTAATTAGCAGCACTTGCACCTTTTCACCAGTGAAGCACACAGGAAACTCCTGTCTTGCCTCTGAAATCTCTTACGGTGAGACTTGTGTGATGGGCCTACACAACTGCTTCCCTGCAGAAGAGCTTGTGACACAGGGAAGTGCAAATAACTATGGATTGTGTCTGGTCTTGTGTTTTGGGACAGTATAAACTTCCTGCTGTGAGGAAAATGTTAGGAGAATCTGCAAGGAGTAAAGTGGCGGAGGTACAACAGCCCTGGGAAGGCTTGGCCTGTGCCACCCTTCCGCTCTACTGACTGAAAGGCATCTTATGGCTTATGGAGAAGAGAAAATAACCAGTTTAAAGGCAGAGAGATCTCACTCTTAACCGTGTTACTTTAGGGCTGGGGATCATTTCAGCAGCTGAGAAGAATTGATGGCTGAGTAGATGTCTCCTTGCATTAGTGGTTGTGCTCTGAGACCAAGCAGCAGAAGGAATTAAGAATCAAACGAGGGTTGTCCTGCATGGCAGCATCTAAAAATAAACCAACTCCATGACATGCTGAAATCTGGTAATCTTAAACAAAAGCTTAACTAAAAACCTTTTGAGAGAACAGGCAGGAAGAAAAGGTGGTCTTGACAGGACAGAAAATAAGGAAAAGCAGAAAAGTAAGACATAGGAGAATAAAAACAGAAAATATATAAAAAAAGCAAAACCAAGACCACTAATAAGAGAATTGTCAGACAGAAAAAGAAAAAGAGAACACACAGAGCAAGACAGAGTAATGAGACAGGGTGGAAATCGGATTCGGAATGAAATCTGGTAATAAAAGAACTGTCGGACATAAAACAAGCCAATGTATGACAGAGAACCAAGGAGACAGAGCAAGGCAATCTTTGAAGAATCAAACTAACCAGATGCAGCATCCAAGGGTAATTTGAAGAAAAGTTGATACTACTTCTGATTCGTAATGAAAAGCAAACTCGAAGAAGCATGTTCCTTTTATATTCAAAGGAAGAAGATACTGTAAAATTTATTTAGAAATAAAGCATGCAAGAGAAATTAGTGCCATTTGCATTACTTTTACAACAACGCGGTACTTCAGTTAAGGAAGTACAAAAAGCAGTTAAACCAACAAGATTGTAATGGATCTTGTAATCTGAACACTGATCTGATGTGTTCAGACTTCCACCCTGATCTAGATTATTGAGAATATCTGTGTTAGTTTCACTGGTTTCAAAATACACATTACAATATATACCTCACTAAGCCTGGAAAGAAACGGAATTGAAATGTTCATAAAACCTTTGATTGTGGAAAGCATTTTTTACATTGTCAGACTTAATAAATGATTTAAAAATGTTAAAGACCTTGACAGTAGAAGTTACTGTGAGAATCTAAGCTTTTCTCCAGTGACAGAACTGAAAATAAGTTAGAAGTGGATCATTCTGTTCATACTGACTTTATGTGGTCTAAGATTTGAAAGAAAGATTAGAATTTTTAGTAATTAGCTTAAGCAATTCAGAAATCTACTTAAAGGACTTGTAATGATGAGTCTCTTAAAATTTCTTGTGTCCGAAAGGTTTAATACAGTAAAAAAAATAGATGCAGGCCCTGATAGTGCATTTTCTGCACTGCTTCATGAATGCTCCTTCCTTACTGAGATGTTACATCTGAGATGTTGGTGTTTGCCTGTGGAATCAACTTTCTAAAAATCTTTGAGAAACTCATGTTTATCATTACTTTACTGAGCTTTGGATCAGATTCTAAAATGGATTCAGCAAAGTTGTTAGTATTTTCATTCCTGTATCTTCTAATAAATTTTTCTTTCTACTTAATAGATCTGAAGTGTTTTTTTTTTGTTTGTTTGTTTGTTTGTTTGTTTTAATTTGGCTTGAGTTGTTTCTGTTGTTCAAATACAGTCTTTTTGTTCCTATATTGAGCAAACACTGAATTCTCCAGGTCTTTGCTGATTTATCCTCTGGTATTTACAAGTAGTTTATCTAAACAGGTGTTCTGGATGTATGGTGTTGCCCTTGATGGGGGGAAGGGGAAAAGAAGCTAAAATGATCAGTTTATTTTTTTAATTAGTTAACTAAAACTTTTCGGTGAGAAGAAAAACAAATATTAACAAAGATTATACATATTTCCTCATGTGCAGGAATATAGATATTTGTACAAAGGATTGCCATTTCTCAGATGTGACTGTGTATTTTGGAGGGAAATATCAGAAATAACAGTTGAGACCTGAAGGTAAACTGAGCAGCTGCTCACGGCCTTGCGTGCATAGTTGTGGCCACTGTGGGAAGTCATCAACACATGTGTTTCTGCTGACTTCAGTGACCCCTGAAGGGAGCTTTGCAGAGCTCTTGTGATGTTAAAAATAACTTTGTACATTCTATCTGCTTTTGGGTTTGAGGATAATGGAGAAGGATGTACTGGCTCTGTGGACACATTTTTTTCCCGTCATTTTCCCCTATTTTTTTTCCTTAGGAGAAACTAATGCATTTTCTGTGTATCTGGAAACTGAACGTTTACACTGGGACATACTTGAAACAGTATTTGTAGCCACACGTACGTAGCTATGTGAACATTAGTGGGAAGGTGACATTTGGAGAGCTCTTCTGAGAACACTCAGGGTGACAGGAGGGAATGAATAATAGAAGTGCTGCTTGCAGAGAGTTCCTTCTCTCGTGAGATCTGTCACATCCTAAGTCATCATGTGTGATACACTTGAAGCAGTAAGTAAATTACCTCGAGGTACCTTTACCTTACAATTATGTATTGTAGGCTAATCTGCTTAGTGTTTTTTTTTTTTTTTTTTTTAGTTTAAAAAGAATTATAATGCTTAGAATGTTTGGCTGATCAGCTGGAGAGAAAATTCAGAAATGTAGCTACACATTGAGGTTAGAAATATGTTTCCATGAGATAAATATATATATATATATATTTCCCTTTGTATTGCTTGTAGTTTACCAAAGGGCTCTTGTCTATTGTATTGCCTCAAAAGACAGATCTCTTAACAGTGTTCTTGAAAAGAAGCTGAGTGTAAGAAACTTGAACTCCTCATTGAAATTCTGGATTTCAGGCAATTCCCAAGATGAAATGCACATCATATTTAGAAATGGAGTTAATAATTTATATAACTGTATGGGATTAAGCTACCTAGGGTTCCACATGCTTACAAAGAGTGTAAGGGTGCATGTGGAGTGATGCCTTAAGGATTAAAAATTTGATGGTGGCAATAAATAATGTACAATATTCAAATGTTGAATGCAAAAGACTTCAGTCGACAGAGTCTTACTGTGATTTATTTTCACGCTGCTCTGTGCATGTTCTTTCCACTGCTGTTCCTAGAATCAGTGGACCTCCTCTGGAGAGATTTGTCTTGGAGCCATGTGTACACTTTGGTGCTGTTGAAATGCTAACACTCGACTTGATGGCAAAATTAAAAATGCCAGAGAACTGGAACCCTACCAGGGCCATTTCCTGAGGTGTTCCTCAGTACTTTGCACTGGACAATTTCTACTCTTGAGTTATCATGTAAACAATAATACTTCTGTGAGACTTCTGTTGGATTTGAAGTCAATGGGAAAAGAGTGGAACTAAACATTTGTTGCATTTATTTTGATCTCTTCTGAAGAGGGAGCTGTTCCTATATAAGATTCTTATCCAGTAAGTAACTTGGCTGTTCTGATGGACAGTCTGTATAACCACTCTTGTAAAAATAATAAACGAAAAATGTAAAGACAAGAATTCAAAAGCTGAAACATAAGCAGTGGTCAGGTCAAAGTGAGCTGTAAAACCTTGAATTCTGTTTCCTTCTGCTTTTGATTTATGCTTTTGAAATTACAACCTCATCCTTCTGTCAAGCATTATACATAGCTGGCAACAAGGATGGGGATTAAGTTGGGAGATCTATGTAGAAACACAAAATAGAATTATTTTAGGCTCCTAATGAAAAACCTGTGGAAAAATCTGATTCTGCAGGGTGAGATAGTGTTTCCCCACTCAGAAACACACATGTTGTGGTAGCATGCTGAAGAAGAAGAAACACTGGACCCAACTGGACTGCTGCAGAAATAGCATTAGGAAACAGGAGCCCAGAAATGCAGAAGCTGGACTTACCTTCCCTCACCTGAGTCTTGTCACTGCCTTTCTGTGGAGACATGAGGACTTTTCTCTTTCACCACATGGACAAGCTGCTAGAAAATCCCTCTGAAGAAACTCTTACAAAAGATGTCTGAAATACAGGAAAGCATGAAGGGAATGAAAAGGTCAAACTGCCGTGAAAGATTGGATATTTCCACTCCTGGAAACAATACCATTAAGGGCTTTAAAATTGTAGATTGACAAAGAACAAATATAAGTTTTGTAAATTGGTTGCAAGTTTTCAAAAATTGGAATCAATTTTTGTACGGGAGGTTTGCACAGGAAACAGTCAAGACAGCTAGTGATGTTAGTCTGAGTATTTGACCCAGTGCAGGAGTTAGCTATAGCAGAAGCTATTTTGAACTTGCCAAAACAGAAGCAAATTTGAAGGTTCCATTACTAGGAAAACCACGTTGTTGGAATTGTATCAGCTGTAATCAAAGGCAGCAAGGGATAAAAAGACCTTGGTGGTTCGGTTAGAGCTCTCTATTTCAGATAAAGCACAGTTTCTTTTCCGAGATCCAAAAAATGGTTCAGAATTGCACCACGGATGCTATTCCCTTCAGTGCAGGTGGGGTTACTGAGTGCCAGCACTCGAAGAGCAGTGCAGCCTTTTAAAAAGATAATCATGTTGCTGATGAGCCCATTTTGAGAGACTCGGAGCTGTTGCAAAACAATAGAAATTGTGCCATGGAGTTCAAGCAATATAGTTCACTCCTGCAAAATTGCTGTATACAGCACGCTGCAAAATTGCTGTATGCGGTGTGTGGCCTGATCAATGAATCTGCAGCACCTCTTCTCCAGGGAGAGATCTCCCCAGAGGCAAGACGTTGAGAAGGAAACTAAATGCCAGTAAATGAAAGGTGTGAGGGGTTGAAAAGAGAGTGAGCTCTTCAGATAGTGCACTGAAGCAGCGGCGGGGCAGGGAGGCTTGCAGAGGAGCGGACGGTTTTGTGCCTATCCTGAGGATGCTCCCGGTGGAAATGCTTTCTGGGTGCTGGGTGAAGAAAAAGCTGGGGAATCTGCACAGGGTATCCCTGAGTGACAAGCACTAGCTGACAAACTGTAGTGCTCCAAATTATTACGTTGTCCAGAAAATGGCACGTAGGAACAAAATTACTGCGGTCTTGGAGTTAGGTGAGTGATGTTTCTCATCCAAGTAGGTGGTATAGCCATTCCCTCTTAAGAGCAAGTATGCAAGTCTGGCGAGATAATAAAATCTAGGTATTCCATATCTAATCAGTGGCTAGATAATGATTTCTGTGTACATCTTAAATGTGCAGAGTTGCTGGAAATAGAAGGTTGGCTTGATATAGCTAAATATACCTATAATATATATATAAAATAGCTTGATATACCCTTAATATACCCTGTAATAGCTTGATATACCCTTACAAAGAGCCCTCTGGCGTCTGGTTCCGCTTAGGTGACGATATCATCTTGGTTCTTCCATGCTGCATGTTCCCTGCTGGTGTGTGACAACAGTCTCCTGCCGTTCCATGAGCAGACATCACTGAGCACCGCTGCAGTAACACCCTGTAATGTAGTACATGGGCTCACCTCATCTGTCGTAGTATTTCCATATCCTCGTGCCAGAAGAGCAAAAATGGAGGCTTTTGTGAATTTTGTTACCATAAACAGCAAGGATGGCTTCTGAGCATTTAAAATATAGAGAAGCGTTTTAAATTAAGGGGAACTCAGTGGGGTTTTAATCCTGCTAATGAAGTTTTCTGGTAAACGATGCTGTCATCTTGGTGCCTTCATTCCAGCATAAATGGGTTAGTGTGTGAATGGTCTGGAATGTCATTACATTTAACCAAACCCTTGCAGCCTTTCAGTGGCAGGTAAAAGATACCTCAGACGTGCAGTGGCCGGGGTCGTGGCACAGCACTGTGCTGTACCTTGAATACACAGAGAAAGCAGATGGCCAGCAAAACAGAGTAAAGCTAACTTCAGATGTAGTTATTTCATCTCTACTGAAGGCTTTGAATGGGTGCAAGAACTCAGCAACTTATGGTCTTGCAGAAAAACTAGCGAGCACACACAAAAGCAGCTGTAGGGTATAGAAGTTAAAAATGAAATATTATCTCAGAAAATCAGAATGGTCTGGCAGTACCCTTTAAGAGGGGGGAAAGCACATGAGAAAATGCACAGGGAAGTTGAACAAAATGAACAAATACATTCTTTCCTACAGTACAGATCTTGGGATCTTGATTAACAATTCTTACTATCTTTTTTTTTTTTTTAATCTGTTTTTTCATTGTCTTGTCATTGTCTTGAATCTGGTTTTTGGAAAGACCTTATTGCAACCTAGAGAAAAGAGATAACTGGTGCCAAAAATCTTTACTGTTTGACCTTAAAATACAAATCCAGTAATAAGAGAGGGGGAAGACATAAAACATTTTTTTTTGCCTTTTTTCCAAATATTTGCAACATCACTAAATAAGATTTTATTTAGAGATTAGTGAAAAATGGTTTTAGTGATTTAGTGAAAAATGGTTTTAAATAAATGATTAATTCCTTAAAAATAGAAAAAGAAAGGGTGACAAAGGGAACATGAGGAGGTTTGGGGCGTCTAAAGAAGAAAGTGTTGTTATCTTCATAAATATCTGTTGTACTTAATGCCAGAAGGACAGTGTGTTCCTGTATCTTTAGAATTTTAACATATTCACAATAGAAATTTTTTTTTTTTTTTACAGTAGGTTGAACTTTAAGGAGAACATGAACATTAGGTATTACTAGTGAAACAGGAAGCACTTTATTCATGTATTTATTTATTTATTTATTTTACAAAACTAGGAATAAAATATCTGGAAAGTGCCACACTTATTCTTTCAATTTGCAGAATGCTGTCCCTGAGATCAGTGGTGGTACATATTCTGAAGGCTTTGAACTGTTGATATTTCTAGTTGGACAGTAAGAGACACTTCTATGCATTCTCAGTCCACAGTACAGCCACAAATCGACACTTTTCTGTTCTTGTCCATCCTGTGATTATTGTTTTTGGTAAAAGCTCTTTAAAACTTCAAGGAATAGTTGCAGTTCAATAGTTTGGATGATAGAAATGCTGTACTTGATTTTTCCAATTTAGCTAATCATTCGGTACAGTGAAATACAATTAGTTTATTTGTAGATTTGGATGCCTCACTCCATGAATCCACTCTAAATGTAATTGAGTTTAGTTATTCTAGTTGGACTGTGTGTAGCAGGATGCAATGACACTGTATTACCCATCTACTACCATATAATGTAAAGATATTG
The DNA here is from genome assembly GCA_034781795.1 of Crypturellus tataupa. Classification (NCBI taxonomy): domain Eukaryota; kingdom Metazoa; phylum Chordata; class Aves; order Tinamiformes; family Tinamidae; genus Crypturellus; species Crypturellus tataupa. The sequence continues at coordinate 7,999,724 of JAWLRI010000763.1, forward strand.
TAAAGCAATTACTATACTAGACACTCAGATCTATGCAATTCTTACAGACATTTCACTTATTTGTAGTTCAGTATCATTTATATGTGTTTTTCCCCTTTCTCTTTCCTATATTTTCCTTTCATTATCATTGTCGAAATCTGACATTAGCCTACATGAGTGCTTTGAATCATCAGGGTAGAAGTATACGACATGCTGAGTACAGAATACACTGCAGCATTGCAGCAGAGAGGGGCATCTTGAGATAATATAACACTGACAGCAGCCCAAGC
>JAWLRI010000763.1:8000092-8123393 GCA_034781795.1 Crypturellus tataupa
CTGCCCCCCCCCCCCCCCCCAAAAAAAAAAAAAAAGAAAACCATAGTGAATTTTATTGAAAATTATTGACTGCTATGTGGGCTGAAAGCCTGATTCAGTGTTCTTCAGTGAGGAAATTACAGCAAGTTATCTCACCATCTGTGATACTCATGTGGACTCTTCAGAGGAATGGCACAGTTGTTATCTATCAAATTGCTTTATCAAGCAGGCCTCCACACTATCAGGAGAGTGTTCTCACAGGAGGAAATAGAGGAAAAATATATAATGTATTGCTGTCCCATTCCTGTTCTTAAGATGCTTAGGCCCTTGATTTGCTGCCGTCCAAGAAGGCAGGTTTGCTCAATTCCTGTGTGGGCAGCACTTGGGCTGCAAGTTCTGTGCGATACCCTCACAAAACACTTTCACTCAGCTATGCCCTCCAGCAGTTGTACAAATCAGAAATGTAAGTCTCTAGGTTGTAATCCTTTAAGACGGCTTTCTCAATCTTCTGGGCTAATGTATAATCAGACAGCATTTCCAGAACATGCCAACCCAACCGGGATCAGGCATCTTCCTAAGCATTACATGGGCATTTTTAGATGCTATTGTTAAAAATCCTAAGCTAAAATGTTAATTGAACAATATCAAGCCATTGCAAGCCTGTTCCTTTCTTTAAATGGAGTTTAACAATGGAAGTGTTTTGCAAGCCAGCTAGCTAAAGCTGGCAAAGCAGAACAGTTGTCTCTAGTGAATCTTCCCTGTTTTTCTTTGATTAATTAAATATTCAACATTGTAGCATCCTCATTTCTCACTTGTTTGAACTGGATCAGCTTCCATTCTCAGAACATTTCAGTGCACCTATTCATGGTAATCACATTGCTGCTTTGAGGATGTGTATAAGCACACCCCTGGGAGTAGAGATTTTGTAGTTCTAGCCACACATACTACATACCCCTTACTCAAGAGTGTGTTTCTATTTTTTTTGTACTCCTGCCTTTCCCCAAGACTTCTTATATAATCCTCCCTCACACCATGACCTCATGTAGTGTAATGAGATATCAGAATAAGCATGATCCATCTATCAACATATAATTTGTCAACTGAGCAATCTGTAATTGTCACCATTGATGGAAAAAATAACACAACCAAATAAAGATCAATGGACTTTATTAAAGTTCTAGTATATGTCTTTCAATTTCTCATTTATTCAACTCAAGGGATTTTAAAAACCTCTTAATTGTTTCTTAATCTTGAGCTGAATTTTTTTCACAACATTGAAAATTGGGAATCGTTTGGTTCATGTGAATTGCAAGACATCACATTAGCTGGTGTGTGTGAAAAGACAATCGGTCTCTGTCAGTGCAGCATGATTGCAGAACCATTTTTCTCACATGATTTAACAAATGCTGGCTTTTTTTTAGATATGTTACATTAAAGTGTCTTATATTGAAATAACCTTGAAGGGAATGTGCATAATGGCACGTGGATTTCTTTTAAGCTCAGCTAGCAGTGGCTGCTGAGATACTGTGAGAACTGTAGAACTTCTTTACAAGATCAGGAATTCTTGGACTAACGCTTCCTTTTTTTCTCTTAGTGATCCATGATTTAATGCATCCTTATCCTCCTTGCCTGCTCTTGCTCACCTGCTTTTTCCTGTTGCACCCTCAGCAAGCAACATTGCAAAGGATGTGTCTAGTCTGGAGCTATGTGCATGCACTGGACAGCAGCAAGATGTCAAGCGGAACATAGAATAGCTGAGTTGTGCCTATCTGACCCCAAATATGATTATTTACTTCTGAAGCTAGAAACTGGTCTAATGCTTTTATGATTTCGTCAAAATCTACAAAAGTATGCCTAAGATACCAGAGGTAGAAAGGAGGGATGGTGGACAGGTAAAGCGAACTAAGCAATTAACACTAGAACGAAGGTTAATGTGAGCATGTTTTCGTATATCATCTTATATTGAAGATGTTTTTTTCCTGTAGGCCTTCATGTAACACGGAACTGTTTAACGCTTACATTATTCCAATAAGTGAAATTGAAATTGTATCATGTGCTGTTTTTAGCAACAATTGAAGAAAATCCTCTTTGGAAAGATTAAGTTGCATGTTGGTTACTTTAAAGTGTTTTTCTGGTTATGCTGCTAAATGCAGTTACGATCATGAATTGCTACACGGCCTTGGATTTCTTATACTATTTTCTAAAGCCAGTAAAGAGAGAGAATTAGAGTATTCCGATATACTTTACAAAATAAGTCTCTGAAAGCTTTTACTGCATTGTACTTAAGTACTACTGCAAACTATTCAACATTTAGTAAGCCGGATCCTATCCCTCTATTCCTGTGCCATCATTTAAAAAAAAAAAAAAAAAACACGGCCAAGAAATGACTGTAAATGCTTGTGAAGAGCAGGTGGAGTATGAGCTTTCTTTCCTGTCCTCAATTTTATAGATAAATGATGAAAAATATGAACTTCAAAATTCCCATCACTCTCCCTTTAGGGACTATTTATTTTAAAATCGTTATGTTCAGGAACCAGCAGGGGAGTAACTAATAGAAGAATAATCATTGTCTAAAATTAACTCTGATTTTCAGGGAAATACTGTATACACAACCGTACTGTTTATCAGTCTGCTCATCCAGTCCTGCTTTCCACATAGCTCCTGTATTTGCTGCTCTTGTCAGAGCTCCCTAAGTTCCTAAAAGGTTTGTAAACATTAACTACTATTCATAAGAGGAAGACCAAAATAATGTCCCAACTGAAAGATAGGGAAAACTGTGCTATAATACACATTCTGTTTGGCTGCAGCTTCCAGCTAATCAACCTGTATATAATTCCTTAATAAATACAGTGCATGCTGCCTCTGGCCTGGGGAGAGCATCTTGGAGGACATAGTTTGATTATTTCCATTATTCATGGAACATTTTGTAATACTAAATAATATACAAGCCATGGAAGATGGGAAACTCATTTCTGTTTGATCATAAACTGCAGATACCTCCAGGGACTGATGAGTATAAAATTGCTGCGTGCTATACTCCAGGCCCAATGACAAACATGAAGTCCACAGCTAGATGCAGAGGAGGAATCATCCATCTGTGCTCTGACTACCTTTGATCTGACATTACAGTTAAGTAACTGCAGTGGTGAGCAGTATATGTGCATGTACACATGCATACCTGGATATGTTGGCTCTGATACTTATTCCTTTTATTTATGATCCACATAGAAATTGAAAGGATGCCTTACTTCCACAAAAGTCATTATTATTATATTACTGCACTCTGAACCAGTACTGTGTGTGTCGCACTATGGGCTCTTTCCCATGAGAATCTCCTGTTTAAATATCCTACTTTTGTTTCACTAAGTTTTATTTCTTCTGCCTTCTGAGGATGTTAAAGAATAAGGTATTTTATTAATTCCGTGTGTAGGAATTCATTCTGATCTCACAGGACTAGGAGCGCATTTGAAATTGTGGGGAAGGAGGGGGTCTTCTTTATTCTCTTTGTCACTCTGTGTCAAACTGTTCTACTAGTAGAAGATGAAAAACCACGCTTGCAGTATTTTTATTATACTGTCGAAAAGACCAGCTAGAAAAGTGTTGTGACAGGAGCAAACAAGATCAGAGTAAGAGTCTGTTGCTCTATAGCAATGATGTGCCCATCTAATACGACACCTTTTAGGTTTGGTTGCCAGGTATCCTACCATTTCTGCTTCCTTTGAAAAGAAATGGGTTAGGGAACAAATCCATATGGTCAGATCTGGATGATCAAAGTGGGAAAAATCAAAGAAAAAATTGGACATGGGCTTAAAATATAAAGATGGAAAGGGGGAGGTTGTGAATAATGAGTTTTATAACCTTGACTACAGGCCCCTAATTTCAAATTTCTTTGTATTAAAAAGTCAGAGGGGGCCATGAGCAGCACATGGCTTCTACCACAGCCAGCTTCAGTGTGTTTGTCTTTCAGATGTCAGAAGAAATGTATTTGTTCATTCAACAATTTCAGCATGATGTTTCTGGACATGGCCTCTTAGTGCACGTGCAGCATGGCGCAGGCATTCATGCTCCAAGGGCTGCTCTTGTGTCTTTCCAAGGGAGTCTGGGGAGTGGTCAGCCTCTCACATGTGCATGTATTTTTACTCAAGAAGCAAGTATGCAACAAATAAAAGACATTTTCGGATGCTTCTCTCTATATGGCTTGCTTTCCATTCATTTCTGGGTGCCTCATGCTTAATAGCCTTGCTAATAAAAAAGAGAAAATCAATTTACTTCACTAGATTCCCTGGAGAGACAGCAAAAGTATAGGAGGCATCTCTGGTAAAGTTTGTTTTTGAAGGTTTGTTGTAAAGAGCTGCAATCTTTGCAAAATGTCAAGACAAATGCTTCTGTCTGGGGATCTAGGCTATTCTGCCTGGTCTTTCCTCCCACTGACCCTGCACTATGCACATTCTTGTTGAGCACATTTCTGTCTAGCACAGCTGGCATCTGCTAAATAGTATGTCAGAGGAATATCGTATTTTTTCCAAGGAAAGATGTTCATGGCTGGTGCCACAAATTTTCATAAAATTGTAGTTAAAACAATTGTGTTCATCATACTCTGTTATTCAATATATTACACTATACAGAGTTTGAAACTCACTGTGAATTCAGTTGATGAGAAAAAAAATATTTCTCTGCCTTTCTTCCAGCCTTTTCTTCTTTCTATAGCCAGAATATTCTAAATATATTTGTTTAATCTCATCTTTACTGAGAAGTCTTGTCTTTGTTGTGAGATTCTAAGGGTTCAGTGATGTGTTTTTGTTCCATTCATCCACCTCAACTACCCTATCTGTATCTAAAACCTGGATATTTACAGACGAGAGATGAATCAACGTATAGAGGAAAGTCATAGCAGAGCAGCACCTCCCACCAGTCCACGTTTGCAAAGAGCTTCTAAGAGTTCACGTGCACATAAAAGCAATTCTGTCTTCTTTTCAGCTCTTGAAATACAGACCCCATTTTGGTGGCCTGTCAGTGTATTATAAAGAGGCATTATGGATAATGCACCATCCGTCACTTCTGAAGACGTTTTGCAATTTATTAGCTAGGTAGTACAATGTGATATACAGTTCATCAGAAAACACAGCAAATGATTTAAGCACATGAGGTTCTTCTAGTCTTAATTGCTTCCTGTTCTTGTTTGTTGGATTGCTGTTGCTGCTACAAAGACTTTAACAACTAAAGCTCTAAATTTAGGATCTAGGGAACGGTATATATTTGGGACAAATCTAATCCAGTAAAATCAAATGTAAAAGCTGATTGCAGATGATGGAAAGATGAGAAAAAATTGCAAAGCAACACGCAAGTGTTCTATCTGTCTTCCACATTGTTTATGTATTTATTACCCAATACTGCTTAGGGTTAAACAACTTGCCTGAGGCCATACAGTTTGCGGGTGGAATAGGTTACAAAGGAAATAACTTGTAAGATGTGCTCTCTGTGTGCGGTTCTATTATTTGAGTGGCACTGTGCTTTCCACTTTAGAGATCTAAAATTCAGATATTTATGTCTGCAAACAATATAGACTGTATACAGTAAGAGTGACCCACTTCATTTTATTCTTTTCCTCCTTCCTTCTGCAATGATCCAGGATGTCTGATTTTTATAAAATGACTTATTCCTAGTTAGAATTTAAGTTAAGTGACTACAAGTTCAAGGCTTACATCTGCTCAGCATAATATTCCTGGACTATTGCCTATTAATTAGTCTTTGAAAATAGCTTTGTGAGCAAGTATCATGGGTCAGGATGATTTACACTTCCTTGAAATTAATCTAATTAATGGATAATTTCACTATTGTACTTTTTAAAAAGATGATAAAGTTCAACAATAATGGACTCCACTATGGATTTTTCTATCTATTAACATCATTATAGATCAAATTTGGTGATCAAATTAAATCATAGATGGATATTAAAAATCTTTGATGAAATGGTAATTTATTTTTAATCTCATTCCAGTGATGTTGTAATTGTGCCTCATAGGAGGGGAGAATAAAATGAATCAAATCTAATTTATTCATCACCAGACAAGAGCATAATTAAAAAATATACTTTTTTGCTTTCTTCTTACTTACATTACCTGGTTTGAATCTTGGACAGTTTAAACAACCAGAAAATCTTGAACTTCTTTGCATTTTGGTCAGATTGATTTCATATTGTACCTTAATGGAGCATTAGCATATCAATTCTTTCTCTCTGCTACAATTATAGTACAGTTTATTGGCTTGTTGATTCTGAATGCAAATAGAGTTCTTTTATATGTGGTTAGAACAAAAAGAAATGAATTAACTCTGTGTAATAGGGTATTTCACCCTAGCCAGTAGCTTAGCTTAGCAAAGAGTCTTTGGTTGCAAGTGGTTGAAGGTGTCTTAAAATTGCTCCTTTTTTAAGGATGTAGATGAGATGTCCTGTAAGCTTGTGTACCATGACTGGTTATGTGATTGCTTTATGGGATTTTTGGTACATAGTTGTTTTATCAAAACCTCTCTAATTCTCCTTTCTTTCACATTTGTGTGCAGTAAAATTTACCTGTACTTTACCCATGATTTATCAGTACTTTACCTGTATATAAAAATCCTGTGGTTAGAGAAGATGGAGAAAATTCTACTATTTTTAATTGACAGGAAACTTTTTTATTGGTTTCAGTGGTCTTTGAATTACCAAAGGGAAATACTTTGGTGGTAAGAAAGCAAGTTACAATACTTCTCTGTTTCTGTGAGCATCCAGTAACAAGAAGAGAAAAAAGCAGAATATGGACAGAAAATACCTCTTACTGTAGTCATCATTATTTAAACTGATTTTGTCTCTTTTTTTTTTTTTTTTAATGTCACGGACTCTCTTTTTTCTTTCCGTTTAGAGGGAGATGTCAGTTGCTGTCTCTTTTTAGGTGACATTACAAGATTTTTAGGGGATGACAGCACTGGTGCTCAAGAAAAAAAATAAAGAAAGGAAGGTTGGAATAAAATGTAAACCCTAATAGTTTACTTTGCTCCCTAATGCTTTGTACACTTTTACCCTTCAGTGGATGTCATATGACAGCCTTGGTACAGTCTTGGGTGATATGAGAGTCTAAATCGTTTAGGGTGAAAATTCCTCCTAACCCCACTTAAAAGCAGAGTGGATGTTATGTAATGGGGTCTGGCTGTGGTAGATTTGGGGTCACAGTACAACCTGTGCACATCACATTTCCTTGAGATATTTCTAAAGTATCGTCAGTTCAAGATGGCCGTTTTGAAACATCTTTGAAGTAGTATATAAAGACTTAAAAATAGATTGCGGTGCCATCTTCAAGAACGGCTTTTGTACTTGTCTGTCACAAAAGCAAAAACGTTTTTCACCAACCTGACCCCAAACCCAGCAGCTGCCATTATTCTAGCTGATGTGACCTATGCTGTCCCACATGGCATTAGTGAGATCTAAGATCTTCTGAAAATCTATTCTTAAAAGCTTTCTGCAGGTATTAACTGCAGTATTAACTGCTTCTACAGTTAATACTTCTGCAACTAATGCAGAAGGCTCCAGGGATGTTCTGCAATGTTAACAAAAAATAACAACAAAAAAAATCTATTAACAATTAGAGGAACTCCAGAGAAGTAAAAGAAAGCACTGAAAGAAAGCTTGACACCTTGGGAGCTCATCATTTGGAAGCCAAAGAAATAGAAATTCTGGGTATGCTGACAGGCCACCAGATGTTTGGGAATTCAAATAAAATGGTCCTAAATGGTCCTCTGGTCCTAACTCGAATGATGTGTTATTTTTCTTAATACAGTACAATTTAATCAAAACATGGATTTCAGTAGCAAAGGCTACTGAATTATATGTTAAAAGGGACATCATACAGGAGCCCTTGACCATTATAGTGAAAACAGGAACAAGATCATAACAGAAAAAGCAGTGCACTAAATAAAGATTTTGTCTGGAATGAGACTGAGTAACTCTCTCAAAAAGAGAAAGGGTATTTGAGATGATGACAAGAAGGATCTTTCCTCTAAGAGGAAAAATTATATTTGGAGGGAATTAAGGATGATGTTATCCAGCCAGACAGAGTAGTAGGTATAAATGCAGAATAGTTGAGAGAACTGAAGAAAAAAAGTGCTTAAAAACAATTATGAAAAGAGAAACTTTCAGGAAAGTTTAACAGTCAAACAGAAAGAAGTGACATAACTGCATTAAAAATATGGGGGATTAATGAATTAATGTTGGTAACTCCATTAAAAAAAAAAAAAAAAAAAGAAGAAAAGAATGATTGGAAACAGCAATGTGGATGGCATTCTACTCTGTGCCACAGCCAAATAGCTTTTTGGCTGTGTAGCTCTTTGGAGGAGGAGTGTATCAGTGAATGGTGAGAAGGATTAAAATTGGATGTTGTGGCATTCAGTACGGTAGTAAATTTTCAGGCAAGAGAAAAGTGAAGAAACTAGTGATATTTATGGTGAATGTTGAACAACCAAGAATATCAAAACAAAGATATCAATATTTAATACCTTGAAATATTCATCTCTGAATTTGGATTTTCTAGCCAAAAAAAATTGGAATCCTGAGAACAGTAATGTCTAAGCTGATTATTTTCTAGCTCTGTTAGGTAGGCTACATGTGCAAAAGCAATGACATTGTGAAGAAATATTCTGATTGCTCACGAATTTTGTTTCTGATTTAATGAAAGTTAAAAAAAAAATCTAATGAAAAAGGAAGGGCATCATTAATTTTGGCATTTAAAAGCAAATGAAAAATGATCTGCTGATTAGTGGTGTGCATTTGGTTCTTCTATCTTCTCTAGTAATCTGTGAATGTCACTTTGTATAACGTTACAATGAACACAATGAATAAACCAGGAGATGAAATAAGTTAGGATGAATCTTGCTTTCCTTCCCTCATGAGTGGACAACTTGTCTCATTAATCTGTGTAGCAATTTTAAATTTAATAAACAGCATTTTTGTTGAGATTTATGGCTAAAAGTCTGAGAGGCCCACTGAGGAAATCTTGTGCTACTTTTTTTCTGAGCACTGTGGGATAATTTTTATGACTTGCAGTGATTGCAGCAGATCATAAAATACTCTCGTAACTGGTAATGACGGCGCAAAGTGCTCCAAACCCAAATATCCTGACAGAAAACGTGGGCCCAGTGAAAGGTGGTCACGTGTGGTCACAGGACCCACATGGGGTAGTACATCCCAATCTGTTGTTATTTGGGGAATTGCCGTTTAAGCAACATGGAAGCAAAACTAGAGATACAAACTGGTAATAATTACCTAAAACTGAAGACCTTTGAGAGAAAATGATGGAAATATTGAAAGCAAACAAAAGAGCAAATGCAAAAGTACAATTACTTCATTCTTTGTATATACTCTGTGAATATCTTAGTCCCTAGATACTCCAGCCTTGCAAATAATGCTTCTCTTTTATCCACTAGCATGGTGGAAGTATGTGCTAGTTTTTTAACAAGCGAATATAGTTATGTCCTAAACTGAACTTCAGGAGAACTCAGCTTTGCCTCATACTTCCCAGGGCAAATTATTTCATTTCACTGATGAAACAGTGAGACACAACTTCCCTGATGGAAAGGAGAACTCCTGGTTTCTACCTCTTTGGGGCATTACAATGAGTTGATTTGGGTCTGAGTGTCCTCATGCTACTGCTTTGGACTCGAGTGGTGTAGAGGGGGATTGAGAGTAAATGGTTCTTGCCGTGTTCCTGCTTGCGAGATCTAATACTGCAGCAAGTTTGAATTTAATTGAAGAGCAATCCACAGACTGTACGGGGCAGTGTTGCCACTGTCATTTTCACTTACAACCGGGTAAAACTTAAGCTCTTTGTGAATGTTTCTTTCTTTGTTTGCTTCTTGCATGCAAATAGGGAAAAGGGAAGGGAGAAGAGGAGTTGGAACCATTTTGTGAACCTTCTTCTATACTTGACAGGGTCTCCATATTTCATGGACAAGAGGATGGAAAACTGCACTAGGTGCACATTTGTATCATATTTCTTCTATCAAAATGGATGGAGACTGTCAGCAAAATGTTCAGGGTCACCTATGGTACACTGGCTAGGTGAAGTTTCTTTTGAGTTTAAAAAAGGCCAGAGAAGGGATGCTTTTGCCTTTTCACATCCAGCACTTCCAGTTTTTACATAGATTCCTGACATACGTGTTTTGTATCTTATCTTTATTAGACATAGACATATAGATGCTAGATCCATAGTTTTCTATGTGAATTTTCCACAGGGTTTTCCTTGTGAATGTGCTAGTTCAGAAAAGCATTTTAATATGAAGTATAGTATGAAGGCTTTCTAAACAAAATAGATATACAGATAACCCAGATTAATATAAATCTGCAAGAGTAATTGAACTAATCTGTAATATGTATCTCTTTTATTAAAAAATTAACTCTATGATTTTTTTCATCCGCTTTAAAAATGTAAATCTTGAAACTCCAGAATTAGCTCTGGAGTAATCTACATGGAATAAATATATCTTCCTTTCATGTGATTTGTCAGTGTTTATAGTAGGCTTGTACACAGAGTTTTCACCATTATTTTCCAAGGCAATAAAAGCAGCGATGCAGAAAAGCCACACATAAATGTCAGAAAACAGAGATACTTTGTTGCATTCCAAGGGCTTTGAAGGTCAAGTTCAATTCGGTTAGTTCACCCAGCATGAGAGGAGTATGATATGATGATAGAATATGTGTTTAGGTAGGATATATATGTTACTGTCTCTGCCCTATTCTATCAGGATAACAGATCAGCGAGAGATTAAACTTCACTGCTTGGAAGAATTTCTTTTGGAAAACTATCAATTTTTATATTTTCCTCCAGCTCCTATTGAGATGCTCTGTAGAAATAATGAATCCAAAGCATTTGCAGCTTTTAGCACAATGGAGATTGTCTCCTGATTGTGACTTTTGGATGCTGTCCTAATACAAGTATCCCATTCAACAAAATACATTTCAGATCGTGGATTTTATTGTAAATGCAAAATTGCATTTTGCTTCCTTCTGGTGAAAGCCAGGTCACACAAAAAATCCCTAAACTTCTAGAAGTGAAAGGAGAGCAGAAAAGGCCGAGATCACCTACTGCGGACTTGTCACTATTTTTCAAACAGGCAAGGAGTCTGTTCTGCAGGATCCCACCAGGCTTTCCTGTGATGCCAGTGCTCTGCGAACTCTTTTTTTCATAAAGTGAAGATATGATCAATAAAGCTCATAATTAAATTGAGGCCACTGCCTTGATCAGTGCTTTTATTGAGTTTCAGTGCCCTGATTTAAAGAGCTCCCTAGTCAACTGAGGCATAAGTCATCAGCTTCTTGAGCAGTATCGGAGCAGTCACTGCGTTCTGTAACTATAATGCTGCATATTCTCTGCTATCTGGAGAGTCTCCCTCGTGTCGGCTTCTGATAACCTCTCGCTCATGTTCTCCAAAGATGAATAATGAACTGATTCTTACAAGTAGTCGGAATACAATTGTACTCAACAGGCAAGAAATTTTGTTCAAGTTCCTGCTGGTTTGCAACATTCTCCTGTGATTGTATCAGCAGCAGTAAGTTAAGTAGGGTCAGACCATGCCAGTGCTTGAAAGGAAAACCTCTGCCAAAAATTGTACGGGCTATTTGCCCATCCTTGTCAGTAGTGAAGAGACTGCATTGCTCAATGCAGCCCCTCCTACAAATGAGATTTAAAGTGTGGGCCTGACTACTGTTTTTCACTTGGATCATAAAGTTCCTGGGTCCGATTTACATGCATACAGTGTTTAACACAGTTGATCTGCATCATAGATTGAAAGCTCAGTGCTGTGCTACTGTGAAAATAATATAAGACTGTTAATGCACACTATATTAATGTCTTACTGAGTAATGTATGTCTTAGCCCAAAAAAACCCCAAACATTTCAAATCCACCCTAGAAATGAATACAGTGTAAATCCAACAAATGTCATGTTGCTTCTGCACTTGAAAATAAATTCATCAAATAAAATGACCAATAATCCAGTTCTCCTAGTGAATATCAAGTCCTTCTCATGCCCCTATTTTCTCAAAAAATTGTTGTCCTGAAAGATTGTGTACCATAGAAATAGTTTAAATTCTTTATCTAAACCTTAGTTTTGAGAGATCTCTTCAGAGGTGGCACTGGTATCCTCGTGTCAGAATTCTTCATTATTTTGTCTTTTTTTCAATAGCTCTTTTTCCTAAGATCTCAGGATGGAAGCCAGCATAAAGAATTCAGCAGGGAAGGAGTGTTTTCCTCATTTAAAACTTTATATTCTCAGGTACATTGCAAAAAAAAAAAAAAGAATTACAGCAGAAAATTCCCATTACAAAGTAACTGGTCTCATTAGGTCTCGCTATTGGTTATAAATGACTATATCTATTGAACTGGTATTCAATATGTCAGAGAAACATCATGCGTGGAATCATGGAGTGATACCTTTTTTGATGGAGTACATTGAAATTGAGTCCTATGGAAGAGGATGGCTAGAAAATGTTTTATCTGAGGAGAACATGTACATGCATGTGTCTGCTGAAGGGAAAAGGCCTTGCCAAAACTGTTTAAAACCCTCAGCTCCTTATTTTCTATAAAGGGTAGTCCAGGGAGCCTCCTTTTAGTCCTGCGAGCTGAGGACAACTCTCTTGGTCAAACACAAGCGAGTGAAATCAGCTGCTCCAACCTAAGGAACAAAAATCTTTCTGCAGATTGGCTGTAGATCAACCTCTCCACCTAAGAGTAGTTTCTGCCTAAGTCATCGTGGTCCTCTGAATTCACATCCTCTTTTAAGCGTGGTGGTTTTGAATGAGACCTTCAACTTGATGTTCAAGACTTGTAGGATCTTCCGCTTTGGAGCAGAACCAGTTGTTCTGGCAAAGCCTCCAAGAGCCCATAGGCCTCTTCTCTGTAACTGTGGATGCGAGTGTGTGTCCCCACTGCTGGAACAAGCTGTTAATCTACCTTGGGTTAAGGTGCACTGGATGTCTGAGAGTGTCAAAAATGAGCTAAACCGAGCAATGACTACCTGCTGCTCTCCTTTCCATGCTTTTGCAGGTGCTCCGTGGCAAAGAGAGCAGCCGGAGCAAGTTTCCAAAGAGCAGCATGGGATGAAGCTGGTGTGAGGGCCCAGAGCCAGGCTCTGGCCAAGCAACAAGCTGAGCAAGATCCCTGATATCTTCCAGTGTTAACTGACCTTTAGAAGGGAACTGAGGCACAAAGCCAATTTTTGTCATTAGCTTCGTGTCCAGCACAGAAGGCAGAGACTTTACACAGACTAATTCAATGTGGGAAGTTCGAGCTTGTCCAAATGGTGGTAGGAAAGTACATATCACTTCTGTGAATTTCTGGTTATGCAGTTTTTGCTCCACACTATAAATTTTCCCCTACAGGTAAAAGTGAGTTGCAGGAAAGCAAAGATTTCCCGCAAAAGATATTTTCTTCACAGATGTGCAGCCTGAGATCACAAGGTTGCTGCAGCATTTTATTTACTCTCATTTCTTCTGCCTCTGGGCTGCTGTCATATATTTAATTTTGTTTGATTTTTTTTTCTTATCTAGAAGTTAGTACTTACTTCATGAGGTTATGTCACACTGTAGTGTTTGCTAGGCATATAGGCAGGTGATTAACATTCGTTCCCCCTGCTGTGTACCAAATGCATTGAGGATGTTACTGCTAGGAGCAAAATCAGAATTTCTCTTGGTTTGACTTTTTAAGCTATCATATTCCCTATGAAATAGATTTTTGTAATAAGAAATTGTATTTCTAATGTTTTACATAAAAATGAAGAAAAGCAACAGGCTTTTAATAACTACATCTTTTTTTACATAGGGTTCTGCAGACCACTCTGCCTTTTTTTTATTCTCTAGCAGTCTGTCTTGATTTATCTGTGGGGCTTTTTGTTCTTGTTTTTTTTTTGTCTTTGGGGCTATTTCTGGTGAAAGAATCAACTCTCTGAAAGGAGCTTTACATGAAAACGTTGGTAAACAGAGTGTCTGCCAGAATGCTCTCGACACCGGTCATTCGTTCTTAGGGTGTTGCCTGTTGTGCATCTCAGTACATTTCTGTATGTATATAGAGGTCATCAAATGAGCATATCTGGCAGGGTAGGAGTTAATGCTCATGTGTGGGCTCCTTTGAACCTTTTCCCAGCAGGTGAAAAATAGCTACAATCAGGTGGTAGTTCAATAAGTAGCAGCAACCAACTGCCAGGTTGAAAGATCACAGATTCCAGCACCAGCAGTTCTATTACAGGGGAGCTCACGTCAGCCTGTGTGCGCATCTGAAAACTTGCCAAGCTATTGATAAGAAGAGCTGGGCAATAATCCAGAGTGAAAAAGCATCATTTGAGAAATGCAGAGGCACTGCAGACGCCTCTTTTTTTTCTTTTTTTAATACTGCCTTTTCACGCAGAGGCTACATTAGTATTTATATAATATTCATCTACAGCTAGTGATCAAGCTCACTCCAGTTGCGGAGGACACTTGACAAATCAATAACAGCATTTTTAGATTAAATATCCGTAGCTGATCTTATAGAATGAAAAATCAACAACCTTATTTCAATTATATACTTCTCTGCCATTGGTATTTTAATATGCTAGATCTAAGCCACTGGGCAGCTCCCAGTTACAGTATAAAATGAAACAGCGACTGACAGAAGCAGGGCCTTGCTCGGGATGTTGGGTTGCTTTGGTGGCACTGTGACTCTTGCTATAGAAAATTGGGGCTGTGCTGCTAACATGCTTGTGCTTTTTAAGGAGCAGAGGCTGCTACATAGGGAGTCCTGGGCCAGTGGCACTCTGCTGCAGAGAGCCCAAATCCAGCTTCAGGTGAGCTGGGAAAGAATGGCCATAGGATATGAAGAACTCAAAATGCCAGAAAGCCGAGTATCGATTTAAGAGCTAAGATCTTTAGAAAAAATATATTCTTTCTTCTTACACTGAGTTAACAGAAAGGAGGAAGAGTGATGCAGATTAATTCTTGAATTCTGGCAACATTTTGAAATTTGAGGTGCTCAGAATTATTGAGACTTTTCAAACAGTGATTTCTTATGCATGCCAGCTAGAGGTGCATCTACAAAATATTTCTAAAGTTGCTCCTTGAAGTTTCAGTTTTTTCGCCTTACGCAATTTCATATCTTTACCCCAATATCTGTGATCTTTTTATTGAAAAGAGTACTTGTAGCAAAGTTGTGCAATTATCTGAGTCTAAAAGTCAGTACCCACAACCTGTCTTTGTGTAAGCAATGAGGCTTTTATTATAGACTGCTGCTGCTGCTACCTCCTTTGTACAGACAGCATTTGTCTGCTGATCCACTTCATTTCTCATTTAGGAGGAGCTCAGGTCAATTTGACTTACCATAGCTAGTTTGATCTCCAGCATTAGCTGCATATCCTTAGCTTTTAATGAAAGAAGGTGTTTGAATATGTTTTATTTTGTTAAGAAAAACATTGTGATGAGCTGTTATAGCATCATTCATACAGAATCAGATTGGAAAAACTGGTGAAAACTGAATTATGTTGAAAGATTTGAACAAGTGGAAAAGATGTACAATGAAAAAGAACTATGCTCTTGAAGCTCTTTGATGGTACTAGCCGTAAAGAAAGATCAGAACACCTATAGGTGAAGAATGCAAGAATTAATGGATCTCCTATTCATACTTTCTCAAAGCACCATAAACTTTGAACACCGTTTAGATTTAGAGTGAAGTCTTAGAAGAATTGCTTTCCAGGCCATAGAAAAGAATATAACTCATGTGTTTCTTTCATAAAGCCTTTTCTATCTACTTTGTATGTACTTTCTGTCTTGAATCTGCATCACTGCTCTTTCTTTCTGCTCCTGCTCCTCTGCTTGCTTCCTGTCTGGTTACATTCCAGTTCAGCAAAGGTACTCTTCTCTGGAAAAAAGTTCAAATTTTGCTTTAATTTTAATTTTACTAGTTTCTGAATCTGAACCAGATCTGACTGTTGATATAATGTCCTACCTGTTTTATGTTCACAGAGAAAATGTTGCCAGCCCTTGCCTGCAGAGCCTTTGCACATATTCAGATTAACATTCATTTCTAGTGGAAAAAAAAAAAAAAAAGCTGCCAACTTCATGCAAACATTGTTTGACACATTTCTGTTCTTAAAAGGATCTTTGCTATATAGTTGCTTTGCTGTGTGTCTGGAGAATTTTAGGACCTGCATGTCCCTGTAAGCAGGTGTCCCTGTTAGTGAGGTTCAGGCAATCGCTTGATAAAGATGCTTCCAAGAAGAATGTGTGTTTATTCCAATACTAGGGAAAGAGGTAAGGTATGTTCAGCCAGGGTACTCCCAGAATTTTGTATTATGCTCTGTTGTAACTGAAAGCAGTAGTTGAAGATGAAACTCCAGACCATAAAATACAAAATTAAACTGTTTTTTACATATAGCAGTCTACAAAAATGAAACAAATGCAGTAAGTGTAACCATTATGGTTTTCAATAGGTATTGTACATGAATAAAAGGCCTGAAAACTTGCATTAGTACATGTAATAGATGTAGTATAATATGCAGAGTTATTAAAAATATGATTGACTTCTTCAGCATACTCATAAAGGTGGCTACTGAGAAAGTAATAGAATATCACAGCATATCCTGTCATTTAAGAGACACAGAATCCTCCTATGGCTCTTTACCTTTCACTTGTCCTTCCAAGCACGGTGGCATCATGCATCTGTGTAAATAACAGAAACAGTTAGTGTCCTAAAGACCAGTTTCTGAAAAAGAATGCTTATTTTTAATTACTGCTTGAGACATGGAACTTTACAGTTTCCAAGGAGTCCAAGGGATTATCTTCCATAACATCATATTCAGTTTTGGTACTTAATATGTACGGATGCAGGCAGAAATAATAGCAGTGATAATCCTGAGAAGCAACTGTGTTCTAGAGTAAAAGTTTGGGAGTGGATTCCATTGATTCCCTTCGTTATCTGAAGGAAGTTGCTTTTGGCTTCAGTTTATGTGTCTGTAAAATGGGTTTTTACTGTTAATATTGCTAGGATGAGGATTTATCACTGCTTGTAAAGTGTTTTGACAGTCTCTGCCGTATTATATATTAAAAGTGGCATAGAATTGCTGTTGGGCTGGAAAGCATAATAAAAATGCTTACTATATACCTCAGTAAAATTTACAACTTGTGAAATTTTCTTCTTATGCTGAAAATATTTCCTTTTTTTTCCCTTCCCACAAGGCAAGAGTACATGAAACAAAGACATGTGTCTCATTCTTCTATCAGGCATTATTAAACTTTAAAAAATGGTCATGTCTTGCCCATGCTTCTTAACAGATTATGAAAGAAAAATTACTTAAACACACTGAGACTGTTGCGTTCTTGCCAAACTAAGGCAAATGAATCATCCTGGCAAATGATAATTAGCCAAAAAGGGTTTATAAATTGTATTAGGAAGCATGCTGCTGAATTGAGATGCATATACATCCATTAAAGTATTATTGTTGATGATATATTTCCACCAAATTTTCTATGAAATTCTAAACAGCAATAGTATCATGACAGTCCTGTCTTTATTTCATTTCTTCTTTCAACAATGTGAATATAAAACTCAAGCCTTAAAGGTGTGAATCCAATCTGCTGCTTATTGATTTTGAAACGCATATGAGATAGATAGCCTGATATCTGAGAAATAATCAAAATTGAAATTGGAATTATATTATTGTGGAAATTGAATGAAAGAATTTGAGAATAAATTGTTTTATGCTAGTGTATGTTTTCTGTCCAACGGTGTCACAGGTATATCCTAATTTAAAATATGTAAAATTACCTGATTTTTACCTTGAATGACTGTCTACTTTGGTTTAATGTCATTAACAAATAACAAAAACCAAGGTCCTGTAGTACAGGACTTTCTTTTTATAAGATTGGTAATTTTCTTCCTGCGACTATCAGCTTGATTAGTCTAGTATTGAAATAAATGGAATAAAATCTCATGAAAGCTACTATAGCTTGCAAATCTTCCAGCTATGGATCTTTTTAAAACTGTCTGCTCCTCACTGAATAAGTGTCAAAAAAGTTTGTAGCTGAACATATATTTTAATTAAAATACTAGCTGTATCAAAACATACATATTATGTTTATTGGAAACATATAGAGATCAAGACCTCTGTATATGGAGAGTGAAAATGTTAGAGGAAAATTTCTTCACATCCATGAGAAATTAATATGGAATTAAATGCTAAGTTGCTAATGAATACTGTCTTCTCTCTCACGTATAGGATGATTTATAAATGTTTAAAAATGATGAAACAGACAAGGTTTGAGGCGAAACAGGGTCTGGAGCTCATCTCCAACATAGTTCCATTTTTTTCTTTTTGTCGTGCATTGATGTGATTTACAGTTCTTGAAATCTCCAATGCTAAATTTAAGTTTTATCAGGGGAAATATAACAAAATTTTCTCTATGTTCTCTATTTCTCTTTAGAGAGATTTTATAAGAACACTCACAGACAAATATTTTCTTGAGTAGGTGAAAGAGGAAAGAATTTTAAGGACAGCAAATTCTTTTGAAGTTGCCCATTAGAATGCAATTACTCATACAGTAGCCTGCTTTACTTGATCCTTAAGAAAGCTAAAATTATAATAGGCAGGTGTATTGAGTGGATTTTTTTATTATTATTATTTTTATACTGAAACTTGTGAGACCAGTGAAACTCTAATGTCTTCCCTCAGAGAACACACATTGAATTTCATGACTTTAATATAATCTGCAGTGGAACTGAATCATTAGCGCAAACTTCCTTTGTACAAGTTAAGTAGACACTGAGTTTGCATATGGCTATTTTGCTTTTCTTCCAAATGATTTTAACAGATGCCTTCATTCCTTTCAGCTGTAAAAACTCCTTTCTCATTGAACTGTTCTTCAGCTAGTATAGGTTCTTGATAGCGAAACAACACACATGTATGAAAATCTGCCGTTTTGTTTTTGAAACAGTGTTTTGTTACATAACAAAACAAAAGAAAGCCACAGACAGACTTTTCCTTTGTATTTAAATATGACAGCTGGCATCTTATGGAGGCCAAGAGTTCTAGCTATGCAATCTGGATTGTTTGTGGGGGCAGGGCTCCAAGCAGCTCCTTAGGAGAAGTGTGCAGAGATGACTGCAACATTTTCAAGTTCAGAACAAATCTGCGCAACATTAAGCAAGGATATTCAGCAAGCCACGAAGGCAAAATGTGTGGAAATCTGATAGCAGCATCGTACTGGATCCAACTGTGGACATGTGAAGCATGCACATTCAGAGAAGCAGGACTAGTTTTCTCTTTGAATGTTTGCAATATTTTTATTCTGATTTACAGTAAGTAATGTGATTCATTCATTCTCTTTCTTATTGCTGTGCAATTATCACTTGTGCTGCACATCTTGGCTGCTCTTAACACTTACAAGGCCTTGATATATAGCTAAACATTTCTGACTCCATCTGGTACAAAGAGAAGTGACACAGAAGTGCTCCCCAGCCAGTTTATTGCAATATAATGTAAATCTGTTATAATGCAATTGATGCAAAGTGCAGGGGCTTCCATGAATCCTGAAGGCTATTATGCTGCCCTCTGAAGCTTTGCTGATTTTAATTTTACATTACATTGCCATTAATTAACTCAGATTTCCCCTCATTGAATCATATTGCCAGAATACTGCTGTTTTCGGTCTCTGAGTTCCCCTTCTCCTTCTAGTGATCTTGTTCACACAAGTTTTCCAGTCTTTTCCTTCTTTTTTTCCTTATAAACCTGCAGCCTTCTACACATCAAAACAAGTAGAACTACGCGATTATGCCACCGTAATACACAGTGCAGAATACAGTCAACTCTTGTGTATAGAAATACAGCAATAACCCATCAGGTTTCCTGCATGTCTGTGTGATGCTCTCTGTTTTTCTGTGTTCAGAAATCTGAAGAATGCAAGTCCAGGACTAAGCCACGTAAGCTATTGGTGTGGTTTGTGTTCAGTAAAACTTGGTCTCCATCTTTTGTGATGTGTTTGCAGTGTAAATAGCATTGTTTCTTCCACTCAGCATTTTAGTTTCTTCAGACTGTCAAATGAACCTCCAAACAAAGAAAAGATTTGTCTTCTCATGGGGTTGCAGTCAGAGTTCTGCTTTTATCCCTCCATCACTCTCACAGCACCTGTGATCTTACTGCCTTTGGGTACAAAAAGCCTTTCGCATGCAGAGCCTGTGGGTTGCTGTGAGCTGGTGGGGTCTGTAGACAGGAACTGTAGGGATCACATTCAGTGTTCAGAGTTGCTATGTACTTATTTTCTATTTATATTACTGTTTAGAGTGATAGAATTATGTTCAGTGGGGTGATTAAGCTGTGGCAAATTAGGTAAAGTTAGAGTGTAATTAAAGTACTATTAAAAACACCTGTAAGTAATCATTGGCCCATTCCCTCAGGAAAATGGTAAAAAATGACCTTTGAAATAGAGTATTTCATCTAGAATCTTTATATAAACCCTCTAGCATGGCATGCTTTGTCCCCAAGCAATTTGTCTAGGAGTAATTGAATGCAGTGTTTCAGAAACTGCTAAAAATGAGGGGAACAGTGTATTTTCTTGCAAGTTGTGCTCCTGTAGACTAAGGAGATACACAGAGAAAAAGATGATATGTGTTCATGATTGCATTAACCAGTTCAACCAGCTGGATAGGTTAGAGGGGGAGACAAAGGTTAATTAGATACAGACTTAAGAGCTGTTACATTATTAACTACGGAGGTTGTTGTGCTCAGGATAATAATGCCTTGCTTTGCAAATCTCTGAATATGGGAAAAGGCAGAGGAGTGTGTTGAGTTTGCCAAGCATCTGTTTTCAAATATTTAAAGTTTGAGTATTATCTTCTGTTGCATGGGAATGATTTAAGATTAGCATAAAATAAATAATATTTTTATGTATCTTTCTCTTCACAATAAACTTGGTGTGGATGTAATGGTCATTTGTATTTTCTTTGTCATATATCCTGAGCACTGATGGTTTTTCATGGAGGCTTTTTGCATATGCTATTTGCATATTTTTTTTCATTGCAAATTGAAATAAAATTTAAAATTGGTATATTTTTTGAAACTTAGTAAAAGAAATTATGATTTTTGTTTACACAGAACTGATTAATTTTCAAGTAGGTCTAGAAAATTCCTGAAATCTTAGAAATGAAGAAGCAACAGGATCACTAACATATGAAATAATTACTAGGGAAGCTTGCTAGAGCTTTCCTCTCATTCTACAATACAAGTTATCTGATTTTTTTAATTAAAAACAATTTTTTTTTTTTAATTTCCTTTCTTCTTTTCATTGCAGAGAAAGTCGGTTGTTGCTGTGAGTTTCCTTGCAGCCTTCCTCTGTCTGATCATCGTTCGTCTCTCAAATGAAGTTAGCTTCCCCCTCATCCTAAACTGCTTTGGACAAACCAGTGTCAAGTGGATACCGTTTTCTAATGGCCAAAGGCCGCCTGTGAGAACCCACTATGGATATATAAATGTGAAAACACAAGAGGTAAGACCTTGTATCAAAACAGTGCACTAGAAAGGAACTGCAGACCTTTCTAACTGCAAGTAAATGTCGAGGGGAAAAAGTAAGCAAGTAATATTTCTTTTAAAAGTATGTGACCATTTAAATGACCACTGAATACTTTGAATTTCAGTAATGCCTGTAGAAGGTAGAACTTACCTCAAAATAATGCTTGATTGCAGTGATTAATTTTTATGCAAGCAATATAAATTTTCAATTTAATTTCAGGCCTGACATCTCTCAATTCAAAGGAAAATTTCTTGTGTGTATTCCTTATAAAAGTTCTAAAAGTTTTTAATTTTGCCTAGGATACTTATGTAAAAGATAGTTTATCAGTATTTCTAGGTGTATAGTAGAGAAGAAACGAATAACTTATGAAAAAGAAAAAGAACAGGTATGTATATAGAGAAGGTACAGAGGTAGGGATTTATTGGATTTTTATAAAATTATTAAATTAATACTTGTTAATTAAAGGAAGACCAGGTGTGTGTATCCAGTGTGTATTCTGAAGTGCTTTGGCCTATAGACACCTTGCAAAATATTTTCTTTTGATTTGGGAAAAAAGCATTTTACAAGAATTCCTGATTTAAATTGTCTTAGGGGAAGGAGTATCTAATGACCTTGCTGGGTTTTAGTGTTGATGGTGATTCCCTTCCAGCCATCTTTCCTCCCTTTGTGTTTGCTGCTGAGCACCAGTGCAACCTTGGAAAATAAATTTGCAAACATAAAAAAATAAACTCTTTTTAAAAGTTATTGCTGATTAGTTATAACACTATCAGTCATGAAAAATATTAAGTTCCATGTATTAGTATTATTTTTCTTTATGAAATTACAACTATTATATTCATATATGGAATGCATTGAAATAGAACTTCTGTAGCCAATGAAAGTACTTTACTACTTTATGGTAGCCAGCCCCGTGAATTTATTGAAAAACTTATTGTGTATTAGGGTTCTAAAAATAAACATGAGAATGAGGAAAAGATGTCATTTTTACGAGCAGACCAGAGTACTTTTATCTACAGAGCAAATAAAGGACAAGAACTAGAAAAGAAAGCTGAGTCAGGATGTGAATCCAGTCCCAGAGAATGGAACTCTGCTGCTGAGTTCACAGGGGTTAAAGATTCTTCACGTTCAGTATGAAAGGGCCAGGAACCCACTACAAGTGGAAGGGCCGTTTGCTCTGTGTGTCCCTGGGTTTTGCAATTGCTACCATGCTGGGCAGGGAGTTGGAATGAGGCGGTGCTGCCATGGTCACTTGATTGCTATCAATGTAAGTGGTAACAGGAGAGGAGAGGAGCATGCGAATCCATTGCTATTTATTGCCTTCATCAGAGGTTAGATGTAGCTTGCGGGAGCCTTAATTCATTCTTAAATTTGATAACACGCTTGGAAGTCCTAGCAGTAAATGGAAATGAATATCCTGAAAGTTGGTGGCCAGTATTGATTAGCCAGATATTTGTCTCAATTTAGCTTAGGTCGTGAAGTACTCCTTAACTGTAGTAACTTTAATTTTTTCCCCTTGTATTTGCAGATTGCGTTAATATTTTCTAATTAAAATGATAACAAAGAAACTCAACATGCCTCAATAACAGAGAATGCTCAGTATTCTGATTTAATTATTCCCTTTGTGAGAGAAGTTTTATTGTGCTGCCTATGTGAAAAGGTTTCACTAAGCTAATATTTCTTGCTCATACTTGCTTTTGCAAGATGGGACACCTACCACCTCATGAATGGGCACATCCAAAAAAATTATATCATAGGAAATTATCAGAAAATTGTAAGATGGAACAGAAGAAAGAAGAGAAAGCTTTTAATAGATAAATTATGACTTTTATTGAGAGAACAGGTACACACCTTCTAAGTACGTGTATGATTTTGCAGGATCTCCTTGGAAGTCTATCACCCCACTGGGTCTAATGTCTCTCCTGCTGCTCAATAATAACTCACCTAGACAAACTACTTCAATTCCTTTCCCATTCTCCCTCTCATATTTACTTTGTGAAGGAAAAGGAGAAATAACCCATTTTCTTAAAGATAGGTGTTCACTTCTTTGGGTAAAGCTGAATCGAAGCGAATGTAGAAACGCAAAGAGATTTTTGGAAAATCAGTTACTTGGCAGTTAAGGCTGAGATGTATATTAAAGAAGTTTAGGAAATACAATGATACAAGCATTCAGATTTATCTCAAGTAGAAACCAGTGACGTGTATATTTTTGGGTGTGATCAAAATACTGCAGTAAAGACGTATTTCAAGTGTATTTTGTATTTGACTTGATAGTTTAATACTATGGAAGTTTCATCACAAAAAACGTCTGAAAGTGTTTAAAGTTACTATAGCTAGATTATATGGGAGTGTTTAATATAAGCTGTGAAGAGAGACATAACAATCTGTAATTAAGGCTATGCATAATACAGTGTTGTTGCTATGGTTTCCTTGATTTGTAGCTATAGCAACAGCTTTGGAAAAAATGGCTTTATGTACAGTAAACATACTATATTTGAAGTTTAAATAGATGTTGCATTATACTATATTAGCCTGTTAAGTCTAGGCTCATTTTAGTTTTTTTGACAAGATACTTCTTAAATTGATGATTTTTTACCTAGAATATTTGCATTCAGTTCCTCCTCCTCCCTCAATACAAGAGGTTCCTTTGTAGGAAACCTACAGGGGATCTCTTCTCCCTTCTAACACCCACATCTGAGTGGACTCCCTGAGATCCAAGAGAGACTGTGGCTGCCTGTTTTGCATCCGTGTTCTCACCCAAGCACATCAATTTTGACCTTACAGTGGAAAGGAAGTGCATGGATTATGGATAAGAAGACTGTACAGTCTTTTCTGTACGCTATTACCTCTACTCCTTATCTCTAGATTTTGGTGATAGTTCCCATGAAATCTATCTTCAAGAAATATAACCTACCTATTTTGTGAAGCTATTTTTATCTTATTCTTTTTATTTTTTTTCATAGTTGGTATTACTCTGATATAGTACTGCAGCAATTGCCTAATTGAAACCTATTGCTCTTTGAGTAAACTTCACAACCCCTTTGCCCTAAACCGATGTGGTAATTCCTGTTGTGCATCACAAATGGGCAAGTAGATAAAAAAAAAAAAAAGATATTAAAAAATATATAACCTTCCTCCCTCTTTCATACCACTCCTACTCCTACTACAAAGACTTCTGGCAAAATTAATGCACATCATGTATTTAAATTGCAGCATTATGACATCAATTTAAAACCCATTAGCAGTTTGAAACTTTATGCTGAGCAAGTCTAATAGTGTTCTTGGATATTTGATTGTGCTTCCAGAAAGGTGAATTTTGAATAGAGTTTTATTCTGCCATCAGTATTAAAATAATATAGCATTTTCTTACATACGTAAAATTTGACATATAGCTGCAGTAACACTTGAAACGTAATTATAAGAAGTATATTCAAGTACTATACAAGATTAAAACTGTTCTTGGAAAAGGGTAACTTCAAAGATGACCTAAAGTCCCTACATTAAACTGCAACTTTGAGAGATCTAATGGCTTAATCTAAAATGAATTGTAAGGGAGAGAACAGGTTTTGTGTCACGGGCATTAAAGGTTCTCCATAATATAGCACAGGGTAAATATCCTAGGTATAAAAGACATGTTTTGTAGCAGTTATGAATCTATTTAATTCTACTGTAGTTAAAAATCAAACCAAACCCCTTGTCAATAAGTGTTGATAGGTAAAAAAACAAAACAAAACATTTGGATCATATTATTGCTTACACATTGTTTTGTCCTGTGACTTGGACAAACTACATAAGCAGTAATTGCTTGCCAGTTGTGGTACAGTGAGACCCAGAACCATTAAGGACTTTTGTTTGCCAAAAAAAGAGTTGCCCGATGTTGTAGATTTGCCATGTACCTTGACAATAAAAAATTTCCAGAGATTTCTTCTGCCTTCTTGAGAATTTTGTAATGTCAGCAGACAGGAAGTTATATATTAGATGATAATAAACTATTTATTAGAAGGTGCTAGTTATGTTTTCCTCTTGAGAAGTGTGGAGGACCCCTGTGTCTGCTGTGTTTACACCTGCAGAACATTTCTCATAGAGATTCACTGCATCCTTTGTCAGCAATCTGCCTGAGATCGAATGCAGCGGTGATGGCTAAAGTATACTGTGCACTGGTATGTAAAATACATCAGGAAGTAAAAAGAACCAGTGACAATGCAGTTTTGCTGATATAATTATTTCAAAACAAGAGGTTTCTGCTGGCTATGAAATTCAGGAACCTTAGCCCTTAGCGCTCTTGCCCAGTGTGGCTGCTTTGGCAGAGCTGCTCTGAGACTATTAATATTTCCCTTCGGGGCAGCAGAGCGCCAGCCGCACACAGTCGTGTGTGCACGTGGGTGAACACGTGAACGCAGAGACACAGACCCCGAGCACTAACAGCCGCACCAATTACTGGCCAGTTTTAAAGCCACTGCCATCTTCCTTGAAGGCCTTTGCTTTCCAAGCCTGCTCCTTGGCCATCTGTCACAGCCCGAATTTGGCAGCTTGAGATTCTGCTGCAAGGCTCTGTGGGTTGAATATATTGCTTTTGAGGCTTGCATTGTTCTCTCCAAGTTGCTGAGTAGCTTGTACCGTGTGAGCCTTTCCTGCAAGGCTTTTTGGTGGATTTAAACATGACCCTTTGGAGCTAAATGCACCTTCAGTTGCTTAGCTGTGCTGTCCACTCTCAGACCAGGCTGGGACAGGCGTACTGGGGTAGCGCTGCAAGTGAGCTTGGTGACTCACTTTGAGCAGATGCAGATTGCATCAGCAAAAGTTGCTTTTCTTGGGATAGTCACTCTTTTCTGGATGAATACATTAATTTATACTACCAAATATGCCTTATATTCGCTTGTATGAAGGGTGCACAATCATGTTGGAAACCTCATGCCTCCTACTGGCGTTACTGTGCTGGCACTGTGTGCTTCAGAGTCCTACTCACAGAATTAGCATATGGATAATGAGGAGCTGTGGACATGTCTATATCTATAAATTCTGTGTATCTATCCATCATCAATTTTTCTTTTTTTAGTCACCTCTATAGTGACATTATCACTAACACTACAAATTTCATGGCGAATTCTGCACCATAAAATGAAAAGCAATTCAATCTGGGCAGCGCTAGGGGAAAAGTGAAGTTCTGTGTTTATTCAGATAATGGCAGTCTTTCTTTCTTGAAGCTTTACCTTTCCTCTCCCCGTTTGATCTATTTGTCATATTCAGCTAGTCAAAATTACATTAATCTATTGCTTGCTGCCACTCAGGAAAGTGGTCAAAATACAGCTGCGGTGTCCATTAAGTGAATAGATGTGGTACTAAATGAAATTCCGAAATGAGCATAAAGAGACTGCTAGAGTGATTTTGGGATTGTCCACTTAATAACAACAATTGATCCTTCATTTGTATCCTTCGCTCCTGGGGTGCACATTACTGCCTTTGCCTTGTCCACACCAGTTCCAGTCATCTTTTCTCCAAGTAATAGCTTTTTTTTTTTGAAGTACAGCTTCTCAGGCTTGTCTTTAAGAGGCTCTTGTCGTTAGGATCCAGAGTTTCAGATGTGAAATTGAAAAAAATGCCACAGATCTTGGATCAATATTTCTCCAGGGGATAGAACCAACTTGCTCCAGTCTTAGGCTGCAAAGAATTCACAAGGGCCCTTTATTAATATTTCACCAGCTGAAGTGAAAGTTGGTTTGGGTTGATTTCCTTGGTTCTGGTTCAGTGATGCTAGCAACACTCCCCTCCCTCACTTTTTTTTTTTTTTTTTGAGTGCTTGTGCCTAGGATTCATGTTTTTAAAGAGAAAATAAAATTTCTGGAGTGCATGAAGTTCAGAAGTATTTTTCTAAACTTTCAGAAATTACCAAATTCCTTCCGGATTCCTATGAAATACCTGACTACATGCGCCAAAATCACCCCAAAGCAATTCCAGTGAAGTGCACTGAAAGCCTAGATCAGCACATGCAAATATTCTACAATAGAAATTAAACACAATGGTGAAAGACAGAGGTCGTCCTTTAAATAAAAGCAGTAACCCAGGATTTGATGACATACAGCATATTATGAAATTGATTGATGACTGCCAGTTTTGTTCTCTAGTGCTTTTTGTTTAATTAATTAATTTTATTGATTTGATAACATAATTAAAGATACAGCTTCTCCTGTCATCTTGCTTCTAGCATGGGTTTGTTAAAAGTGTGCAATGTCTATCCCTTTTTCTCTAAAACTTCCTATTTAAATCCAGTTTACATTGTCCACAATTGCTAGTTTATTTCTTCAGTTTGTGTTCAAGTTTGACCTGCTCTTGAGTGGCTGAAATTTCTTTTACTAAATCACCAGATTCCCTTTTCTCCAAAGAAATGCCACCGTTTAGGACAACTTCTAAGGCACAGTCTGAAGATTTGGGATTTGAGAGGCTATTCCTAAGTCAGCTACTGATGCATGAAGGCACGGAATTTGTGCTCCAAGACGAATGCCTTATATTAATCCAGTCTTTGGGAATGAAGTTTTTGAAAAGCAATTGGCAAGTTAACATGACTTCTAGATTTCAAACCAGAACCACCTATGGAAAAATCATGGCTCAGCACATTTTTAGATTTTTCAGATATATTACAAGCATAACTTCTTTCTCAAATGTACTGAGCCATTTTCAACCATGCTACTGTCTTCTAGATGTTGAGAACTGGCACTTCTGCAGTGTTTTCTAGGTCAGACAGGCTCTCTTTTTAGAAGGAAGAGAAATACAAGTTTCTCAAACATGTTGTAGATGGTACTTCATTAATTATCTCTATGGTAAATACATTAACGAAGCATAGAGGCAAGACTGGGCTCTGGAGAGAATACCTTGTATGTAGAGGGGCGGCCCTGTGCTGAGTCCACCCTGGAGCTGTCCTCTTCACTTCTCCAGCTGTTCCATGGTGAGGGAGCTACTGCCACTGCTGTAATACAGATAGTGATGTTGAGTGTGGACCCACTATTCGGAAAGATCAACTGGAGTAACAGGAACTTCACAGAGTTTCTGCTGTAATTTTACCATATTTATGAAGAGCTGATAAAATTTCTGGAGCTTGTCCATTTCAAAAAGTAGAATGTTATTAATCAGATTGACTCTCCTTGCAAAGTGCTCAGGGATCTGCTATCCCTGATATATTAACACTTACCATTGTGTAACTGCCGTGGCATTGTGGTCAGAACAGCAACAAAAACAATCTTTGCACTGTGGTCATGCTTTATTCCGACTAAGAAAGGACAAGGCAATCCACGTACTGAGGCACTGGTGTGGTTACGTATTATATAATGATATATAACAACTTTCACAGTCTGTCATTAATTTTTTTTGCGTGTATTCTGTCTGTCTTTGATAAGCATGTGTAACAATAAATTATTTTGGAGCAGAGAACAAGAATCAAGGGGAAAAAGGCTTCTGTAGCTATGGAGGCTGGTGATAGCTGAAAACAAGAAGGCAAAACTGACAGATAATTGTAGATGAGAAATCATTTTCAAGCAGTGGATAAGAGTGATATTGTCTCATGTTTTAAATGAGGAATCGCCTTTGCTGCACACAATGCAAGGTAAATTCTGCTGTGAAATCTAAAACGTTTGCTGTGTTCAGGGTGTTGATAATCACATTGGAAACAACATTGTGGCAGTCTTTCCACTTGCTATTTAATGGCCTGCTCCCACTCTGGTGGGTGTTATCTGCTCTTCATTTTTTGAGAAAGAAATGGTCTTCCGTGAGGTCATTTAGCTGAATACTGCAGAAATCATTTCGCCTAACTATTATCATTACAGAATCCTTGAAAAAATACAGTGACTCTTTGAGATTTCTGAGATTAGTATCTTCCTCTAAGGTCTCTATTTCCTCTGGTATTACTTCCAGTCCTGTTCACCGAAACAACAGTGCATGCCTACTATGAGTAGCGTGAATAATGTATATATTTTTCTGCAAGTTTCAGTATGTGCCAAATAGTTACATGTACAAAAAACCAACAACTCCAGGATGGAAAAAAAAGTCAGTTGGCTCCTTTGTCTCCCTGATTGTACATAAATGACCCATAGTCCACAGTAACTCAAGTCTTAACCTGTTCTTTTTTATTTTTAAAATTTTTTGGCCCTCTCCCCTGTTCCTTGAAGTTTCATGCAGTGGACTTGGTAGTTCTTCAGTTCTTCCTCACAGACTGAAATATGGAAAATATTATACCCATTTATACCTCTTTTCTGATTCTTTAAATATATGAAATATTTTCATTTCCTCATCATTCTTTCTTTTCTTCAAATACAGGTACCTGCAGATCCTGTAGCAGAAGCTACATTTTCCAGGGAAAGTCTTCCTTTTTTTTCCCTAATTCATCCATAGCAAAAGCCCACACCATTCTCAGCTGTTTCCCTGGTTGTCAGAGCTCTGTGCAGCATTCTGGTCTAATGGCAGGGAGGAGGTATTGATTTTCTATGGCAGAACATGTTACCTCTGCTTATGGATCCCATATTACCTGAGATTTATTTGTCCTACAATACATTGGATTATTTTTCACCAAATGCATCACTTCACAGTTTCCCAAGATGATGCCTAACTCATTATCTTCCTCATGATTTTCCACTCTTTCTGCAAATTCCATTAATTTTCTCCTAAATATCACCTTTAAAAATAAGGCATAAACATGATTTACCTAGGAAGAATTCTTAAAATACTTGTTTTCTATGAGACCAGTTCAAAAAGGTTTACGGTGAAAAGGCCATGAGATTTTTTTGTTTGTTTGTTTTGTTTCAGTTTACATGACATAGTGCTGCAAAACCGAATTAAGTTATTCGGAAGAAAGATCTTTAGCTTTATTTTTTCCATTCAGACTTAATGTCTTGCGGTTTAAATGGTTACATCCCTTAGAGGAACAGCTTTCATTATGAAATGTGCCAGACCTATTAAGAAATTAGCTGTTCATTTTATGAACATAAACACCTGTTTTTTTATATACATTTATACTTCTTGTACACTCTGATTAATTGTGCAGTTATGTAGGAAATTGCATTTGGATTTCCTGAAAATAAGTCCGTTTATCAGTCTTCACTAGATCCAAAAGTGTATCCCATAATTTCCCTTCAGCCACTGAAGTATGTCATTTTTCTTTGAAAAATCTAGTTTGCCTGGGAAAATCTTCATAAGCATAAATATAATTTTATTGCAATTACATATCTCTAACAGGGTTTTCCACATTAGATGCAAGTGAGTAGATATTATTATGTAATACTTCTTGAAAACATTAAATTGTAGCATTGCTAGATGATTGATGAATGCAGCATTTCTGTTTCTGAACATTTCAATAGTTAACTATCATTTACTTCTGCATGCAGTGAAATATTTGTCTACTGATGAGTGAGCTAAGTTTGCATTGCTTTGTATGAATTCAAGATAGGCTAATCTTGAAGCAATTTATTCTACATATCAGGTAGTGCCTATTATTTATCCATCTAGAAAGCTGGGGAGAGTAAATATTTTCCTAGATTCCTTGTTTACATCTACTCCCTGTATTCCTGTAAATGCTACCTCAGATTTTCCAGCTCCATGCAACCTGAACATTTCTGTTTACAGTCTTTCTAGGTTAAGAGCAGAGATGGCTGAAACATGTGCAGAGAACATCCCTATCAATAGCCATTTTGCTGAGCCTATGCTCAGTAGTATTTTAAAAACTCATATTTTGCCCCACGATAACAAAACTGTTTCTGGTAATCAGTAATATTCATAGATGCAGTATAAATTCTACTGTGAAATGATGCCCAGTTTCATTTTGCAGCAGAAAATGAACTTTGCATGAGCTTTGGTCTGTAGGTAATAGGTTCTTGAAGGCTTAGAGTGTTACTGTCAGCAAAATGGTAATCTGGCAAATTGGTGCGTTTAACAGCCATCCACAAATACATCCTTTTTGTAGTATTCAATTGATTGTAACAATTATGGATGCTGTATAATGGTGCTATCCTTAAACCTTCCAGTGTGATATTACCTAGAGAATTTTTTACTGATGACATCATTATAGTCTTATAGAAATGAAATAGGTTGCTACTGAAATTGCTCTCAAAATCTAATTGTAACTTCACTGGAATTTTTCCCATGCTGGAAGTTAACTATATGCGTATTTTCTATTTTTACAGAAGCTGTATTTTTATTTGTATATTTAACTTTATATCACTGTATGCTACATATATTAGGTTTTGATTCTCAGTTTCAGTTGTAGGTCAAAAATAACTTCAGTCCAGTTTGCGTTTTAACTGATATTCTTATTTTGCCTGTCACATGAATAACAAAGCAACATATTTTCTTCCTACCCAGTACTGGTCAAATTAACAGAAAATAATTTTATCAGTATTAGTAATTTTCTTTTAAAGGCTTCTTTGGGGAAAAAACACACAACATACTTTATAATTTCCTACCTGCAAATCGATATAAATTCCTATTATTATTATTTAATCAAACCTCTTGCTGTACCTGAATATTTCTTCATAGGCTTGTGATTTCTCCCTCATATTTAGTTCAGATAGCATCTGATTTAATTAAAAAAAAAAGAAAGAAAACAAAGAAAATTAAAAGAAATCTTGTTTGGCTATGGTTCAGGAAGAATGGGTGAAATCCTTGGTGCATCAAGGGTTTCTGTGACTGACCATGTACCCTGAGGTCAGTGCATCATGAGTACCTGCCATCCTGTTGTAGTATCTCTGGATTGTTCACACTACTATTAAAACTGGAATTATTTTACCACAGTTGGAGTGACAATCTCACAACCATTCATAATCGTACCTTTCCTTCTGTCTACACTGGATTTTTAATGTAGTTTTATCCTATAAGAACTAAAAATACCTGGGTCTGTTCACCAGCATCTCTGCCCCAGTCAGAATGCCAGGGCACGAACGGACTGACGGCCGCCCAGCATCACTTTGTCAACAGCCCTAGAGTAAATTCAGCTGCTGGACTCAGAAGATGATGTAGAAAGTGCTTTTATTTCGAATACTCTCATATTTGTTGTATTTGCCTCTTTCTTAAAAAAAAAACAGACTGAAGGAAAGACACGTAATTAAGTCCCTAATTTTTATTTTTAAATTTACCTTCAGGAAAGTGGTAATTCGGTAATCTGAATATGCAAACAGTTACAATATCCGTTATGTCAATGCAAAGCATATTAATGTATTCTTGGACTTACTCCTATACTTATGCCTACAATTGCTCTACATTTCTTCCTAAACAGAGAAAGCTTTGCAAAGTAAGTTTGACATGGTTTGAATAGTTCATGCATATCTATTACTTTGTTTTACAATTGCTGCCAAAGAATCTCAGATACCAGAGAGTATGTGTTTGGAGCAAAAATCGTTAAGACCATCATGCTTATGTCCTGCTGCTGTGAAAATTGCCATGGGGTTGTTGCCTGGGTGATCCCCACTGATGGGCAGAAGTGACCTTGACATCAGTGACCCCCCAGACCAGGCAATTCTGGCCATACAGCAGCATCCCCCAAATGCTCCGCTGCGGCATCAGCACTGGATGCAACCCGTGTCCAGAGCTGTGTGTTTCTGACCATCTAGCACAGAGGCAATAGTGCTGCTGGCTCTGCTACACTGACAGCAGAGGTTTTTTTGAAATGCAGAAGTTAAAAAAAAAAGAAAAAAAAGGAGATAAACACACAGACTTATACTGTTCAGAAAAATGTGGCAGTATAGCTCTAGAAAATCTTACCTTTGGTTATTAAATTGTTTTGTTTTCCAGGTTAGTGGAAGTAATTGCTTCATTAATGCAGTTTTACAGTGTGATCTATTCATTTTTTTCCCCAGAATGAGTCCTTTTAGCAGAATAAAAGCCCACTGAAAAGATTTGATTTTAGTTATAGACACAATTAAATAGTGTAATTCTGTTTCAGTATCTCGTGAAGCGGTAGGGTCAAGGTTTGTGGTCTGCATTTTCTAAATGCTATGCATGGATTTACATACCCATAACTCTCATTAGCACTAACGCAGTTTGTACATGTGTCCTCGTGCCGTACTTTGGGAATGGAGCCCTGAACAGAGCAGATATTTACTGCACCGACACTTCTGTTGGGAAATATGAACAGCTGTGCTCCAAGCAGAACACACATCTGTAGGAAGACAAGCATACTGAAATGTAAAACTGAGAGGAAATATCACTCTTCAAGGATAAATATGGCTTGCAGAGCTAATAGAAGAAAAAAGTCTGTCAGTAGAAAGGATTTTTGTGGATTATAGTTTTTTTGTGATTCTGGTCCTGTAGTGTTGATATAAAGCAAATACAATTAATATGTAAAAGCTCTGTCACTTTGTTAATTATATTTTACCAGTAGTGAGGTGACCTGATTATACTTCTGAAGAGTCAGATGAAATTATTGCTCAAGACTATACACCTACATAGATTTTTAGATTTTAATCTTTGAAAATTTCAATTTTAGTATCCCAGGACCCGTCGTGCACTTAGCATGTGAGAACTGCTTTAGCTGTCACTTCATTGTAGAATTCTTCTATTTTCTTTCATTATGTCTATAGTTGACCCATGATTAAACACATGTAATGTAAGGGCTTTGAGGAGGGAAAGAAAAAAAAAATGTAGCTCCACAAATCTCCATAATCAGGGAGAAAATGTTTTTGTGCAAGACTCCTGATATCTCTCCAAATAAATGGACTAGCTTTCCCCCTGTAGCTTTAGATGTGGAGAGGTTTAAGGTGAGGAGGATCTTTCTAAGTAACAATAATATAAATTTCACACAGATCTTCCTGAAAGAGTTCAAGTTTCAATTTATGCATTTGCAGTTTGGGAAAAATGAGACCTGAAAGTTGTTACTTACCTGAGCCTGCAAAGCAGATCTGTCCAGACCAGACCTGAGTTCCTGAGTCCAAGGCCCCTCTTCTAGCCACAAGACCTAAGTTTCCCACTCAAGGGAGACCCTTTTATCTCCAGAAAATAACATGAGTGAGAGCCACAAAATGCAATTTAGAACTTAAGATACTCTTAATCAATGTATTTTAGAATATGACTGTCTAGTAGACTTAAAAACTCAAAAGCTTTTTTTTAATATGAATGTTCTATTTATTAATGACATATTTGTTGATGAGAAAAATATATTATTTTTACCACATCAGATTGGAAAAAAAATTTTACTGATAAAAATCATGATGTTATAGTAATAATAATAACATGGTTGTTACTACTACTAATAGTGTGGCTACTAAAGCTGAAAGTGGTATTGTGATCTTATCCTTCTTATGTTAGCGGATGTGGCTGTGTGGTGGATAGGGAGGCTCTGGCCCTGCCGTGGCCAATACTGGTGACAGCATCGTGGTTCTTGGGGGTTTGCAGTTGCTTGGGTACTTGTGAAGATGACTTCTGAAAAGCACCCTGCTGTAATACTAGGAGAGGTTTGGAATTTGGGAGATGCCATAATTGAAGTCATCCATCTACTCAGGACTCCTTTGGTGTGTTTGTGGATGTGTAGGGCAACTTCATTCTCACTCCCTGCTCAGATTTCATTATTCCTGACGGGAGCTAAAAAGGTGTTAAAAGATGTTGTTAGGACTGCTACCTCATTTGCAGAAGAAATAGCAAGGTAGTGAAGGAGACAGGACATAAAGACTGTCATGGATAATGTTTAAATAGCAGCTGTTAGATTTTATTACTTCTTGTAACCCAATTTCTGTATGATCCCAGTCTAATCAAACCATATTTTTGTTAATTGTGTGTTGTTTTCTTTATGACTACTTATTTTGAGAGCCCTGGGTCTGATTTATTAGGCACTAATCTCTCACAGAGATTGCTGAAGTTACTAGCAGGTTTTTGACTTTATAAAATACTAAAGAATTCTGATTGGTCCAGATCCTGTGTGTTAGTGAGTATATGCTTTTAAATTGTATTTATAACTTTTACCTTAATTCCTCAGACCACTTCTGCTGAAGGGGACTAATAAGGTCTTCTCTTATTTCTCTTTATGAGGACATTTGAAAAGTGAGTAACTACTTGAATATAAGTACTGTGTAATAGCCTAGGTAGAAGTCTCAGAGCAGAGTGTGAATAGTGCTCAATAAATAAGGCATGGGGATGCACTGAATAATAACAGGAAAACAAAGGCCCTGACTAGCAGCTCATTATGTCAGTCAGGGCAGGCAGGGATCCAGTAAAAAAATAGTAGGTGGTCGGGTAATTAAAGATATTGTCGTAATACATGCACACAGGGTTGCCCAATTAGGGCTGAATGGCCGCCTTAATTCTGACACTTCCCTAAATTTCCGGTGCTTGATTTCAAACATTTAAATTTCTTGAGCATAATTTTGGTGTATTTACATGTATCTACTCCCGGTTGCCTCTTTCATTGCCACGCTGCTAATTAGACAGAGCTACTGAGAAATGCAGTTAGTTGAATAAACAGGGCTTTTGCACTGAACCTTGGAGAGCGCTGCAGAGCAGGAAACTTCAGGCTGTCAGAGCTTTGAAGGTCTTAGATCAGTGGGGATGAGTCCATTTTCTTTGTTTAATTGTTTTTAAAAAGTTAGTAATGTTGTTAGTGCATAATCATTTCAGTCTCTTTACACTTTTTTCTATTTCTACATTTATTCTTAATGGCAAAATGTGGATGAAATGTCTTTTTTAATGAGAACTGCATTCCTAAGACTCTTTTCCCCTGAGTATGAGCAGTCTCTGGCTGTGGCCCTCATTTTAGAACATAATTTTATTTCATCTGTTTTTCCTTTTGGGAAAATATTATCTGAAACCAGATGATTTTTGTTTCTAAAGTGAAGCTTTAATTAGCATTATCTGCTTATGTGATTTGAAACTTTTCAGAATATTAGTGCTGGGACAGGATAGGGGCGGACAGGAGGGTACAGAAGGTTAATCTGGATGCTTTTTCTTTTTAATGCAAATAAAATGTTTCAGTGCTTCAGTGATGCTGATCTCATGAGCTGTGCCTGTGCTGTTGGATGGGATATTGTGCCTCTGCTAGCAGCATGCCAGCACTCCAAAATATGCCTTCCCCTAAATATGTCCATGGGGTGACCAAGGACTTTGCTCCCTGTGCTTCTGAAGTGAGTGGAGGAGACTGTGCCTCTGAAGCCAGGTTCTCCTCCCAGCCTGCCAGAGCAAATGGGTGAAAGAGGCAATACTGGAATTTAAGAATACATCTGAGTTAAGGAGTCACCTTCCTCAGTACATGATCCCAGAGGCACTTCCCTTGCTCCAGGACACATCCACAATCACAGTCTTGTTTGCAGAGTCAAAGCTGTCAAGATTCTTTGCAAAACTACATTTTTATATCCTTACCCGTGCTGTGTCGGTCCTCATACCAGTAAGGCCACTGGCATCTCCAGGTGATCTTCAGCAATAGCAATAATGTCCAAACGCAAACAAATGATAGGTTTGAGATTGGAAAACCTAAAAAAAAAAAATCAGCCTTCTTTCACTTTACTTTTCCACAAATATATATAACCAATTGTTTTCCTTCTCTTTCCTAAAATTTTGCCTGAAATAAAAAGCTGTCATAGTGCAGACAAGAAGTCATGGACAGAGGTCTCTACCGTGTATCAAAATATGCAGATATCAGCTTCAGTCAGGTGTTTTTTCCAGAAACCAGTGGTTCTTGGACTTACTGTCAAAGCTCTCTTTAATTAAACATTGCTGCAAAGGAATGAAAGAATCTTATTTATTTATTAATCTCTTATAAGGAATTGAGTTTTAGCAGATGAACAACTTTTAAATGACAGTAAATAATCTGCAAGCACTCTTTCACTTGCACTTAATACTTGTTCTTTATTTTAGTTTTCTGTTGGAATTGCCTTTGGCTGTATCATTTTTGTTGTTGTTTAGCATTCAGGAATGATTTATTAAAAATCTCTAAGACCCAGAAAACCTTTTATGAAATATCTAAAGAAGTATTGAAAATAGATGGCTAACTCTGAAATTATATTGACTCTTTTATTGCAGATTTTATATCAGTTTTATCATATTTTTATAAAGCTTTCTGCTTTTATAAAGCTATCTTTTAGAAACTATATGGAAATCATTTGGCAATGAATTACATTATGGCATAGCCTAAAATTATTGTTTTATCTTGTATTGTGAAGTGCTTTGTAATCTTTTTTAAGACTTAGGGTGGTACATTTTCTGACAGTCTTGGATAACTGTAAGTTGCAGAAGCTTTCCCTATTCTTTATTATTTTGATATACAGGGGCACTGTTCTGAGCTCCATATCTGAATTTTGTGACACATTTTTCACTTTTATAGTTAAGGATTTGTGGAGTCACATATTCCTGTAACACCCTGTTCGTGTGAATTAGACTTAGAAACATGGTGAACTGCACATCTATGCTCAGATGATAACAAGTGCTGGATGGCAAGTCAAGCCGAAGGACATGCAGAGCTCAGTATCTATCCAGAATGTTTTATGAATTCTTCCACTGCTGTATTTAGGCTTCTTCAAGAAGTATCTCGAATAGACTAGTAGTTTTTAAGCACTAGTAGTGCTTGTATAAGGACAGTAATTACCTCTGAAATCCTGCTTTCTCCCTGATACTCTTTTAGCAAAGCATTTCAGCATGTATTTAACAGGGGCCTCATCCCAATGTAGGTAAGGGCATTGATTTTTTCATATATTTTAGAATGAGTCCCAAAGTATTTAAGCACATGCTATTGGCTGAATTCCTTCCATTTTTTAATAGGTACAATTGTAAAGGGAGGTTCTCAATGGGTTTCCACAGAATTTAGTGAAGGCAGTGAAGCTAAGAGCCACTTACACTACCTGCGAATACTCATGTTCTCTCTCTCTTCCTCCCTCCCTCTCTCTCCCCCCCACACCTCTTGTTTGTTTTTCTCTTCTTAAATTCAACTTACTTCTTACTGATTTTGGATGATTTCCCACTGTATTCTTACTCCACATTAAACTTCCTTCTTTACAGTAACATAGCTTGAGCAATTTATCAAAGTATTTCTTATATGGTGCTACTGTCCTCAGACTTTCAGGGAATAAGATCCATTGAAAATACACCACACAGATGTCTTAATGTAAAATTTATCATCACCTCTAAATCCTTTCCCTGTTCTGGATGTCCTACTGTTCATTCTTTCTTTGTACGCTTTGGTCTGTATGATTTTTACTACTCTTACATCTTGGGAAACTCTCAGTAGACTACATTATTCTTCCTGAACCCCTTTATAAAACAGTGAGTTTCATCTATCAAAGTGATCCAGAATATGTGTTGTCTGACCAAGATCACGGGCTGGTACCTATACATAAATTTCAAAAATAAAAATCATATAAAGTTTAAAATTTCAAAGAATCAAATATAATAGATATCAAACTGCATAAGGTGCTACCCCTGATTCTTCACTGTTTTAGTGCAATCATTTACACAATGGATACAGAGAAGGTGATAACAATCAATTCACATCAGCTCCTCAGGATCAGGATTTTACTCTCCAAATTTCTGTGAAGGTGCAGCTTATTG
Organism: Crypturellus tataupa; assembly: GCA_034781795.1. NCBI lineage: Eukaryota > Metazoa > Chordata > Aves > Tinamiformes > Tinamidae > Crypturellus > Crypturellus tataupa. The sequence goes on from JAWLRI010000763.1 coordinate 8,039,117, forward strand.
TAATTTTATGGAAACAATGAAGATCAATAAAAAATACATTTAGCTATAAAAATATAGTAAGGATACATTTCTTATCTACATGTTGTTTGCATACCTAAGATATATAACGAAGATAACTGACTGAAACTTCTTGTTAGATGGAAAATTATCCTTCCTTTTCTATCTAAGAAAGAACCACAGGATAGCACAGCAGGTTGGAGTTCATTGGTTTCCCTTATACAGGAAAATTTTTACTATGCTTTCCTATTTTTACATTTGACTTGTGTAAGATGCCCTGATTCATTTTCTTGTTAGTGGTTACAAATTGTATAAAAAGTTCAAGTGGTTCTAATAGGTGCTACATATTTTCTACACTAAAACCTTGAAATGTTTCTTTTATAGACATTCTTGTTTTCCTCTCTGTAGCAAGATTTATAACCCTTTCTAGTTGCTGTCTTTCTCAATGCCATGCTTTCTTATTTCAGAAATCAATCTGTTGGATGAAGCAGTGTCAAATAATTTTTTCTGAGATTCAGAGAAATTATGGCACCTTTATGCCTTTCTCTTGACTGATCAGAAAGGACCACTGGAAGTTGTCTAATTCAACCTTCTTGTGCAGAACAGCATCAACTGAGCTACCTCTTGCCATCAATTAACTTGTTCTTCATGTCCCTCACCAGACTGGATTCCAGATGGCTTTGGCTTACCTGACCTCATCCCTGCATGCTTGGACAGGGTCTCTATATTCTTCCTGGGCCACCTGACCATACTTCCTCCTCCTATGTGCACTTTTCCATGTCTGACTTTTTTTTTCCTGCTTGTCAGGATAGACATTCTCAAGCTTCAAGAAGATGGTCTTTGAAAAGTGACCACTTCTGCTGAACATTTCTCTCCAGTACTGGATGCCATGGGATTCTTCCAAGCAGATCCCTGAACAGACCAGAGTCTGCTTCTGAAATGTAGGATTGTTTTCGTGCTTTTTGCCTTGCTTCATTCTCTCAGGAGCCTGAATTCTACCATCTTATACTCAGATCAGCTATGGTTCTCTCCAGCCTTCACCACTCTGGCCAATTCTTCTTTGCTTGAGGGATCAAGTCCAGAAGAACATCCTCTCCCATCAGCTCTTCAGTCACCTTTGTCAGGATCTCCTCAATATACTCCAGAAACGCTCTGGATTGCTTGTGTCCTGGAGTGCTGCTCTTCTAGCAGATACTGGGGTGGTTAAAGTCTGCTGTAAAGACTAGGGCCTCAGAACATGACTCTTCTTGTTGTCACAAGGTTTCATCTTTGTCCTTGTGATTAAGCAGTCTGTACCAGACACCTACAACAGAGGGTTTGTCTGCCCTCAAATCCTGACCCATACGCTCTTAATTGACTTTTTATTCATCCATCAGCAGAGCTCCATGCATCTCCGCTGTGCTCTCACATAAATGGCTCCTTCCTTGTCTTCCTGGCCTGTCCTTCCCAAAGATCTTGTATCAGTCTGTTGCAGCACTCCAGTCACACAGCTTTCCGCTTTGGGAGCTTTCCTTAAACCTGTGATCTGTGATCCCTTTGTGCTGCTGATGCAGCCTTATACAAAGCTAGGATTTTTTTTTAATGGGTGGTTTAAATTCAGCTCTTTTTGGCCATATGAGTAATTTTGCTGAAGCAATAAGTTCCAACGGTTGTATCTTATAAAGTTAACTTGTTGTACAAGTTAATATTTACAAGTATAAAGACACCAATATGTCTTAGAGAATCTGGCTCTCACAGCCCAGTGGCAACAATTAAAGTGGTCAAAACCCATCAGCTGTTGCAGGCAGTCTCTCCCAAAGCCTGCAGGCTTGACTTTTGGCTTACAGCCTCCTGTTGCTGCCCTAGCCGAGCTGGGGAGCTCTGTAAATGCTTCTGTTTCCACAGAGCTCTAAGTGGCTGCTGTATTTGCTTCCCATATGGGAAGTCGAGTAGACAGGGGGATCTGTGCCAGAGCTGTTCACTGTTTCAACTGATCTGCATGTATTGAGGCCAGTCAGTGGTTCCCTGGGCAAGTTCAGCTGCCGCGAGGGTGTGGGAGCCGACCGCAGCGGGGTCTCTGCGTGAGCCTTTCCTCAAGGGACGGGGTTTCCATCGGGGTGGACTGAACGGCCCCGATTCACAGCACCTTGCTGAGTCAAGGGGCACTGGAAATCACACACAGAATGTTCGTATTTTATCAAGGGTTATTGCCTTTGGAACCTCTTTATCTGTTTTATTTTTCAAGTTACTTGATCAGCGTGTAAGCTCATAAGAACCGGGAACCAAGCAGTCCATGAAATGCAGATTCACTCCGTTTTCTAGGCTTAGTCAGGCAGCAGTGTTTTTAAAGGGTTTGTAACTATATTTTTCTTGAATAAATTATGCAGTGTATTAGACACAAACTTGCATTTCTTCACTTTAGGACATGCATGCTGCTTCTGCAGTAAAAAAAAAAACATATGTTTGCTGGGAGAATCCTACTAAGGAAATTCAGAGTGCAGTAGACTCAGGCTCTGCGCTCAGAAACTTTCTGCAGAAATTCCTTCAAGGTTTCATTGCCCTTGAGCAATTTGTAATGTCTGATCCATTTTCTACTTATCGCTATATATGAAGATGACACTGACAATATGGCAAAGATTTGGAAAAGCAGCAGTGACGAGCTGATCAGAAAGATGTGTGAAAATGCACCACCCTCAGACTGACTGTAAAATCAATCTTTTCTTGCACAGATAGAAATTCTTATATTTGAAGTATGCATTCAATACCATAGCAGTGTACCAAGCTGTGAAATGTACATTAGGCAGTTTCTGAAAAATAACTCATATCACATATTATTTATTTAAGCCAATATCAATAAAGTGGTACTTTATTCCACAATTACTTATTCTTTTTTACTGAAACATAAGGGTAGCGAGTTTAGAGCTATCATAAATTAAGAAATACTATTGCTTTTACTTAGAACAGTTTAATGTCTACTCTTGTGGAAAAAGTAGAGGTTTGCTAAGAATACTTAACACAACATTAGAGTAGATTTAGATATAAAATGTTGACTGCATCTCTTCTGTTTACATTTAAGCAGGATTTCAGCAGAAATCTTAAAAGGTGATGGTTTCATGAATTCCTACATTTTATTTTCATTTTGTTATGGTGTAAGCTTGAAAGTGAGAAGTGACAGTTTTTAAAACAACCAGGAGTATTTACAAAATATTTTTGAGGTTCTAAAATCTCTGCGGTTTCTTCAGCTGCTATTATTGCTGCTATGGTATTTTAGAAAGTTAGATTTGTTCTCATTTTGCTGATTTTTCTGTCGAGGAATAAGTTCTCAAATTGCAGGATGCTTTCTAGTATATGACTTACCTGCATGTGGTGCACACACAAACACACACACAATCTTCTCAGCAACCTTTTCCCTAAGGAATTTCTGTTATTTGCTTTTCCATGTACAGCACAAAGCTGAGCTAGAAACGTTACATTACTATACTGAATATCCTTTTCTTTGGTGTTACCCAGGAAAGATAAGTTATGGTGCACTGTGTGTATTATCAGGGTGGTAAAAGCCTCTGAATCACAGAAAATAGTTCAAGAGAGGACCTCAGGAGTTATCTAGTTCTTGCAAGTGCCTCTGGCAAGATCAAGTTTAACTATGTGGCAGTGTATCTCTGTCCTCACTGTTTAGAAGGCTGCTTGAGGTCCAACCCAAATCTCACTTGGCTCAATCCTGATCATGCAGAACAGACATGGAGAATCCTTTGCAGCACATTTTACAGATTTGAAATATTTTTTTTCATATCCGTCTCCCTCCTCTCTCTCTACACTAACTCAGTTCTTCCATTGCTGGTCGAATTTTCCAGGCCATGGATTATTCTCTTTGCTTTTTCTGGCCTTTCAACAGCTGATCCCAATCTGTGCTGAAGTTGAATGCCCAAATTGAATTTACTATCATAGCTGTTGAACAGAGAGGAAGGATCACTTCATAACCCTGTGTCTCAGGACAATTGTTTCTTTGGTAATTAAAGCTTTAGTGATGATTTTGTTGCCACTGAGGACAGATGCTTAGAACTCATAGCACAGAAAATCCTGGCATTGTCCGTGAAGGCTCTTTCTGCTTTAGAAATTTAATGCCACATTGAACTTGCTTAAATATTTATATTCCTGTCATCTGGGCACCAGAAACGATATGTCTTTTTGGAATAGAAATCCATAGAAATCAAAGGTCATGCTCAGAATAAGATTATAGCATCATAATCTCGTTATTTGATTTCAGAATGGGGGGAGCCTGAGATTAAAAGACAGAGAAATGGAATGAACTATATACTAAAACTGATGTTTGCTACAGAACAAATGCAGAAGGAAGAAATTAGAGGAGACATGCTTGATTTGAACATCAAAATGGTGAAAATAGCATTTTGTTTCTATTTTTAATTCAAAACACATCTAAGAAAAGCAAAAAAAATGTAGATGGAGGTAGAGAGAAACTTCTAAGTGCTTTTCTTTCATAATTCATCCTAGCGAGAGATGAATGGCAGGGGATTTTATGCCCCAAACAGCAGGCATAAGTGTTTTTACTTTTTCAATACCATCCTCAGACTGAGAAGGGGAGAGGAAGAAGCAGACAAGGTGCCCTGATACATCACTTCTAAGTGATTTCTGTCCCAAAAGAATTCAAAAGACTGATAGAAGTCTTTTTTTCCCTTGGATATTTATTTTCTTCTGTAACTTGAGAGGAACAAAGTGGGAAGATGAAGGGAGGCTCTAGTGAATATTTTATTTCCCAAGGTCAAGAAAAAAAAGTCATTTTTCTCCTCATTTGTTTGGTTTTTGATCTGGTTTGATAGAGATGCAGTGAGGTTTCTTTTGGGAAACTAAGGTAGAAGTGACAGGGGGCATCTTTACTCAAGTTTTATAACATTTGTAGCAATAGGAAGCAATAGAAAAAAAGATGTGGTGTAGACTCTCTTTCAGCATAGAACAAAATTCTGTGAGCTTATGAATGAAGCAAAAGTAATCCAATAGCATGAGAAAAATAACTGCAAATCTTAGGTATGCTGCAACATGTGAACCTACAACTGCTGTGATTTGCTTGGGCATCACCCCAGGTCAACATGCAGAAACAGAGATTGTGCTGAACTCAAACCTGCATGGAGAAAATCTTACCAAACCTGAAGATGTGTCTTCATCTACTTTAAAAAGGGTCATTTGCTCTGTTCTGGAAGGTGACCTAACCTTCCTCCGGAATACAGTGACCCTAATTGCACAAGCCAACTGCACTGTAGTTCCTGCTTTGCAAAACTAACTCGTTCCTTCATACACCTGGAACAAAATTACTTGCTACTGCAAAACTCAGAATTCTAAAGATTCTGAAGAAAATAACCTACCTCAACATAACAATGAAGAGTTTTCCCTGTTATTTAATAACTGGTAATATGATAGGAAATAAAAAGAAAGCATTGATTTTTACATGGGGAGGGAAAGGAGAAATAACTGGGTTTCAAGAGGGTCTGTGACAGCCTTGCTCTTATCTGTTGGATCAGACTTTTTACAACAAATGTCCATGGGATGAAGGTTTATGGTTGGTACTATCAGAGGATCTAGCCTGGGCATTGTGACGAACTTCAGCTCCTGGAGGAACATTTCAGTTTGTGAAGGAAGACACTTTGTAAGTCTAAGGTTGAGCGTGTGCTAACTAGTGGTGGTGGCAAGGGTTTTAAATACTGGATTATTCACCTAAAGATCATCTAAATTTCATTTTATATTTGGCATTAAATATATAAATGTTTGTGAGATGTTGAGGCGATACTCTTGAGATCATGGAGGCATCTACAAAGCTCATCTTGGCATTCAAGTGAAAAACAAAATGTTATCCAGCTCTTGTCCCTGAGGTCTGTTCTTCCTCCTCAATTGAAAAAAAAAAAAAAAAAAAAAAAGAAAGAATTGGCTACTAACAAAGATCCTGAAATTTTCAGCTAGTGATATCATTTTTTGCAGGCTGAATAAAAGCCAAAGAGCTCATTTGTGGGGGGAAAGAAATGTTACATACCTGTCTCTAAGAGTGATAGGACAGACATCAGTCTGTAGCTGGAGTGTCATGCCACAGAAAATTACTGTTACTGTTTATGTATTTCTCACTGAGTGGATTCTGTTCCAAGCTATGTAGCTAATCCTTGTCAGGTAGCAAATCCCAAATCAAATTCTCACATGCATAAAGAAAGCCAACTGAGGAGGCAGGGATCATTAGAGTGAAAGGATTTTACATTGTAGTTATGAAACTTAATTTCTTTTCACTGTCCTCCCTCCTTTGCCTCCATAAAATATTGATAGAGATTATAATTTTTGATAGTGATGTTGGTTGTACCATGTAAGTAGTATCTAACAGCTAAAAATGACGGTGTAATATTGTATTGGAGCCTATCACATAGTGACAAGGTTGAAAAGTGCAGCTTAAAGAGGCAATAATTTTGTATTAAAAAAAAAAAAAAGTAGACTCCTGAAATAAGAGGGAGTTCAGATCTGAACACAGCCCTCCGAGCCTCCGCAGTGACTGCTCGAGCGGGGGAAGCTGAGCAGCAGTGTGCAATGACAGAGATGTGGCATGAGGAGGGACGGTCTCCTCAGCAATGCAGCAGAAATGTGAGTCAGCCGCATGGATTTTAATCCTGCCGAAACAGGGCTGCTCATCATGTCTCTTCAGAGCAGATTCTGCCTTCCCTAGTTTGGAGTGCTTTCCGTCTCTGTCCTGAGTGATGACCAGTGCCAGACACCTGTGGTTCCCTCTGACGGCTGATGGATCATTGCTTGAGGTCAAGCAGCCCTGCACACCTTTGGTCCTTGTCCTTCAGTAGAAGAGGCTCCAGGCTCATTCAGGTTTTAGTGTCACAAAGTGGGGCTCACTTAACAAAAGTTTCAGAGCACTCAAACACTGGGAAGACTTTTTGTGTACGTTCGTGTGTTGGTGTTTTGATAGTTTTGTGTTTTTACATAAATCTTTTTTCTTTTAGTGCTACTTTTTTTTTTCCAGCTGTGGATGCTGTTCAAAATGGCACTGTCTGCTCAATCTTGAGATCAAATCATTTATGGCAATGAAGCAGAGCACAGCATTAACTGTTTTGTTTCAGCAATAAAATAGAAAATAAATGACTAATTCTACAAAATAATGAAATTATCAGTCAGGCAGGACTATGAAATTAATTTGTGAGGTGTACTTGTAAGGTTATCACCACAGTTAATTACATTTTGCTCTGAAATATGTGCAAGTGGAAGTAAACAGCAATGTGTTTGTCATTTGCTACTGCATCTGGGTAGCCCAAATAACATTCAAACCACTCCATATCAAATGGTTATGGGTAAAAGGTGTTCTGGGACTATCAAGACTCAGCAAGATAACAGCCACGCTCTTTGCATTTAACTTATTAACCAACAGGTAAGAAGAAGTGGTTTGTGTCTGGTCAGCTATCCATGAGCAACAGCCAGATGCTTTGCCCTTTTCAAATGTACTCTGAATAAGAATGAAACCATGCTACTTGTTTTGCCCATTAGATAGCATTATCTCCATGGAATGCCAATTCATATCTCCTTGTGCTGTGTGTGGTTCTCACATATGGGATTTTAATAACCTTCATGCTGTGCTATGAATTCATAAGCAGGGCTGATAGAGGAAAAGCACCACAGGACTTTATTTTTTCATTATTGCACTTTTGAAAAACAGGTCTACAGGATTTTAGCAAGGATCTTGTGATAGAACTAGTAGTGTTTTTGTAGCTGTAGTGCAATTATTACAAAGGAGGGGGGATAAGTATAGTATTTACTTGTAATGTATTTTTCCAAAATTGATTTTCACCCTCCTAAATTTAGTAGCCTTTATAATTTTACTCTATTATCGTTGCAGCTTTGCAGATCTGATTGAATGGGAATTTGTCTGATTGTATTTTGCACTGCATTCTGGAAAAATGTGAATTCTTGCAACATTCCCTTCCTCTGCTTTGCCCTCTCATTTCACAGTCTTCCCAGTTCTCCATCTGTAGAGCTTCAGTTCAGTGCTCAGTGGTCACTGCTGCATAATAGGACTCTTGACTTTGGTTTGGAGGAGATTTCTTCATTCTGGATTATATGTTGTTTTTCATTCTTTTACTTAGTGTTCCCTCTCCTAACCTCAGTGTCAGCTGAGTTACCACTTCTACATCTCAGCCATGTTCCAGTACTAGTGGAGGCACCGCTGTTAATAAAGCTGGAGGCAGTAACAAGAAGTCACAGCCTCATTCTCCAAGTGCAAAGTCCTGCTTTTCACCTTGTATTCATTATTAGGCTTCAGAAACAAGAAATACAACTCGACTGGAATTTACAGATATGAAGTAATGCATCCACACTATTTGGAAGACCTAATAGAATAATAAGAATAGAATTAATTTTTATAGAAATGAACTGAACTTCCACTGACAGACATTTGCTCTTAAAATGGTAGAATTATACAATTATTGAAAAATTTGGGTTGGAAAGGGCCTTCTGGAGTGCCTTTTCTCCAACATCTTCCTATTATGAAGATATCTTTCCTTAAAAGTGGATGTTGTCTGCCATATGAAGTGCGTCAGTATTCCCTCCTTAGGTATCTCCCTCAGTTCTTTTTAGACATCACTAACGCTGTGTGTCTGAGAGTGTATATAGTATTGAACACACACATGCATTTTCCTTCATGCTGCATCTCTAGCTCTGCATTAGTATGATTCATAGAGAAGAGATGCCAAGGCTTTCACATTTGATTTGTAAATATTTTCTTCTAGTGGAATTAATAAATGTTGCCTAACCGTTCCACATAATCTTCTCATGCTGCTTTTAGTTTTATTAATACATCTAAACTTTTTTAAAAGCTAATAAGCAGCCAAGAATGCTAGGGAAAACTATAGAACTGACATGACTGTACAAATTAAGTTATGAAATCTATACTATTCTTGGAAATGAAGAACCAGTACTTGTTATTCCTATGCAGACGAAGACTTCATTTATGTCCTCTGGACTTTTTGCTGGACACCAGAGATCATCTATATGGGCATTTTGTTTGCATGATTATGATTAGCTGATGGCCTCAGTGGATTTTTTTTTCTTTTTTAGCTGTGTGTTATGGTTCTTCAGTCCCTCTTTGATATAGGGTGGCTGAACTTAGCTTCTGCAGCTCCAGGTGTGCAGTTCTGAGCTACTGGCAGCTAGACATGTAACAGAGCCTGTAGCATGGTGACAAGCATGGTTTCGTGAGGGGTTCTGTTTCTTCCGCTATTTCTTACCTCACTTGCTAGAAGGCAAGCCCACCAGCTGACATGTATTTCACCATCTTATGGTTCCAGCAAGCCAAAACAGTCAGCAGATGGATGCCATCAGGGAGCACCAATTTTCCTTCCTGGTTGGTGTTCCCAAGAACTGTTGATGAGCTGATGAGCTTTGATGTTGACCTTCAAGACTGCCTTTCAAGATGATAAACAGTGAAGATCCTGCTGTCATTACAGTCCTTAGAAGCATAAGGAATCACAAGTTTCATTAAAGTTATCGAATTTAGGGGAAAAAAAAAGTATTTTCCAGAAAAAGACAGAACTCTGTGTGCCCTGAGGCAGGGTTGAAATGTAGGCTTTGGTATAACTTATATGTCACCATCAAAAGCAGAAAGCTAATAGGGTTCCTGGGTCTTGATTTCAGGAATGGATTTTGGAAAGTAATGCTTTCAGTTGTCATTAGAAAAACTCTATCTGTACAGAGCATTTTTATGCACTGTCATCTGGCTTCATGATAACTTATATTAAGAAAACACCCTGCATTCTTATCACAAATGAAAGCAGAATCATAGCTGAGGCATCTCAGCTGCTGTCCATGCTCAGGAGCAGCTGTTTGTACTGGTACACAGGTTTTTTGAGCTGTTCCATTATTGCCCCAAATATAAATTTATTCTTTGTGATGCAATGTGTCTTGTTGAGTCCAGCCTACAAAGATTCATTCCCCCAACTGGATATATCATGTAAAGAAGTTTTCTTGCTGTCCCTTGTGCCTGGGCAAAGCTTTTCCAGCTAAGAACCCAAATTTCCCTCTCCAAAATCCAGGCATTTGGTGAGCTTATGTCCCCAATGATGTCAGTGGGAGCTTTGCTTTTGCCTGTAATGCAGATCAAGGGCTAGCTATAGATTTTTCTATAAAGCTGGGGTATAGTTACATTACAGCAGTATTGAGTAGTTTTATCCTTAAGACATATGCAGGGCTCAAAATTAATTTCTCTCTTAAACATTTTAAAGCTATAACTAGAAGAGCTATAAGGCTGTAACTACCCATTTTGGAGGAGGTGTTGTTTATACCTCACAACTTTATCATTATTAGACCAGACTGTGTAGTGGAGAAATGATCAATAGGTTTATTATTTTTCTTTTTAATAAGGTTTTATTCCATAATTGCTTCTTTGCATGCCTTAGCTCATAACTTATCACCTCATATGTGTGTTCCTGAGGCCTTGGTCTTGTTCTGAGCTCTGTAGTGACGATGCACTGACCTGCACAAGGTCCCGCTGACTTGGGTGAGATGTGGCAGGGGTCAGGGTGCCCAGAGGCTTTTCTTTAGCAAAACCTTCTAAATGAGGGGGAAATTAGGTTAGCGTGGAGTGTGGTGGTAGCAGAGGCTAGTGCTGTTGAGGAAGCAGAACTGATACAGAATGATGTGTGAATTATTTATGAGATGGTTAATCCCGTAGTTTCCCACTGGAATTTGCTTACAAAGTTCCTGTAGTTAATGTTACTCTGCGATAGAAACTAGTGCTTAAAGTGAAGTTTTTTTGCACTGATTAAAATCTAGTTAGTGGACACATGCACTGAGTCAATGATGTAAAAACAATCAGAATAGAGTATATGTGCAACCGTTTTTCATTTTAAACAAGTCTTTAACTTCAGTGTTTTTAAATATTCAGATATGCTTCAACAGTTTTCATTAATAACTTGAAAGGCCTTAAAATAAATCTTCCTAATTATTTAAGCAAAACTCCAGCTTAAATTTCTGTCCTTGCACTCAATAGCATAGTGTTTGAAAGTTCAGATGTCTGAAAAAAATGGTAATTTAACCTCTTATCTCTCTGATTTAAATATCTAAAATTGAAAATATAGTAACATAATTTAAATTTTGGTCTAGGAGCTTGTAAACAAAGATATAACCCGGAATGACAATTTTAAAGAAAATTTTAACTATTGGTAAAGCTGACATTCATAGCACATTACAGCAAATATTCCCAAAATACCAATGAGGGGAAAAGAAATGAATGTAGCTATAGGGAAGTAGGTCTTCTCTTCTTGATAAGACACTCAGCAATTAAAAATGTTCGACTCAGAAAGCTTCTTAAGGCTCATTTTGTCAAATGAAAAATGCTACTGGTTTTAATGCTATTATAATAAACCTTGTTGTTATTCCTGGCATGGATTTTTTTTTTCTAGAAAAATGGATAATTAGCATTTTAGCTTATCACTTTCCTTCCATGCATACAAATAATTTGATAGATAGACCACCAAGAGAGACAAAATTAAATAATAGTTCTAGACAGCATGGAACTGAAGTAAATTAGAGGTTAAGCATCCAGCCTGTTCAGTGGATTTTCATGCAAAAAAAAAAAAAAAAAAGGGAATACCAGCTAGTTTTACTGACAGTTTTTATTGCTTACCTCAATATCATTTTTTTCATATTAGAACTCAAATAAATAGATATGAAATAAGACATGGGCTTCATATTAGAAGGCCCGTAATTTATTTTGAGGGCAATTTTTCAAACATATTTAGAGTGGAGGCCAAACGGTCAATCTTGCATCTGTAACGTAGCCAAATAAGTTCCCACATAATGGCCAATGATTAATGGTGAGTGCTGATAATAGGAAGTTATTAGAGGAAGCAAACTTGGAGCAAATCTGCTGCATACATTGTATACTTTACCGCTATCTGTGGGTATTTATAATAAATACAAATTAAGGTCAGTAGTCACAGAGTAACCCTGTTCCCACCAAGAGCTTGCAGATGTGACAAAAAGCTCCTAAGACTCAGTAATATAATCGGCAACTTCATATTGAAGAAATCCCATTATTTTTTTTTTTTTTCAGAGATACTTATTATTTGCAAAGAAAAGGCAGCTTTTGTGGAAGGAATCCTTTTGGCTTTGGTTGCTTTCAAGGACGTCATTCTAATGTCCCTTCTGTAAGGGAGGATTATATATTGTGTTACCTGGAATTGTACTCCGCTACTGTTCGAGGTATTGGATGAGAGAAATTATTTTTGTCCTTTTGTGCTGTGATTCATTCACTATTCAGTCCATGTACTAACAGTACATTCCCCCTTTTTATGTCTCCTTGAGTTGTAAGTGACATTTTACCTCCTTGTGTTTTGTATTGTTTGTCTAGTGAATATGCCCACATAGAGAAGAAAGAAATGTTCTTATCTTCCTTATTGCTACGTATAAAAAACAGAAAAGAAATACAAACAGGGAATTGCAGAGATAAAGTAAACCTAAAAAATTATGGTAGTGATAGCTTGCTGGATCAAAAAATAACATTTTTTACTGGTAACAAGTATTTGTGGACACCTTGTTGCAAATACGTTATTGCAATCTGGTGGCTAAAGGAGTGCCATAGTTAAGACTAAGTCGTCATTATTGTGTGTGGAATTGGTTGTAGTTTGATGAACAGTGTCTGGTTTAAATTGTGTATTTTTGGTGGCTTATTTTGTGCACAAAAGTATGAAGTGCATACAAGAGTATGAAGTGCTAATGAGGGCAAGTCAGTAACATGGGGGATATTAAGATAAATGACTTACTGGTTTCAGCATTCGGCAAGCAGCATTTGGTTGGAAGAATTCCCGGCTTTTGAACTATTACAAAGCTATGGTATTTCAAAGACTGTATATTTGCAAATGAGTGATAGATAGAGTGTGACAAACATTATGGATATTTATGGCCATTAGCTAGACCACTGGAATGAAATTAAGAGTTCTTTATAAATGTACTTTGTTTGTTTTTCCTAGATGATATTTCAGCAACTGGGAGATTATTTTTTTCACAGGCTGCTTTTCAATAGTGGATGTTATTTTAGTGCCTACCTCGTGAACTTGCTGTGTGGAGAATACATCAAGGCATTTGCCTCCCTCCAGAAGAATTATGTGTACAGTCCACAACTGTTTTTGACGTGGCTATTTCCAAAGACCATACTTGGGCATAGTTATATTTTTATCCCAGTATTTTACTTGTCAAAGAAGATTCTGCTGCTCTTTTTCAGACTTTCTCAGTTTGGGCTTCGGAGGCATTAAGTAGAGCTGACGCTCCAGGCACCTGCACGTCAGCAGATCCCAGGGTTTCTGGTTACCTGCTGCCGTGCACGCTGGAGCTGCTGTATCCATTTCTGTCTGTCTTCTGCTTGGACAGCTGCAGCTTAATGAAGAAAGCCATTCTCTCTGACTAATGCCAACTTGTTTTATTGACTTGTCTGATATGAGCTTTCTTAACAAAAGTCATTTTAGGTTATACCGTAGCAGCTATCTTTGGGTGCTTCTGCATCTTTTCTTTTCCCCCTCACAGATCCTGGTTTCTCTAACCCAGCTGTAGATGAGCATTTTATGTGTTCCCAAAACCCCTTTACACTTATGCCTCTTCCATTCAATCACTAAAGCCTGTTCTGCCAGTCCCTTTTCATGGTGTGTTTCAATTCCCCACGGGATTTTCTGCCTGCAGGCGAAACATGCACAGTCTGCCCCTCACCATGCCAGAAGTTCTTCAGTCCTCTGCCATTGCAGGCTCTAACGTTGTATTAGCAACACTGAGTCTGTATTTGGCAGTTTCCTTCCTTCATCAGAACCTCACAGAACAATTTCAAATGTTCTTTATTTACTCTCTACGATGTCTGTATTTTTGAGACACTTAGACTCAATAGACTCAGGAAATGTACTTCCTGATAGAGCTGTCAGAATTCTTTCGACAGATTATTTTTCCCAAAGAAAATGCTAGAATGAGCTTCTTTTTAAAAAAGTCAGATTCAATGAAATTTTCATTGGGAAGCAGGATGGAGGGGAAAAATAAGAGACTGGTAATATGGACTATTATGTCAGGCTTTTCGTAAGATAGCCTAATTGTCACTTGAAGGAGTATTTTAATTCAATTTTAGAAAACTATTTAAATCTGATTTAAAAAGCAGAAAGTTAAAGTATTTTGATCAAACTGGACCTATCGTTACTAGAACTTTATTTTATAGGATAATTAGAGGGAAATTATCTGAATTTTTAGAGTTTTTTTTTCTATAGATGAAAATACACAAAATGACCTGATTTTAGGCTTTCTGCTTTTTAGCTCATATGCTTGACCCTGCTGTTGCTCAGAATTTTCTCATATATATTTGAGGCATTTACTTTTCTGCTCCGAGTAACATGAGATGTACTTGATTTTTACCTTGTTTCAAAGCTGCTTTTATTGCTCCCAATCGCAGCGGTAAAATCAACAACATTCTGATGAGCATTTGCTCTGCTAGTGCTTGAAAAGGTAAGAGCTGCTTTGGAATAACTGGAGCTTCAAGTGAGAAAGATGACACTGCATCACTTTGCACTGTGATTCGTGTTAGAAAGGAGCTTTTTTATTTCTTTCCTTAAGAAATGGAACTAAAATGTTTTAAAAATAAAAAATAAATGTAAACAGTGCTGGAGATTCTGACGTACTCAAAGTCCGAACTTCCTTCTGTTTTCTCTCTCTTTTTCCATTGACACTGAAGAATGCACAAGCTCCAAAGCAGGACTAATACAACCCTTTTAAGGAAATGCAACAAGAGTTGCAAATCAAGGAATAGCAGTTTGGTGACAACTGGGTCAATGTATATAGAAAGGATTTCAGTGATGTTTATTTATTCAGCCTCTTTCTGCAAGATTAGTCCTGTTATGTGGCTCCTGCGTGCTCCTTTCCAATTCACTCAATTTAAATAAAAACTTTCTGCTAGCACTTATGTACATATCACTGACAGTCATCTAAATAAAATATCCAAGCCACTTGAGTCTCAGGAACAGTATGAGCAAGAGGCAGATCATGTTCTATTTATTTGGAAATGGAATGCATGTTCACATAAGGCTTATTTTGAGATAACGTCTAAATGTTAAAATCTTTATGAAATCTTAGCATTAAATTTTATGAAGACAGAGCTGTTTACTGGAATGTGATGCCAAGGCTAGGACCAAAATCAGTTGTTGAAAATGAAAAAAAACCAACACTACCACAGGTGGAAAAAGGTATCATCAACAAATTTAGGGTAATCATACTTTATTTTGTATCATTTTTATTTTCATTGCTTGATGGTAGTTATGTAATGTGATTTATATAGAGTGTTTCTGAGTGCTGCATTAAATTGATAACTCTTACTGGATGAGCACACAGGCAAACACAGTACTATCTTTCTTTTCTTTAAATGTGCTGAATTTTCTCTTAGAGAATCCTGCCAAATTTTTCCTCCCAGTTAGAGGTCTGAAGAAAGTGAGTCAGTGTAGATAAAAACAGTTTGGTTAATCATTACTGAAACCGGGAAAAATTAAAATACATTTTTTGCTTGCAAAGTAGAGAAAGGCAATAAAAACAATGCCAGACGCTTAATGCTTCTCTTGTACCTTTCATTTGAAAGAGCTCAAAAGAATATCAAGAAGAAGAAAGGCAAAATCTATTCCCTATTGGCATCATTATAAATGTTGTATCCTCTAAAACTCTAAAGACATCCAAGAAGAGTAGAAGAATAAATGGCATTGAAATAAGCAGCTCTCTCTGGAGCTTTGTTCAATCAGCTTTGTTAGAACTCACTCAAATCAGATGATTATAAGAAAAGATCTCATTTGTTTCAACATTAAAGGAGCAAATTAATACGTGGCAAGCTGCTAATAATTACCTCGTTGTTTAGTGAATGGGCATTGTGTCCAATTTACAAAATTACAATCATATTGTTAAAGTAACAATTGGGAAAGTTTAATCTGAATTTCCTAACTATCTCTGTGATTGGTTGTGGGATTCATAGAGAAAAGCAGAGTTGTGGGTTGGAGTGAGTTCTGCAGCACATCACAGACCTATGGTGCCAAGAGCTCTTTGGAGTAAATCAGCTCTTCGTTAGTATAAATTACATATCCTTAGATCCTGAGTTAGATTTGGTCCAACTAAAGAATGAATTGACTGTCTCTGCTAAGATTGCAGCTTGAACTGTAACTGGTCAACCCAGACATTGTTTTGCAGTCCTCACTGACTCAGAGAAACCAGAAAGTTTGTTGTGTGGAAAGTTTTGGCTAACATTTTTAAGAGATGTGGCCTGAGATCACGCCTGCTTTGATCTGTATCAGTCCTGGAGGTTGGGAACTTGGTCATCCAAAAGCTGCACTTTTTGGAAACCCAAATGTGCAAGTGATCCTATAGCTGGAATTTCATTCTCTTGATGGAGACATTTGAAATGTTGGGGGATTCTTTCAAACTGGAAAGTAACCAAATTCCCAAACATTGAACTCCTCTGTGGAAGTGAATCACGTTCTGTGACCTACTTTTTGTTGGATGTGCTTGTGACCTTTTCTAATTCTGGCTGTTTTGTTATTTAATGATTTGACCTTTGATTTTGTGAAGCCACTTCAGTGCTAAATGCAAAGATTTAATAACTAGAACTGTTTGATATGTGATCTTTATTACACAGCTATTTCTCGATGCTAGAGCAGTGGCACTGTTTTGCAAGTTCTAATTCACAGTTTTAATTATCTTTTCCATTGTCTGTAAGCTTGCACAGGAAATGGAAAGGTCAGACATTTCATTTTCGTTACTGATTAAAATATAAGTGCTGCTTAACAGTTACAATGTATCATTCAAGAAAAAGACAGGACAATTTGTCAGAATCATGCCCAGCTGCACTGCTGACGAGTTTTACGTCCTTTTGGTCAGCAACGAAATGAGTAATTTTTGGAGGCAAAGCACCTTATCAAAAATAAGCTCAGAGACTTCGAGTGTGTAGAGGTAATATATATGTCTAAGCACGCAAAAAGAAAAGAAAAGGTGATCAGTTCTCTCTGTATTCTTTAGCTATATAGCTACAATGAAAGCAAACATAGGTCTAGTGAAAAGTACATTTCCTGGCCAGAGGGCATAAGCAGTACTGGCCCGGGTTCCCACATCGTCCTGTAGACCTGCAGTGACCTGAGAGCTGCGGGACCTTCACTGCAGGTGAGGGGCAGCTTGGACTACCTGCCGGGTCCAGCTTTGGCTTTGCTGGATACGCTGCTGTTGGGTTAGTATTTAGTTATTGTCCTGATGTTTGTGATCCAGACACCTGCAAAATGTTAACTGCAAAACAGATGACCAACAAGGCAAGGATTCTGTAATTCTCCAGTTTCTGTCTCCCTGTATTCAGGTTTCTGTGTGTAAGAATTGTTCTTTGAAACACAAACATTACAGCAAATTCAATAGCAAAGTGATCTGCTCTTGTACTGATTCTGGACAACCTTGAAGATGTTAAAAACCAAAAATCTGCACATGGGAGATAAACATGAGGTTTACAGAATACGTGCTGGCTTTGAGGCGGCACAAGATACTACAGTCACTTAGTCCCAGTGACGTTGTGAGCCATCAGTGCGGTCCTGGTATTGGAAGCAGCAGCCCTGACAGCCTCATTCCTTCCCATTTCTGGCCATACTGGATACCTCACCCCGCATCCCAGAGTAGCCTCATCAATAGTCACCTGGCAGAGGAGCCACATTTGAGCACCTTTCATGACTGAAAGTGCTGGGAAGCCATAACTGAGTCAGGGTGTAATTACAAACAAGAAGGTTGAGGTAAATGAAGAAAAAGAGAACTGTTTCATGTGCCCTACTGAAGCTCACAAGCTGCTGTGTGCTTGATATACGTTTTCGGATAATTTGCAGAAGATATGATGCAGGAGGATACTGCATTCGATGCTGGAATGAATGGTTTATCTGTCACAGGTGTATCTGATGCTTGGTTCAGATGCACAGAGCATGATGTGTTCTGGCTTCACTTTCTCTGTGATCTCTGTGCACGCTAGGTGCACATTAGGACATCTAAAACTACTGTAGAGTTTTAAAATATTTGTTTTGGGATAAGACTGGGAGAGATTAAGCCTCTTCTTTACCGAAGAGAAGATTACATGGTGACCTAGTACAGGCATGCAATATATGAAAGCATTTTATAAATTGGTACAACATAAGTGAATCTCAACAAAGAGCTAGAAAACTCGGGGACACAATTGCAGGAGTTAGTGTGCTTGGTTTATTCGAGCAGAACAGTTGCACTCAGTGAATAGAAAATGTGCAATGCATTTCTAACTAAGGTCAGAAATCAAACAATTCCAAGTTTGAGAGAGCAGCTCCATTTTAACGGAGAAAGACATTATGAAAAAAAACAATCCTCAGACAAATTTAAACGAGTCCAGATTCTTGAGCAAATTGGTGTTTTCCTATCTAGCAGTTTTATATTCAGCATTTCTTAGTTTGAAATTTTACCCAAATCTATGAATTAATCTACTGGGACTTTAACAATTCAGTCCACGTTAGGATATAAGTTATGTTTATGGATTTGTTTAGATCATCCAACCATGTCCTCATAAACTATCTTAGAAAGGATTTGTGTAACTAAGTGATAAACAGAAAGGCTGTTGTGTTCAGCTCCATCTCCTGGGATTTCATCCTTGCTGTCAGAGAGCTAGGCAAGAGGGCTCTGTAGAACTGCGATAGCTATAAAAAATATCCAAAAAGTGGTTTGCTCTAAAGAAAACATTGCTAGTGTTTTTGCATGCGGTCAAATATCTCTAACCTCTGATAAAACGAGGAAAGAATGTTTTCAGGAGCCACTTGCATACAGAAGTGAGTCGTTGCAACTGCTGGGATTATTGCAGAAGTCTTGCAGGTTGTACCTTAGTTCAGTTAAATATTGTCAACCAAGTATAAGATACTTCAACTTTAAAATTTAGTTCTTTTCAGATATTTACCTCTTGTCCTTAAAATATGTACCATTGCCAAACAAAATTGATGTCGTCTTGGCCATCATTTCCTAAAGGTTAACATGGTTAAATGTGTCCGGGATATTGATTGCAATTAGCTAAATGAAGGTGTGATTTCGAAGTGAGATAATGACAAGGCTGCTCAGAAAAGCACTTAACATCCTGTCAGGTTTAGCATCGTAAGGGGAATTATGCCCAAAGAACGTACAACTGAAGCCACTAGCTCCCAGGTAAGAGCAGGACAAAAGATTTAGTCTGTGACCGTACCCAAAACTGTAGGTGATCTGTAGCCTGGACAGTTCTTCTGTATTTTTTTTTTGTTGTTGCTGGATGGATATAGTTTTCATTTGGTTTAGGTTGTCAGCCAAACTGTTTGTAAAATTCAACCTAAATATATGGTGTTTCCTCTATTTCTTTTCGTCCAAAAGCCCCAGAGATGCATTTGCTATTTATAGCTTGACAAATGGAAGATCAGACTCTTAAGACAGATAGCTGCTTCTGTTGCCATTTCATTTGGGAGAAATATTATCATAGATTGTACTCAGGAAATACTCTCTTTGATTTCACCGTGTCTGGGATTATGTTCCTAGTTCACAAGTCACCATTCCTTCTGCTTTTTGTTTTTCATGGGTCATAGCTACTATTTAAAGGGGGCATTATATTTCTGTTTATATATCTCCTTTCCAAGTGCAAGGTTTTCACCAGATTGCTTGTTAGAGTAACACTTCATTTTTGGCTCCAATCACACGTTTGAGAACTATTCATTCAAACACATAAATAGAGTCAGTGTATAGTCATATTTGTAGATTTTTTTTTTTTTACCTTTTTTTCCTGTTGCAGATAACATCTTTTTAGAAGGAAAAAAGACATTGATCTAAATAGTATTTTCTGCTACTTCTTTCTTTCATTGTTTTCTCTTTTAGTGAGAAGAGTAATGTTTAGAGAGAAGAGGGAATGATTCTTTTTCTAGTTGGCTTTGCAAAGAAGAGAACAAAGGAAAAGATTACAGCTACTGCCTCTTTCAGGAAAAAAAGAATTGCATTCAGAGCTTTGTAGCAGGAGGGTTTTCCACCAGCTCTGAGGCGTGGGAATTTATGTTTTGTTAAAGAGAAGTCTCACTATCAATTTGGTGAATTAAGCCCCTCTTTCTTTTAAATGAATTTTCAGCCTTCATGTTTTACAGAGAAAGAATTGCAGTGTATTTTTGATTTCTTTCTTTCAGCCTCTGCAGCTAGACTGTGACCTGTGTGCCATCGTTTCAAACTCAGGCCAGATGGTTGGCCAGAAGGTGGGAGCTGAGATAGACAAGTCTTCCTGCATATGGAGGATGAATAACGCTCCCACCAAGGGCTATGAGGAGGATGTTGGGAAGAGAACAACCATCAGAGTGGTCTCTCACACAAGCGTGCCCCTGTTACTCAAGAACCCCGAGTATTTTTTCAAAGAAACCAACAACACCGCCTATGTGATCTGGGGTCCTTTTCGGAATATGAGGAAAGATGGAAATGGCATCGTGTACAACATGCTGAAGAAAACTGTTGACAGCTACCCAGCTGCCAAAATCTATGTGACAACCGAAAAGCGCATGGGTTACTGTGATGCTGTGTTTAAGAAGGAGACAGGAAAAGACCGGTGAGTCCTACTTCTGCAGAGCAATTATAATGTTTGAAAAAAGATACATGGGAGAGGGCCATGCAAGATGCCAGCTACTAAATGAGTCCCTAGATATGTTTTTAATGGATTGTTATACGGTTTTGACTGTTATAAGCACTTGATGAGGCAGCAGCTAGGCCCCATTTACCCCACCTACGCTACCTTCTGTTCTTTCCATTTCTGTTGGCTTCAGTCCCAAAAATATTGGATGTCTTCCTGAAACATTTTAAAAGCTCTATGTTGTTTTCAGCTCAATTTACTATTGATTAAATTGACATTTTATTTAAAGAGGATAATCCTACACAAACAACATTTCTAAATGCACAACTTCAGGATACCTCTGGATTTTGTGTTTTCTTCTCCGATGAGATTCACTTTACCTTCAAACACAAGCTTCAGGGTACTGAATGATTATGGTATTTCTTGCTGAAAATGGATTATCAGTAATATCATAATACTTTTAGCAGAATTGTGTTGGTATGTTCTCTTTACCCAAAAAGATGTGTTTACACTGCCCAAATGGAGGTTGTAAGAGAAATGGAAGTGTGAAGGTTGCTATTTTGGATAACACATTAAGTGCTGAATTTGGATTTGTGGAAGTCTGTCTGTGAACTATAAAATTTTTTAGCTGATCTGCAAAATTTCTATTCTGTGTGTTATCCTCCTTATCTGTGAGGCTATTAGAGGTACATAATGTTTGCAGAAGCTGGAAAGGGGAAGCACGGGAGCAGTGAGTGATGAAACTATTTTTATGTGTTATACCAGCCTATTATGATGCTGAGACAGGCTGAGGTTCTTCAACCAAATATCCCTTCCATTCCTAGGAAAAACATCAACTCTTGCTTGCGGTTGAGCAGAGGTCTATTTCAACAGCTCCCCAGTAAAAAATTCTAGAAGGAGGCCAAATTTGGTTCATGTCTTAAAATGCACTGACTTGTAACCGCATCTATTTTTAGTCTGATGCTAAAATATAATCCTTACGTACAGACTATGATACCAATGCATACTAAGATTGTAACAGATTTCTGGTCTGTCAAGCTTTTAATGAGATTTCAATTTCTACTCTTTGATGTACCCTCTCTTCGCGCAATTAGTGGATTTTTAAAGTTTTTTCATCCTCATGGTGCTCAAATTTTAGAGGATGTTGCAGGAGGTGGCTCACAGCTGCCTGCGGTGGTCCCTGCTGTGCTGCAGATGGGCCCTGCTCGTGCTCCATCCGAACAGGGCAGCTGTGAGGGCAGCTCCAATCTCCCAGTTTTGCTTTGAAGAAAGGTTTTATTGTGGGGTCCGGAAAGAAACAAGATTTTCACCTGAAGAACTTCCAACGGGCATATTTTATTAACTTAGAACAAAATACTTTTTAATTCTTCTACAGTACAAAACATCCTCTGATATGGACTATCCGTGCTGGAGAGTTAACCTTGTGTGCAGTGTTACGAATCTGGGGACATATGTTCTTTCTGAGAGTCTTCATTAGTGAAAGGTTTGAGTTCAAGGCAGTGAATGCTCATTTGCTTTGAATAATTGTTGCACATAAATAATATTCATTACCAGACATTCACAATTTTTCATTAATGTATTTTACTTGGTACTTCCCCAGAGGGAGCATAAATCTGGCAGCTTCTTCCAATACTTTACTAATGTTTTAGTATATTGTCTGTATTGAGTCAGGTGAAAGGATTTAAAGAAACGTTAGGTAATTCTTAAATGCAGGTTACCTGAATCCAGGTGAGCAGTTCTAACCTTTTCCATACCTTAGAAATATAATGTAAGATTATATGACTACATTTAATTGGTATTAACAGAGAAAACAATAGTCTTCATTAAAGCAACAGAGATAATTCTGATCTGATGGAGTGCACTGAACAGCCCTAAATAGGTTTTAATTAGCTGGCACCAAAGCTGCACCACCCTTAGGGAGGGTAAAATTAATGAAAACTAGCAGCAAATAGATCAGTGCTACCGGCTGTTATTGCCTTGGGTGAAGGTGATGAGGAAGAAGGGAGTGTCTTTTAAGGATCATTTAGAAAACAGTCTGTGCTAAAAGTCACTTTCAGAAGGCAATGATAAAATAAATCTGTGCTAGTATCAGCGAGACAGTCTAATGTCATCCAGATTGCAGACTCCGCTGGTGTTTATCTTGCAAACATCGCAGGCAAGCAGCTCAGCAGAGCCATCCCCGTGATGGCACTAGCTCCATGTCCCTTCCTGGGCGGCTCGTGCTCTGGTCAGAGCACATCAAACCATCCTATTGCACTGGTAGGACTCAGAAAACCTCCAGTAGTGCATATGCACTGCGTAATGTATTCTTAGTCACACCCCATGTGAATTGCTACCTGAAAAGAGCGGGGTGAGCTTTGCTGCTTAAATATGATCTGTTCTCCTAAAATTCTCATGGAGAGCTGCAAGGTGTTGTTCAGAAACACGGCCAGTCCCACAGGCCATTGACTTGATACAGACAGTAGATCTAATGAACGCTCCCAGTCAAACAATCCGGTTTGATTCAGCCCTGTTGTGTTGGGATAATCAGCTAGAGGCGTACGCAGCTGCACAGAACGTGCAGTTGGTGAGTCATGTTTGCAGTCAGATGCCTGTTGCTGGTTTGAAGGAATTTTGTTACCATCTTGGACAATCCTGAAGTAAGAAAATAGCTTTTGTGCTTCTCTTCCAGTTCTCCGTTTCCTCTGTTCATGCCCAGATGGTGCTGTGTGTTAGGCTGTGAGAGCTGTTTTATCATTCGAGGCAGAGAGATGGATTATGCCGATCACTGAGTGAAGATTCAGAATTTGGGTGGGTGCTCAGCCTGCTGTTTTGCTCAGCTATGCTCACTAATTATTTATTACTTTGGCAATATTTGAGATTCATATTACATCTCTGTCACTTAGAGCTATCAAATTATATTAATCTAAATTTCAGACTGACACTGTTAGATGACTGCAGTCATTACAGCCTCACCTGAACTAATATGTGGTTGCTGATGTGTCTGACTAATCTATGTAAAGCTGTAGTCTAGTACAGATGTCACTGAGATGAAGAAATGGAATGACATTTGTTAGGAGTCAGGTAGCTGCAACTGCTGTTGTTTGCTCATGAATTTGGGTCTTAAAGGTGCTAGTGGCCAGCTCATCACAGTTTTATCCTGTATTTCTAGATGTTGGCTTAAATGAAATATTATTGTTATGCTACTCCACTTGTGGACTTGTTTACGTAGACCCGCTAGTTTGTTTAACAGGCCATTCAGAGAAAATATGAAATTGTAGCCAGAGTTGCACAGCATTTGCAAAAAAACCAATTTTTTCTGTGGGAAATCATAAATGTTGATGCCAAAATCTGTCCTCAGAGAGTTACATTTTGGGAGTTGGGAAAGACTTTTGATCAGTGCTTTATATCAATGTTCTTTTCCTAAAAAATACTGTAAGATGAGTAAGTGTTCATTTCATTTCAAGAAAATAAATAGAGTAAGGGAATATTATTATGCCTAAATTTTGGTCCAGACTGACATAGGAATGCTTGTTTAAGCATTTTTAAGAACAAAAAAAGATTTTCAATTTACCTTTTGCTACAGTTTGTATTATGATGATATAGTTATGATGAATAGTTTATTGCACAAATAAAGTCAGCAAAAAGTTCTCACCTAAGTGTGAAATTCAGGGCTAACCGCAAAATGTGTGCTTGAACATTTTTCATATGCTTAACTGTGTACTTTTCTTGAACCATTCCATGTCACTTTCGTTCTTTTTATAATGTAATTTCTTCAAAAAAAAGGTTAATGGCTTTGTCCATCTTCATTCATAGAATTCATAGAGGACTTAAATACTTTCATTGTCAGTAAAGACTCCTTTATTATCTGAAAAAGCAAGGGTTTAAAGCATGAAACCTTAATGAAATAAATAGATTTTTCATTAAAAAACACTTAAAACTTCAACATCTATTGCTGTTCGTGGTCAATCACAAGACTGGTAACAACTGCTTTGGGGTTTACACTCTCTGCACTCACTCTTCCATTTCCTGATAAAACACCAGTTGTTCATGAGTGCTTTAGATTTATTCCCTGCAGCCCATTAGTAACTGCATTTATTTTACTTTATGAAGATTTTCCTAATTAAGATGAACATTTTTATCTATTAGGCAGATGGAACTCAATAGAAGAAGCACGTTTTTTATTAACATGCCAGTTAATGCTGTTCAGAGACCTGGCACTTTTGTTAAGAAACAGAGCTCCCACTGCATTACCCTAATTATATAGTAAAAAAAGAAACTTTATTTAAAAAAAAAAAAGATTAATATTAACTAATATTTTGCGATAATATTGTGGTTGCATATAGAATTTGGGCTCAGAAACCAACTGATTCTATGGTGATTTCTAACTTTAGCCATGAAGTTATTTGCTTTTACCTAATGAGGTAAGTCAGGAATTACATACCAGAATCTATTTCATCTTTTCTTTGCATTTTTGAATTTTATTCAAGTGAATCTAACAACTATTGCTTTTAATTTATCGCATTTTTTTTAAACACCCTTGAATCCATTTTCAGGTCCCAACAAAGCAGATGTTACAGCTTTGTAGAGTGTTTGGTATTATTAGAATTCCACACACAACTTTCCCATCCTGTCCTTTAAAGTGGAAATCTGAAGCTTTTATGGTGATGATAGCATTGCTGATATCTCTTGTGAGCCATGCAGAAGTTACTCATGTAGATGAGATTTGCCAGCAGTTTTCTCATATCTCATGAACATTTATCTTCTGAAGGATTAGACAAGACAGTAAAAAATATGGGAGAAATTCTGGTAGCACAGAAATTCCCAG
Source organism: Crypturellus tataupa (assembly GCA_034781795.1). Lineage (NCBI taxonomy): Eukaryota > Metazoa > Chordata > Aves > Tinamiformes > Tinamidae > Crypturellus > Crypturellus tataupa. The sequence goes on from JAWLRI010000763.1 coordinate 8,064,541, forward strand.
TGCTTCCAGCTTTACTGTCATCAGTAGAGGTATTTCACATAGGAATAATAGATAATTTGGAGGAAGAAGCTGGTAGAGTCACAGTTTTTGAATGTAACCTTTGGTGTTCATAGAAACCTCCTTTGATTTTCTTTCATAGATCAGCTTATCTTGCTTCTTCAGATCACAGTGAATAACACAAAACACTTTTTTTTCATATATATATAAAGGAATTTAAATTTGAGAGACAGAGAACTAATTTTAAAAGATCAAGAAATTAATTTTTAACTTCTCTCTGATACTGGTTGAAATATTTACCTTTAAAAACAGAGTGATTGCCATTAAAATCTTTATTTATCACCAGTTGTCACAGTATGCTTTTCCATGATATATTAGATTAGGGAATAAATGCTCAATAAATAGTGTCACTATTACTTTAGTATGATAACGGTTGACCCACTGATGACTGTGGATTTTTTAACAGCAGCTACCTAAAATGCAGCTGTGTTTACCATGTTTAGCAAAAAACATCTTACTGTAATCAAACTGCATGAGATGCACTGGGGAATTTTATGTTACATGGTTGCTATTCAAGTGAGAACATCAGCTTTCCAACCTAGGGAATAAAATACTACAGTAGTGTGTTATTTCAGATAGAGAAGGGTTTCTGTACATCTGTCTAGACACTAGCCAATAAACCTTATAAGAACAGACTTCTATCAAGGAAAAAAAAAGAAGAAAAATTAGATGAAATCTAAAAGTTACCCTAAAATTAATTTCCTAATGAGATCTACAACAAATTATCTTGTCAAAGCTTTGAACAGGTAGGCAGCACTTTAAAAGAATCAGTATTCAGATTACTGATACTGGAGTATTTTATCTTAAAAAAAAATGTAGAAAGATTAGTAGACAGATATTGCACTGAAAATTTAATAGGTAAGAAATCAAGCCTGTGTGAGACCTCATATGCATAAGCCACCTATCTTTGAGAAAACTGTGAAATTTTGTCTCATTAAATTCATTTAGAACTCGATGTTAATTAGACTCTTGCTTATGCACCCCTTCACTATATATTTTTACCCATATGTAAACAAAACAGGTGTTCTGGGCTGTTTTTTTTATATATGGATGCAATGAATCCCATAAAAAGAAGGCAAGCTGCAGGTTCAGAACGGTGCAGCTCTGCAGCTATGTCTATGTGTGCACATGGATTTGTAGCTCACGGTTTCGAAGGTAACTCAGGATTCACAATGAAGCTTCTCCAAGAACTTGATGTTGCATCAGAACAGACTGCAGTTTGCAGTTAAAAAACCCTCACTGAGCACATGCCTTGAGTTCCTGTAGTAGTTCCTCAAATTCTTTGAGCTTTTGGTGGTGGGCAGCTATGTATTTAAAGAATAACATGCACATGAATAGCGTGTGCAATTTTACTTAGGCATTCACTTCTTCAGCAGGTTTAGGAAACTATGACAGTTTGGAAAAATATAATGACTTCTGCAGGGACTTATTAGGAATCTCGAGGAGTGTCCTTAAACAGTCTGGTGCCTTTGACATTGAGCAGCAGGTAACTTACTGTGAGTGTGAAAGGGCATCCTATTGACTCACGTTTTCAAATATTCAGCCATTCTTCAACATTTTTTAAGCAAGGCTACTTTATAGTAGCTTGTGGTATCATTGATACTCCCTGCCAAGGACACCACGAACTTCTTACTACCTGAGCAACTCTGTGCAGTGCATTCGTATTCAGGAAAAATACAACAGCAATAGAAGAAAAGGGTTCTAAATGCCTGTCTTTGTCCTTTGGACATTTGTTATTACTATCCCTATCCATATATGTTATATAACATATATGGCATATGTTATTACTGATCTTTACATACTTCTTTATTTTAATTTTAGAGAATCAGTCATCCCAACTAGCCTGTGTTCTGTGCTGCAGTCATTCACCCAGGTTACAGAAGAGGCATGACTGCCTGTCACATTCTCTGCATGACTCATTAAAACTTGCAAAGCACAGTACTTGATGCAAAACTTCAAAAATTACTGTAGATTATGTCACTGCTGTAGAAAAGAATAGGAAAAGTAGCAGATGAAATCCTAAGAAACAAACAGCATGCTTTTATCTTAACAATAAAAAAGGGATAAATGTCAGAAAGATGCGCTCTGTGTTCAGTTGCCTCCCCATATGTTGTTTCAGAGTTTCCCTTGAAGTACAATTCATTAGAGATGCTGGCACTCCTGTCTCCATAGAGCATCCCAAACATTTTCCATGAGAGCATTTCCAAAAATATTACATTTATCACTTAAACCTCAGAATGCCTCTGCGAGGCAAGAAATATTTATCCCCTTTCTATGACTTGACTTCCCTGGGAAAAGGACACTAGGGAAAAGCAGCAGCTATTCCTGTGCAGAAATACATGCTTATAGGGCGTTTTAGATTTTGTATGCTTATCATGGAGGCATTTCGGTCTCCTACAGTGCTAATTTGGAGTTGGAATGGTCTGGATCAACATGCTGGAACCAATTTCTGCAGCTCTATAACCTGTTTTCAGCCAAACACGTTAATGTTCTGGCACTTCTTTCCACATGAAATTATTGGTAGTCTCTTGACATTTTGCAGTCAATCAAAATATTAGGAAAAGAAAATCATCTGAAGAGTATTTCTAAAGCAGAATTCCTCTAAAACGAGTATTTTTGTTCAATTTTTTCACTTCAAATACTATATATTTTCCTATCCTGCGTCTATCCATCTTGACTTTGTCTCAGTATCTTTCTCCAGTGCATTAGGAAATGTGACTAACATTTATCATGTGTGGCTGCCTCTTTCGTCAGGAAAGAGTTGTGCCTTTGTTGGAGCTCAGAGATTTTCCTGTCTGTGTGTGGGCTACTCTGATTTTATGTTAGTCATGACACTGTTGAAATATGCTTTGTATTTGGAGAAGAAGGAAGCAGTGGTCCTTAACTCCTCTGGGTTTATTTCATGATCTTAAATTGCCTTTACTTCCTCTTCCAAGTAATAGTGGTGTTCAACAGAGTTGCTTGTCAGCTCTGCTATACAGATCTCACAAGGGTTTCTCAGGTGCAGTTGCATCTCAGAGCCTTTTCACTTCTGGATGGATTTTGGGCCTCCCTCATCAAGTGCCTTGCAACATTTTAATATTACATAGGCAACCCTCCACCCTGATATACTGCTCAGACCTGCCTAAGCACCAGTGGCTTCCTGCTTTGCTTGGATAGGTGAAAGGTGATGAACAGATGAGTAGCTAAGGCCAATTCACTGTTTACCAATGTGGAATAAAGAATTTTAGACAACTCGTGTGGTAGATGATGTTACTTGGGGATATTATATACAGGAAGGCTTATTCTAGATTCATTTCTAAGCTTTTAATTTTTTTAATCTTAAAGTTTCTGTTTTTTAAATAGTATCAACAAGCTTTATAAGTATTTGACTGGCTTCAGGGTAGAATGAGCAAGAGCAAATCGAAATATTTCCTTTGAAACTTCTCTGTCGGTGTAGTAGGACTGAGGTTGGCATATTACACAAACATTTTCTTCATTATTACTTTACATTTTTCCCTGAGGCTATCATATTGATTTCAAAACCATGGTCATCATTATACTAAAATGGTGGCATTAATAATTTGGTCTCTGTGGGTGGATTGTAATAGAAAGCGTGAAAATAATTGCCCACTAATGTGAAAGGTGGAAATATGTACAGTATTATATTGCTCATAATGTAACCATTAAAATAACAATTATGTGATAATGAAAAGAGTCATTATACTCTAGTTTATCTTTACATAATGTTAATAGCTAATGAAAACAAAGAAGATGCTATCTGCTTACATTTAACAATACTACTCTGTTTCCTGTAAAAAGAATATTTTGTGCAGAATTGTAATTACTCTAGTAAAATTTGTACTTTTTGTACTTGGATATGTGACCAATTTAAAAACAATACTTACAAATTCTTTTGTATCCAATGGTACATATAGTCTCCTGAAAGGTTAAGTTTTCAAGCACTATTAGCCTGAAACGTAGTTACCAGCATTGGTCATATCTTGCAATATGACTGCAGTGAACAAAAAATATAAATAAATTTAGGCCACTATATTGCTACTGGTGTGTTGGAAAAAAGGAAGGTAGCATGACTTTGAATCAGTCAGCAGAACACAAATCTTCTGTCTTTAGGTGACTGAAAAGCATTAAATAGATGCATTATCATCTGTGGCAATTTACTTTTAGTGTTGGTTCAGGCACATAATCAAGTTCATTTTATGCTGTATACAGGGAAGAACATTCAGGAAAAAGTATGAAAACAGGTTTTCTACTTTTTTTTTCCAGTTGTTCTATTTTTATGAGTTGTATGCTTTGTAATGCATATACAAGCTTCTCATTTTGTGTTTTGGGATGCTGAGCTTAAAGGTAAGTGTGCTTATTTAAGAAATGTATAAGATGGGGTTCTCAAGTACTCTGAATGACAAGAGCATTGATTATAATTAAGATATTTTGGTATTTGTCCATCCAGATCAGATTAAATTGATTTTTAAAGATACAATAAAATTGTCCCTCATTTTTCAATGCTTTTTGTATTTTCCAAACATGATAACATAGTTGACTGTTACTTTTATATTTCAGACTCAGGGAGGTGGAAATTTTATCATGTAATCCATATCACTTCAAAGTACAATTGAGAGAGAGGAGCAAAGAAGTTATGAACTACATATTAAAATGCAATTGCATGGATTTTTCTAGGTATTATTTCAAATGACATCAATAGAAAATGCTTTTGTTTTAGCAATGTGATATTTAATTAGCTTATGCTAATAGCCTGCATTTGGGAGACAAATGGTTTGGTTTCTTCATTTGCTAAATGAGCAAATGTATTCATGCTTGGTCTTCTGGTGTTCTTTCGATGGCTGCCCCAAGACGCTCGTTGTCTGGATGCCCAGGGATGCCTTAGCCCTGTCTGAGCATTGCAGACTTGTTGGGAGACGTCCTTCTCTGTACCATGTTCTCTGCTTCTCTTGACTGCAGCCAACGGGAGGGTGAAGGCGTCTCAGGCTGCCAGGGTAGGGGGGCTATTGCAGAGCCAGAGGCGGTGGAGCCCATCTGCAAGACCTCCCAGGGGATGGTGGTTCGGAGTCTTGCCTCTTGACAAAACCAGAGTTCAATTTTTAATTCAAGTGAATTAAAAGACAGATTGAATTTGTGAACCAGTACTCTTCAGTGTCTGTATCCTGCCTGCGAGCCTTTGGTGTGGACACCTTGGAGGGCTTGGTGCATGCTGAGGCATACACTGCTCGTGACGCCTAAGCCTGGCTTAAGCAGTCCTCAAACATTTTCTTCTCCCGCACCTTTCTACCCCTTTCTACCATCTCAGATTAGCTAACTCAAATCACAGGCTGTTAAGCGGTCAATGTAGTTTGGCCATAAACTTCCTTTTTCATGTTTCTCTTTAATGGGATACTTGTTCCCACTGGCTTATTTCTTGCTTTCCCTCATTTTTTTTTCCTTCTCTATCATTATTTGTAACCTTGTTGTGTGTGTATATATATATCTTTCTTCTCTTAGCCTTTTATCTTTTCATAGTGAAGCATATTGCCTCAAACACACCTCCCATTTCCAGCACAACCTCATCTCAGGTGGTTCCCTGACCTGCAAGGTAGCTGAGAAGGAACAACCCACTCCTATCTGTCCTGTTTCCACTCCCATTTCTTTTCCCTTTTCCTAGCTCTTTCCCTTGAATATTGAAACAGAACTCCCGAAAGATTGATTTTGAATCACAGTTCCCAATTCAGTATATCGTTTACTTAAAACACAGAAAAAAAAAAATCACAGTGGGATGCAGAAACTGTGCTTGATTATTTATTGATGGTTGTTGGTTACACGAATTAAAACAGCAGGCAGCTCAGATTTTGATCAGAAACAACTGATTTCCTGTTCAATTTTTATTTTTAATTGTGAATGTAATGAAAACTCCTTATGTTGTTACTTGCTAAGGTCTGGCATGATCAGTTACTGTGTCTTGTGTTCCCTGTTGCATTAGTATGTAGTTCTGTGTATGTGAGCTGTATAGAGCCTTGGAGCTGTTATATGGCAATTTTTATGTATCTGCATGTGTGTGTGTGTGTGTGTACTAGATGCACAAACACATGGATTTGAAGTGACATACACTGGGGAGATACTGTTTCCTGAGTTTCTAGGCTTGAGAAACACCAGAAGAAAGATTAAGAAGTATCTGGGAAGTTTAATACGTGCAATTGAAACGCTTGTTTTGACCCAGTGGATATTTAGGCCCTGCCAGCTATGATTGCAGCCCTGCAACGCATGTTCGGTGCCTCCATCGGCAGCACCGAGTGAGGCCAGTTATCACAAGTGCTTCTGTCCTCGCTCTGGTGCATGAGGCAGCCCCTCGGTGCAGTGATTTCGGTGCAAGAGACAGAGCGAGCTGCTGTGCTGCTGCCTGACTGTGGCTATGACAGCCCTTCTGCGAGCTCCCTGCACAAGGTGCTCATCCGGGGGCTTGCTCCATATGCTCCCTAGCATTAGCAATGGACAAGTTTTATTTGGTTTGTTTTGGCTTTTTGTAAATACCTTTCAATTATGATGGTAGAAGGTAGCTTGATTGGCAGTGGCTTCTTGTTCTTTATGTGCCACAAATATAATTCATTTGCTTTTAGTTTTTTTGCTACATCACCAACAGCTAAGGGAATTGATGTTTAATTCATTTCTAAATAAGTAAAACTAAAGTATAAATAAATAACGTCTGGTTTATTACTCCAGGTGTCTTCAGCATTGCTGAAAGTGGTTTAATGACAGCCACTAGCAATGGAAAAAGACTGATTTCTCTGTGATTATTATCATTATAATAAACCATAATTGAAAGATTACAAAATTGATTCTTTTAAAAATTAATGTAGCACAAGTGAGCAGGCTCTGTGGCATTCAGACTTTTTCAGTGTTACTTGGAAGGAAAATGCTTGTTTTATTTCCTGGCAGAAAACTGCTGGTTTTCTAACAATCACATTAGAGAAAACAGTCCCAGAGTGTTACAGGAGACAACAGACCTATGTCATTATGTTTTACCCTTTCCTGATGGGTTCGGAGAGGAGCCAGGAACAAAAGAAAGTTGCATTCATTATTGAGAGAGCCTTGGGAAAATCTGTTTGGCCAAGCAATTTTGCATGAAACTAGTGAGAAAATATTTGACTGGAAAGAACATAAACTCCTTCCATCAATATGCAATTTTCTGGATCCATTTGTCCAAGTGATTATTAAGAACAGTTGCTAAATTTGCAGTGCTTTACAACTTCAAAAGGGCTGCAAAAGCATTAACTAGTTAAAGGGATAGAATTTAAAAACAAAACAAGGGGGGGAAAAAAAAACAGTTGCAAGACAGTTTAAAGTGCAAAGTATTGAAAACAGCAGGAAACCTGAAGACCTGGCATAGCAATCATCCAGTACCATCCATCCCAATCAGGAAAGTGGAAACCACAGATTTATCTCTGATGATTTCCTGTAAATATGCCCTTTGAGGACAGATTGCACTGCCCACTCTTGTGGAAAAAGCTCAGAGTTACATCTCCTCTCACCGCAACATATGGATCTCAGCAAGCCCTCCTCCTCCATTTCCAAAGTCATTCTTTGGGTGGGTAACAGTTTGAGCAAAAATGTAGTGAAATATTGTTGCAAAATTGCTGGTTAGCATCTTTCAAATCTGGTCAGTTTGACTGAAAAACAACTTTTTTTGTGTTTGTTTTTTGATTCTGAAAAAGATCATAGACATTTTCTTCAGTAAGTTCTGCCCATTTTTGCAGGCCTTGTTTGCCTAGTGGAAATGGTTTCATTGAAGCCTTCCTGCCCTTCAGGATATTGTGCCTCACTTTTCCCTACCCTGGTGCAGTGTCAGGAGCGTTTCATGTAGCAGTATGTGCTAAAGGCTGATGTGGAGGTGGAACATTTTGGCCTCCCCAATGGGAGCAGGGCCAGAGCCTAGCCCAGAGTGCAGGTACAAGGGCAGAAGTCCCATGTTCTTCAGATAGAAACACCAAGGAGGTTTGTTGCAGCTTGTTCTTTTCCCAGAGACATTTTGAATACAGCCCACACTGCACCCTTCTGAAGCTGATACTTAAGCACCATTTCACGTTGCCTGAATAGCTGGCATCCTCCAAAGAAGTTTTCTGTGCTCAAATTTTCAGTAGACATATAATGTACCGTGCTTCATCAGTCCACTTGTACTCGATGACAACCTCCCGCTGGTCTTACTCAATGTTTTATTAAATAGATGCACAGTTTCCAAGCTCCTTTACAAGACTGAAATCAATATTCTTCCTCCAGTTAGAATTCATTACTAATACTTAACATTTCATAGTGCATGTGATCCAAAGATCTTAAAGCACTACAGGAAGCCAAATCAGCTTTAATTTTCCCATTTTCATGATGGTAAAGCTCATGCACAGACTCATCTATCAAATTGTGCATAGATATCATCCTGCACGTCTATGGCAGACGTGTGAATGAGTTCTTGAGCTAGGGGTCCCAGTGCAGGCTCCCAGCTTTGGCTGGGACACATCACCATGTGCTCCTCTGTCATTTACCAGGCACAAGGGTGTATCTTTGTTGATCTAAGCTCACACTGAGACACACACTTAGGTGAGCAAGTAATGATCACATCCTTATCAAATACATATTTAAAAAGAAAAAGAAAAGAACTTCCTAAGTAGAATTCAATAGAAATTGGGCATTTCCTAAGATACTGTATGACTTGACACAACTCTTGCCTCTTGGCCTCAGTACAAGGATCATGCTTTGCAGGAGAGAGAGGTGATCATTAGATCTGGGCAGGAACCAGACATGCTGAAGCGCTCTCCCTCTGAGCATTTGCATTCTTGCCACTTTCCAGCAGTCAGCACTGCCCATCAAAGAAAATTGTTAAATAGCTCTGCTTCATCATTCTTCATTTACATTACAAATGGCTATAAGCAATAACAGGATTATAACCAAAAAGTGGCAGCACTTTGTCATTCATTTATTTGATTTAATATATAGAGGTATCTGTTTGAAATGGCATTTATTTTTTTTTTGAACTCATCATAAAAACCATTCTGAATGGAAGTGTTTAAGATAATGATGACTCAGATTAATTCCTTTAGAATAGCATGACTGGAATCAGATACAGTGTTCCTCTTTTCATTAGGCATTTCTGAGCTTCTAGGGGTGGTCTTAGGCCTTGAGATGAACCAAATTAACTGAAGAAAACCTGATGAAAATGGCCCACAATATACTGCTATTCTTGCTTAGCGCAGCAACAGGGCTTGAGAGAGCCTGGATGTTTTTATAGTGGCAATCAGGTGGCTTTGACAGAGCTGGCTGGTGGAAAAGCACACTGGAATTGCTTCATAGGGATGCTCTATCAAGAGCTGTTTTCCCTCTTCAAAGTGATCAAGATGGTGCAGTTGGTCCTAGGAAATTCGGGAGCTGAGAGCTAAGTTTCACCAGTATTTTATTTTTGGTTGTGTTTCACAGTGGCCAATAACTACAGGTTATAATCAGTGGACATAGCACAAATACATGGGGAAACATTGTGCAAAGCACCTCTTTGACGAAATAGCCTATATTACAACTGAAAAAGAAGTGTAGTTGTTTAGGCACCTTGATTTTTTTTTTCCTATGGAAATGTCCAGAATTCTTATGGCATATCTAGAAAGTGGAATTTGGAGCAATGTGTTGGAATGTTCCCCTGAGTTGAAAAAACAGAAGTTTTCTGTTTGTCTAAATCTCTTGCACTCTTTTTTTTTCTGAACATTATTAGGAAGTTCTGTATGATTGCTGATATGGCAGGCAACTTAGCATTATAAAATGCTGTTAGGTAAATGAAAGATAGCTATACTGGGAACATTCTGATGATTCAGTTTTTGCAGTGTATCTTGTCCATTTAGAAAAGTAATGTACTCTAGTATCAAAGTGAAAACAGACATTTAAATAACTAGATACTGTATTTTAAGTCTAAAAGCATTGTTTTTAATGGCTCAGTCTCTCTGAGCCTTTTGAGCCTGTCACAACAAGCCTTTGAGAGGCTTGATAATTTTGTGATATGGGCATTCCCTGCCTTTTGAACCTACAGACCAGCAAGCCATCTTTCATGGAGCTGGCAAAATTCCTGATCTGCTTTGACACATTATATCCTTCTAACTCGATGAAAATATTTGCTTTTTTTTGAAAAGAAAAAATAGATTGAATAAATCGAGCTCCCATAAGACTGATGGACTAATGTCATATACCAGACCTGTGTAGACCCTTTACATTTCTGTGAGTTTGCGTCAGCCGAGTTCATTATAACTCTGCTTTCCCAGACTTTGTCACCTTCCTCTTGCACAAAGAGATGTCAGATACCCACGAAACTCCTTCATTACACTAGTTTATTTAATCTATATTTGACCTTAAGTCTATTGGGTAAAAGACAGGAAACAGTTGCAGAGGTTGGTGATGTTTTTAAATATTTTAAATAAATCTTCAGCAGCAAGGTATACAATTCACTTAATGCTTTAAAAGTGAGACTACAAAGCATAACTCAGTGTCTGATATGCAAGAGCTAGAATTTGAAAGAGTTAGTTGGAAGCATCTCGTGAAAAATATCTGAGAAAATACTATTAAAGGCAAAAGTTACAAAGTGCAGACTTTTCTGCTGAGGACCAAGCCTATTGGTGTCAAATTAAAGTTTTACACAAAAGTTTTATCTGAAGAGGCTAATATGCAGTAACTGATTCTTCTGATTCCTAGAGGACCTGTCTGTACTTAAAGTACAATTGAACTTCAAATTACCTTACAATATTATAGTTTAAAAAGTCGCATCAGACTGGCTCTGAGTCAGTTGCAGATGTACATGGAAGGTTTAAGGCCTCTCTTCTCCATTTCATGCCCTTTTGATGAAAAGAAGTCTGATCAGAAGTCTTTATTATCGCATGTTTATGTGCTCTCATTTCTTCTATTTCCGTGCATGGCAGCAGAAGAGGAGAATCCAAAACAGCATGAGTTGTTTTCACTCGTGATTGTTTTTTTGCTTGCCTTCTAAGCTGATTCTTAAAATATTAGCTGTGATTACCCATGTAATAGTGTGGGTAATAGAATTGCCTGTTTTTCATCATAGTTTAGCTACATTTTGTAAAGAAAAAAAGTAGAATTCTAATGGACCATTAGCTTATCTATCAAAGGCAAATGCATTTATAAGTCTTTTCCTGGTAGATGATATAAAGACAGTTGCATCTCTTCATGTGATCCTCCCCATTATGGATTATAAAAGTACTGGCTTCACTGAATAAATTTTTAGCATTATCAGTGGTCATAACATTAGTCGACAGCTCTGCATAAGACTCTAACAAATTGTTGGTATATATAACCACTGTCTTGATAGCTTCACATATCAGTTCAATAAAATATCTTTCGCTCAGGGGACACATTTGGGAAGGAATATCTTGGTGACATTTGTGCCGTTCTCATTGCCATTACCGCTTGCTCAGAGCAATATATATTTTAAAAATTGATCGAGTGTGTATTTACAAGATAGATCATGAGACATGTTTTTTTAATAGTGAGAAACTCCCAATGATGCATCCTGTGATCTGTAGCATTGATTTGGATTCTTTGATTTTAGTATTACAGAATACAACCATAAAATTTTTAGACCCTTAATGTCATAGGGTGCAGCATCTTTACACAGAATACTAATATAAAATGACTTAGCTACTTGTAGGCAAGAGCTCCAAACCCTGAAAAAACAAAAGCTTAAATTAAACTTAAGTGAATTTTTGTTCTTATAATTTTAAAAAATAAATTATGAAGAAGTCCTTTGAAATGGCATAAGGCAGAGATGTAAAATCTCTAATGCAGCTATACTTTCAATTGGCAGATCTGGCAGTGTGGAGGTTTGGCATCTGGTTTAAGGAAGTCATCCACTTTTCTTCAGGCAGTGTTCAGTAAGCATCTCCAAAAAGGGTACTTTTCTGAAGAGTTGTCTAAGCTAAATTGCCTGCCCTCTCTCTAGCAAATAAAGAGAGTCTAGATGCAAATTCTAGATGTAAACTCTGGTTGCAAACTCCAGTGTCCTCTGGCTATGTCTTATATCTCATCAGTGTATGCAGTCATTTGGCATCGTGTTGTGTATGATCCAAGGTTTGGTGAAGGCACAGCAGAGGTGGCGGCTTTGTTTTCCTTAGTGTGGCTGAACGTTTGAGCGTTATATTGGATTATATTCTGTCTGATCAGCGTTCTGATTTGCAGGTTGCTGACCAAAAAAACACCTGGATCTGAAAATACGTTTCACCCTGGGGAAAAAATGACAGCAGTTGAAAAGTGAGGGAGGGAGGTACAAGACAAGTTAGTCTGGCCAGAGAGGGAGTATCTGTTTAAAGTGTAGGAGCGGTCATTGTAAATTTTTTTACAGAAGAAGTCCCACAAGCTTCCAGAAGTATTAGAGTTCACTCTGATGTAGAAATGTCTTGATACAGCTTGCTGCAGGGAAACTGATTTGCAACGTAGCCTGGGATCTGTCCAGTGCCACGATCAGGTTCAGCGATGGCTGACTCTACTTTATAATATTTCTGTCCTCAACTGGGACATTCGGCCTCTCTCAGAATGGTGGATTTATGCATGTGAATATGGTTGGCAGTTTTAGTGGACTCCCTTTTCTCCTGAAATGCATTCTTCCTACTAGTACGTATGTATTAATGTAGTCCTCCTATAGTTCTGCAGCATGAGGGTATGGACCGTTCTGGGCCTTTGCTGTAGTGCTGTGTGTCTTGGGAATCCCGCCCTGCTGTATCCAAAGAGCTATGGCTGGACTAGACGTGACTGCAGACTGCACTGGGAATGCTCCCAGCCCTGGGAGTCACCACCTGCCTGTTTCCCGTGCGGAGGCACTGCATGGTGGCTGTGGTCCCACCACAGCAGAGGATGCCGACTCCTCCTCACCCTCCCATGCTTTTGGGAGCTTCCTGTGTGGGCCTAGCTGAGCCACGGCCAAGCAGAGCTCTAGGAGGCTGCCCTGCATGGCTCTAGCTGCTCCAAAGCTGAGGTAAAAGGTGTTCACCCACCACTGATGGACCAGAGAGGCAGTTGTGCAAGGCATGCGTGCAGTCTGTGTAAGAGCACATCCACGGGGACGCAGATGGGACACCGGCACGGTCAGGACACTGACACTGGTGGTTTGGACACTGGCAGTTTGCTGCAGCAACCAGGGCAAATTTAGAGCAGGGAGTTTGGGTGAGATGAGTACCTGGCCCACAAGCACCAGGCTTGGAGAAGCCCCATGCATACGTCTTCTGCAGAGACGTCCCCTGCACACGTCGCACACGGGTTATAGCCTGCCTGTTCATCTGTGAATGGAGAAAATGTTCTTTTAATTGTAGTTCATCAGCTCCATCTGGCATCAGGGTGGGGAAGAGAGACCCTTTCTCGCCTTGTGAAACATACTACCTTCCCTGCCAAACTGTTCTGCTGAATAATAGTTAGAGCCTGAGGCAAGCTCTAAGTGCAAGGATTTGGAAATGTTTCTCCATTGGTTTTCCCACAGATGTAACCTTGGCTCCCTAGATCCAATTGCTGTCTAAAGAAATTAAGACCAGCAGTATTTTATTAAAAGCAGTAACACACCATATGCAAGGCCAGAGATGCTGTATTTTATACACACAAAAATTGGGTATCTGTCTGCTTTCTCTTTTTCCCTTTATCAATAAAAATACAATTTCCCTCTAGTTCAAGGGGAATTGGTTGTACACATAGCAGGGGAAAACAAATGCCCTTCAGCATTGCTGTCAGGGAATTGGGGCACCAGATGTCTTTTGAGCAGGTCCAGCATATTGTCTCACCATTTCCAAGTCACTCTTTTATGCTTCTGTTTATTGTAGGCAATTACGCTTTGACCCAAAGACATAATCCTAGTGGAATTAAAAATCATGTGCCCTCTTTGTATAAAAAAGCTGAGTCTGGTTTTATAGAAAAGAAGTGTAGAGAATGAATCTAATGGGAAATTAGGCAGTACTATTTGATGACTTTAAATGTATTTATTTATAACAGCTAATCTTGGTGGAAATGAAGAAATAAGATGAAATAATTAAATTTACTATTTATAAAAGAGACTCTTTATCCACTGTGAAATACAACCACCTCTGGGATGAAATGCAATGGCTGCAAAACAGCACATAGACATTTAGGAATGAAAGGAAAGAATAAATATGCTTTTGAGACAGTCAGAAAAACACAGCATGGAAGGAAAATTCTTTTGTGAAAACATTGCCCCTATTTTTGTTGAAAACATGTATTTTTAACCATCTCTTGTAATTATTCAAGCTGGAATTTGGCTGTGAAAATAGAATGTCTCTGGCCTTGCAAGATGCACTTTGATATTTTAATAGCCTCAGTATAGAAAAGGCACTTACTTTGCAGAGACAAAAAAAACACCATTGAAAAGATAAAGAGCTTCATTTTTCTCTCACAATGGCCAGGTTTCCTGATGATTTTGGTGACGTTCCTGCAGACCTAGCACACTGCGAGGGCCAGGGGAATCAGGGCTGTGGCTCCAGAGGCACCAGGACAGAAGCAGGGCTGCTCCCTGCTGCATTAACAACCCTTCTCCCTGCTGCATTAACAGCACAGCAGCACTGATGAATCCTCTGACCGTGTGCGGGGTATCCTAAAGCTTCAGTTAAAACTTTATATACCTCAGGGGAGAGAGAATGAATGATATTGTAAAGAGCACTTTGCCAAATAAAGTAGAAAGATCCATGGGACTGTTGCACTCTTACAAATGTCAGCACACAATTAGGAGTCAGTTTATATATATAAAATGTTTTACTCGCCTTGTGGAGTGAAGTTTATGGGTTATAACAGGAGACCTATTGAAAGATAAACTACTATGCCATCTGTGCTGCAGGTACTCAAAAAATCCTCTGCTTAAATTAGATCTCTGAATTTAAATACAATATATGCTATTTCACATATAACTAATACCCCCAAATCAATCCACATTTAACCAGTGTCATTTTACTTACATGCTCACTGGAAGCTGGAGGGAGATTGAGCATTTTGGCAAATTGAAAAAAGGCAGCAAAGTGATTTTAGTATCTCAGCATCGTTGATTAAATGTGTGAAGGTAACTACAAAAATAATCTTCAAGGAAAGATGCTGTGATAGTGGTCACGTTCTGTCATTGATTGGTATTAAGTGCTAGGAAAGAGAGAGAACTTTGAAGATTTGCTTTTCATTATGATATGAATTGATGTTCAGCTACTAAAATGAAATAGGTTTGTATAAGAGTTACTACTGTCAAAAACCATTTGGAATTTCATTCTGTGCAGAGAAATTAAAATTCTCAGTGATTATGTGGAAGGCTTTCTCTTCTGAAGCAAAATTATAAAACTAGAGCTGTCCGGTATTACTGGATCTTTAGATTAGGTGATATTCTTACATAGTGTTTATTTTATCTCAACTCAAATGCTTTTAAAGTGACTTGCTGAATTAATATCCTATTAAATTCAAGCCACTATGGTGATGGAACAGTATACGTGAGATTTTAACTGCACATAAAGATACACAATGTTATAGGTCAGACAGCTAATATAAGTCAGCCATCTGGGCGTATACATACAGGAAATATTCATTTCAGCCTATAAAAACACTCTAATTGAGCACACTGGGCAGATACACAATTAATTACATATTACAATACAATCTGATTTGATATCAGGAGCAGAACACTTCAAATCCAGAATCTCTTGACATTTTTCACTCATTTCCATAACAATCATCCACTCAAACCACTCAGTTTTGGAAGAAGAAAAGCCATTGGTAAAGAACTGAGTTCTACAGTATCCTTTCAACAGCCTTATAGCTAGTTTGAATTCAATTAAAATGGAAGAATGTGCTCAGAAGTCATGAGACTTGTCCTTTGAACCAGCATCTGCAGACAAATGTCTGTGGTTCCTGTTGCTGTATACGTCCCCGATCAGCTTATCTAAAGCTTGGGAAGCAGAGGCGATTTTGAGGGATCGCAGAGTTATGGCTGTTTTATTTCACAGCCGCTAAATTGTACAGCATGTGAATATGGCTGAGTGGTTGCTGTAAGAATTATGGGCCTATTATTAGAACTGCATTATAGAAACAGAGGATAAAGCAGTATGGCCAAATTCTCTTAGGAAGAGCTGTTAGAACAATCAAACAGCTGAAATCGCCACAAGACCCTAATGGACAAAGTAACTGCGGATCTGAACGACCCGATCAGTGAAGAGCTGTCAGATTGAGAGGCACTATAGAAAACGCACAGGTAAGCGTTTGTGCACTTCAAGCTTTTAGTTTGCACTGTTCGCGGCTACCGTCTATTTTAAAAGAAACAACAGAACAACAAAATTACCCAACTGATGATAGAATCAAATACAGTTTTGCATATAGATATAATCAGATATTCAGATAAAAGCACAAAATCTGTGCATTCTTTTGAATGACGCCCACTGAAATAAATGCACTTGTGTTTTCTTTTCAGAAAGGGTTTCCAGGCATGTAGTAACAAGCCTCACATTTTTTCACTGCCATGCAAGGTCACAGCTTCAGTCTTACCTCAAGTCCCATAGTGTATGGGGTTTTTTTGCTTTTTGTACTTGGGTTCTTTGGTGCAGTCTTAAGTAAGTATTGCTGGCAGAGGAGTTGGGTGCTGCAAGGAGATGTCCCTTTGGAAAGGGCTTGTGTGCTTATCCTGACATCTGCACTGTCGCATACTGCAGACGTTCTTGTCTGTGTCCATTGGTAGATTCTGGGCTGGGACAAGAGAAGCTTGTCTGAGACGTACCTAGGTGTCTTAATGTCATCATTACCAGGTGCTCAGATCTAGAGCTGAGCCTCCCAAGGTGATGGATGAGGTTTCAGAAGGGTAAACATGGAATTCTATAAATTTGTATTTAGACTCTGGGATTCAGGTTTTCTAGTTCTCTGGAACCATAATGGCCAGAAAATGTCTCTTCTTTTATCAGAAGTCACACTTCCCATCTAGCAAACTAATTCCAGAAAGTGGGGCTCAAAAATACTAAATGTTGCAAAACTTGCGCTGAGAGTGTGAAATGTGCCCTAGGATCTTGCCATCAAATCCAAAGGTGCGGGTGATTTGCAGCATTACAGCAGATAAGACCTCCCGGAAAATGACCTTGCCAGATGTGATGAATTTGACACTTTTGTTTTTCCCATTAGAGTGAGGCAAGAAGTCACTTGGGTTGAGGTTGCTGCTGCTTTCCCCTGAAGTCTCAGCAGAGGCAAGGAGTGCAACAGGCATGGGGCTATTACTTGATCCTTGAGCTGACTTCCCCTGCTCTTCAGGCATGACTGTGCTAATAAACTTGCATTTCCACCCCCACACTCACATCCTTTTCATCTTAACTGTAGCCTCTTGCACGATTTGCTTTATTGGCCTGCAGCCAATGTCATGTCCTGTGAGGCCGAGGAAGGTGTTACGCGGACAGCACAGCAAAGCAGAACGCTGCAGTGGGAGCAGAGCAAACTTCCTTGAGGAAAAAAAATAAAATAAAAAAGGGCTTTTAACAGCACCAACAGCACGGTGCCCTCTCCGCTCTGCCACACCAGTTGCTAGTGATAATGCATTATGGAAGGGACTGATAAATTTGTCACACCGCTCAGCCACCAATACATTTCACCGATCATGGCTTCTTCCCTTTTATCAGCTCAGCTGCATTTAATAGCTCTGTGCTCTGATGACAGTTTAAGTGATGCTAGACCATTACTCTTAGATTATGATCCAGAGATCCAATGAAAGAGAAGCTAAAGTGTTAAACCTTAGGAAGGGCAAATACATATGCATGTATGCAATCAAAAATACATGAGACCGAATTGACATCCTGATGGTAAAAGTAACCACAAACAAACACAAACCAGAAAATATTATTTTTCACAGACGTTGCAAACAAAATATAAAGCCTATATAAATGCGTTTTTAAAAATGCTATCACTGTTGAAATTTTCAGGTACTCACTCTGGGACTGTCTTTTGAGGCATTTAATTGGCAGTGTCCCTTTGGTATTGCTGGGGAAGCACAGGGTAGTTTTTTTTTTCTGCCAGCCTTCCAGGTTGGACCAGTCATTTCTGATAACCCTGGAGTTCAGCTAAAAAATGAAAAACAACCTTGCAGAGTTTGAAAGCAGAGCCATGAACCACATCTCAGTGTTCTGTAGTATCCACATTGTCATTATGATACCTACTTGGTTTCCTGCTAAGACCACCTGCTGTAGTTTTTATTTGTCTCTTTTACAGCAAGGTACCGAGAAAAGGTTGTTTGAAGTTAGCTTCTAAGTCTGCGTTTAGAAACCTGAAATATGGAGGGAAAAAAAAGTTCCCAAAAAGTATTTATTCTTCTTTTTATTTTTTTTTCTCTTTTAGTGCCATTCAAAATAAGATGATAATTAGGATGATGATGATACGGTACCATGCATTGATCACCAGTGGCTCACTGGGAACTGAGCAGAAATACGCTTTTAAATATCCAGGCAATTAATTTGGAGATAACTCTCATTGATTCTGTAAAAAGTTCCTACAAGTTGATCTAAAAGGCTTGACATCCAAAGATGTGTTGTTTTAAATGCAATAATGAGCATTGCACTGGATGTCCAGGGAATGTGATTTGATCTTGCGTGATCCTAATTGCATTATTTATAAGGCACCTTAGAGTTCAAAAGCTATTTCCCCTATAGGATTGAATCAGTGGCAAATAAAAGCTGGCAAACATAACCTTTGATAAGGCTTGTGGCTTACCTGTCGTCTCCAGTACGACTCTTTCTTCTGCAGTGATGGGTTATCTGGACCCTTCTGCATGAGCTGGTGCAGCTCTGTTCCTGCCGCCCCTTTGCTGCAGATGTCCTTGCTGGCCAGCCTGGTGGACGTGCTCTGCAGAAGCTGGACCACAGCTGTGGCACAAAGCTATGGTGCTCAAACACCAGATCACTCAGAGGGATTCACTGGGGGTGCTGCAGAGTGGCCCCTCTATGTGTGCTTTGGGAGCACCTAGAAGTCAAGATTTGCTGTCAGGCCTCCGTGAGGGGAGGAGGCTTCTGTGGCTGGTGTCACTACTACAAAGCTTGGATTCGGGACTTATTTGGGGTTTAGAGTTCAGTCCTTTCCTTCTTTCCTCCCAAAGGTATATTTATGGTTTGCATATGGATGTTTATTTCCTCTACCTCTAATTGTTGTAATTAGCTGCATTCCTCTGCCTGTACCAAAGAACTGTATTTAGGGCAGCCCTAACGGTTAGAACATAGTTGCATGGCCAAGAGCAAAGTAACAGTATTCATCTCTACAATGAAAATGTATTTGGGGACATTAGTGCACATATGGTGAGGATTTTTTAACCTACATTACTGTATGTAACTTTGCAGCTTAATTAATCAATTAGGATTAGTGCAGTTTGTAATCAAGTCCAAGAGAGATTGATGCATGCCATATTAATTGCAACATTCACATGAAGCATGTCATATACAGAGTCATTTTACAGCTGGATTTCACATTGGATTGCTCACGAGTACTTAATGGCAGGAATATTTTAGACTTGTAATCAGGGAAATTGTATTGCACAATATGCTTTATATGTTGTACACCCTGGTTAGAAAATAACTCTTCCATCACTGATGCATCCTCTTGCTCCTCCCTCCTGCTTCAATAGCTGGCGGAGCAGCCCATTTCCAAAGGTTTTCTGTTGCTG
This sequence comes from Crypturellus tataupa, assembly GCA_034781795.1. NCBI lineage: Eukaryota > Metazoa > Chordata > Aves > Tinamiformes > Tinamidae > Crypturellus > Crypturellus tataupa. The sequence goes on from JAWLRI010000763.1 coordinate 8,084,267, forward strand.
CGGAGCAAGAGGTATAATTAAATTGTGTCCCAGTAGCGAAGGTTTCTAATGATGATGAGCCAAAACTAATTGTATTGATTTGTTTATTACTGGCTTAGGAAGCTCATCAAACAAATGGACTGAAACTATTTCCATATTCTTATCTGTTTGGTAAATGAGAAACAAATAACACTTCCATATGTCTGTTCCATGGTGTCACGGCATTAATACTAATTCTGCAGATAGACTCCAACACGGGAAGGAAGATTTTCTCCAATACAATATTTCTACAGCTAAGAAATGCCACATCTCTCTCCACATTTGTGTCTTGGGAATGAGCAAAATTACATTTTTATTCCTTTTTTTTTGATATAAATGTTGTTATCAGTGAAGGTTTTCTGACTGGAGAGTAGCAAGCTATGCCCAGAATGTGTAAGAGGTCAGACAGCAAAGGAGATGGGAGTTATGATCTTGCCTCCATACACATTTGTTCCTCGGCCTCTGTATTAAAGAAAACTGGATGAATGATGTGAACTAAAAACTTCTATGAATATTCATTCTAATTTTTAAACTAATTTACTTCAGACTCTCACATTAACTCTGCAAACAGTGAAACAACCACAGCTGTTATAAATGTTTGTAGAAAGTAAATTTTAAAGTTTCACATATGAGCATTTAAAGAAACAAAATTTTAATTTTGAATGTGTAAAAATGCAGTTTGTTAATGCTCATGCAGTTGTGGACTAGACAAAACTCACTCTGATCTAGGTGAAGAATCACCATTTTTACCTGATCACCTAAAAATGCAGCACAGATAAATTTTTATTAGCAAATATCTGGGACCAGTTCTTGAAGCAAAAGACTGCCTAAAAGCTGTACAAATTCCCCTGAGCAGGTGCTGATCTAAAACTATTGAAGCCAGAAGCGGCCGTCCGATGGTTTGGTGGGTTTGAGGTCAATCTCATTATGGATATAGTTGAGAAAATCCATAGCCAGGAAAAAAAGGACCAAGCTAGTTGAATAAATAATTATTTTTGCTGAATTTGGGGGAATGACAATGTTGATGTTGTGAGAATGTGGGTTCTCTTGCAGTGACAAGTTCACTCAGGCGAGTTTTGCTGTTTGAACTATCTGAGAAAAGCCGATGAGCTAATGAAATCAGAGTCTGAACCTGCTTCCTGTGGAGGCAAAAATGGACCTTTTATTTTCAGAGATTGGGTAATGCTAGTTAAAACTGCTATTAATACATGTGGAAGGATCCTATCCATCCTCTGAAATATAGCTCCTTTTTGCACTCAAATATGTGTTTTCAATTACAAATGTTCGCCACATCTCAAATCTCTTCTATGCTGTAGCATATGACACATTGTGGCAACTTTTATTCAACTAGCAGGTTTTGGTCCAAAGAGGATTCAATAAAGTTGGAGGTTGAATTACGCTTACATCCCTAGAGAAGCTGATCCTGTCAGCTCGGCAGAGCGCTGCTCGAACTGCTGCGCTGCATATTATGTCTCGGCTGTGGATAAGTTAATAACACTAGAAGTAGAGCTAAAGGTAGAGGGAATTATACGCCACAGTTATTAAACTTTGACCTTTATGATGCTTTAAAATCATAAAACATTTTTAAAATAGCTATGCTACATCCAGGATGGCATTACTGTAGGGAAAACTGCCTCTCAATACAATACACAGCATTTATGTCTCTTCATATTCCAATTTCAGTAAGTAACAGCTAAAGATTGTCAGTGCGGCCTTCCCTCTACTTAGTTTCTCTGGAGGCTTCTGCTGCTAGAGGCAGGATCCAGGGTGCCGTGGTGCCAAGCACCAGGTTCCCCGTGTCCCACAGAGTGTGTTCCCACCTCTGCAATGATTTACACGATCAGCACCAGCCTCGCAGCCACAGAGCCCGTCGGGGAAAGGGGAACCAACTGCCCCACTTTGCAGATGAGAAAAAGGAGGCACCTGCATATCGTTAGGCACACAGCCTTGTGGAATAAGCAAAAACAGAACTGGAGGGATTTAAACTCCTAATTAGAGACCGAAATTAGAAGACCTGGCTTTTTCGCTCCTTCTGTACCCAGTGGAGAGAAAACCTCTTTTCCAGCCAGTAGATTCCTTATGAGAGTCATTTGAGAGATAGGTGATTAAAATCAGGAGCCTTCTCAGGGGCCCTGAGTTGCCTTCTGAAGTTCCCTCTCTTCAATGACTGTGGAAACCCTAGGGAAAAGTGTCTCAATTAAGCTCATATCCCCTCTCCCTATGCTGGGTCCTGCGCTCTAATTGCAAGGCAGCATTTCTTCCCGGGCGTGCTGTTCCTCACACGGAAGAGAGAGGCACCACAGAACAAAAGATTCAAGCTCTAGACCTCTGATCTGAGCCCATGTGTTAACAAAACATCTCAAAGTCACATGTTGCTTGGACACAGGATTTAGATGTGGCCGCTTTTAAAGGCTTTTTAAAAATCTTTTGCCAAATGCAGATGTTTCCTGATTTACATTTGCCATGTTCCTCTTTCCCCATCCTTGTAGGGGTGAAGAAGGACACGCTTGCCTCAAGGTATCACCACCACCTGTATCATGTTGACATTTTCAGAGGAAAGAAGGTGTTTTGGGGGGCAAGAAACACTGCAAGTGTTTTTATCTGAGCTGCCTGAAAACTGGCCCATAAGTTTGTGCACATAGAGTAATTTTGTTTAATATTTCCAAAAATTGTGGAAGCTTTTGTATTTGAAATGGTAGGTGAATCAGAGGTCTGAAAGCTCTAATGAGCCAATCCAGAAGAGGCTGTTTGCCTGTATGTCAGCTCATTTGACTGAAGTTTGAGTTCAAGGAGAAACGAGCAGTCAGCCACTTCGTATGCAGACATTTGTGTGCCCTCTAGTTGCTCAGCTTCTCTCCGTGTCTGTTGGCCATTCTCCTTATTAACGATACAAATTCTGAGAGTCTCTTTTTTTCTTCCACCTTAAAATAGTGAAATGGTAAATGATGAGATTGTTCCTGCGGGCACGAAGCACACGCACCAAGCACTGACGTCCCAAATCAATAGGAAGCTTCAGCACCAGCCAAGGAGCAGCCAGCACTTGCAAGAGGAGATTTCTGTGTCTTCTGTTCTTTCCCATATAGCAGACATCCCCTCAGCTGAGACAGGAGCTCCTTAAGGTGCTTATTCTGCAAACCTTCCTAGTGAGAAAAAACAGGGAGATGGGATTTACTGTTGCAAATGTTTATCAGTGCCCCTATTATATAAGGGGTACTTTTACCTCCTGTTGCACTAGGAGCAAAGCAAACAAACACTGGAAAATCTTCTCTTTTGGTGCTGAGATGTCTGTAAATATGCAGATAGAGAGGGATGAGAATAGCAGCAAAAGTATCAAGTGATTTTATTTATGAGCCTATTGACAAATACCTTTCAGTCTGTTTACTTGTCTTTTCCCTTGAGGAAGGAGCAGGCAATCTTGAGGATCTTTATGAAACCAGGTGAAACTAATAAAGATTGTTATGGCAAGTATGGAATAGTGGGGGAGACTTGAGAAAATGGTAGAAAAAAAAATCCCTGAGCACAAGTTAATTTGAGAGGGCAGACTGTTTTAAAGGTTAGATTGGTCTGAAAGGTGAAACACTTCAAGTTCATGGAAAGCCTGTTAAATGAAAGATGAAAAGAGCTGTATTTTTTGATTCTTTGTATCATAAAAATGAATCACCAAAACCTCCTGTTATAGCTAATCTCAGCAGGAACAATTCAAATTCCAGCCCCCTACAGAGAGAGAACTTGAATCCAAAAACTGCCGCTTCCTTAGCACACCCTGATGGGTAGCTCAGAGCCGGTTGCTCTGTGATGCTGCCTGGTGCAATTTTCCTGCTCTCAGCCCCCACACCAGCACCAGGAATATGCTGCAGCTTCCCGAAGCACCTGGTCCCAGGGGGGCTCAGGAATACAGTGTGTTGAAGCAGCCTGTGTGCCGAGATGCCTGATTTGGAGGTGACCCTGTCTTCTTGCAAAGCCAGGAGGATTCACTCTGTTTCAGAATGTACTCCTGTACCTGGTTGCAAAACTCCCTTTCCCACTGAATCAGCCAGTGGTAATTCTTTCCCCCCATGCTGCTTTCATTGACTTTTTCCACAGAAGAGCAAACGCTAATACTTTCTTTGCCTTCCTATCAGAGCCCTCAAGTCAGCCTCCTGGTTCTTTTACTCTTTATTTTCGTGCTTACCCAGCCCTCTCTTGACGATTATCCAACTTTGCTGTTGTAGGTTGAATAATTCAGGTGGAATGAACTGTGAACTGAAACAAGCAGACAGTGTTCCACCACTTGTCCACTTAAGTTATTCACAAATTGCCTTGAAATAGAACCTTTGCTTGGAATCTTAAATGATTACCCTGTTCCAGGTGATGTTATGACTATGCGGTAAGCAGCTGTGTTCAGTTTGAAATACTCAGGCATGAAATACATTTTTTTCCCTGCCATATAACTAAAGATGAATTCTTTAATTTCAAGTGCTATTTTGGCCTAATGCTAATGAGTCATGTCATTATATTGGATTCTCCTGAGTTGTGTGGGTTTTTTTTTATGTTTTCTCAATGCAGTTCATATTATTAGCAGCTCCCATTAGTTCCACCTGCAGTTCCAGTTACCGAGTCCTTGTTTATGCAAGTTGTGCAATTGAGTGTCATAGAGTCAATGTCTTATAGTCTAAAAATCCCAATTTCCCCCAAATTTCCATCAATAACATCTTTAAAATGCATTTGCAATGTAAATTTCTTAAAAGTATAATCCATCCTGCTGTGTTCCAGAACACTTCCTTCGTATTTAATTGCCATAGACACTTTAGTTACTAATTAAACTTCATTGTTTATGATGATGCATTTCATTAATAGTAGTGATAAAAAATGCATGTTCCAGCAGATTTTTTTTTTGCATATTAATGCCAGAAGTGGGGTAGAATTCAGGATGGATGGAAAAGAGTTTGTGTCAAAGGGTTCTTAAACCATGTAGTGAATTTTCCCCATAAACATAAAACTAAAAAAAAAAAAAAGTGCATATTTGGAGTATATGCTTTCTTGTGCAATAGCATGAATTAAAGCTTTTCTAAACATGATGAAGAAAATGGATATTTACAGGATAAATGTTTCATACATATGTTTTCATACATATATAGACACATATATACGTGTATATGTGTCTGAATGACAGAGTGAATGATTAGGAAGGTTTTTGACACAGCTTAGGCTCAGAAACTGCTAAGGTGATTTTGGAAAAAAAAATTAATTAAAGGTATTAAAGTAAACTTTAATGAGGCTGAAGCTTATCACCAAGTAACGGTATAAGGGGTCAGGAAGCATCCCTGGGGGAGGATAGCCCAGATCACCAAATGGTTGATATGTAGCATACTTCTGTGATGAGGAAGGTACCTTAATTTTGAATAGATGAGAGTGGCACCACCCAGTCCCTTAGATTCAAAGAAAGGATCAGGTAGGTTCAAAAGCTCTGAAGCTTCATGGGAACTACCTCTCCTCACTGTTTTACCTGCCTCCAAAGGGGCATATCGTGCATTAGCTTTAGTTCTAGCTCAGGTAGCACTGAAGTGTGCATCTGGTCTGTGCTGGAGCACTCAGAGAAAATGGTGCAATGCGGTAGTCTTGGTATTTGACAGTAGAGAAAGCCAGATTGATCCAAGTCACTTTTTACAGACGACCAGGTTTATTCCAGGATTTTGTCCAGTGAAGCTGTTTGCATCTCTGTGCAGAACAAAGACCCTTTCCCTTCTCAGACTCCTGTTCAGAGATGCTCAGAGAGGAGAGCAGTGAGAATAGCTGGCTGTAAGCTGTAAACTTTGCTGCTTTCCCTCCTGAAAGGAGGAACTCAGGAAGAAGATCCTTGGAAAACCCTCCCTCAGTGTCAGACATAATTACAGTGTCTCATCACCACGTTGCAGCAGCTGCACCTGCACTTGAGTAAACAGATTAGGTGATCTCAGATGTAATTCTAAATGCAAATTGATCCCTTTTTGCCCATGCAACAGGTAGAATCCTTCTCTAACGTGCCTGGGCCAAATGAGGAAAAGCTGCCCTGCAGCTCAGCAGTCTTTCTCCCTCACCTCGCAGCTCTCCTGATGCGGGACTTACAGTGCAGGCAGAAACTTTGGTCTCCTAACGGGTTGCAAGTCTAAGCTGGCTGTGTGATTAGAAACTATTTCTTTTGTGCCTTAGCGGAGAAAGAATTCAAATAGATGTGATAATGGTATTGCATTCAGCATGTAAAGATCACTGGGTGTGAATGCAGAACAGAATGTACTTCTGTCTCACAGCAAATTGCATTTAGAACTTGTTGCTACTTTGCTGCTTTTGTAATAATGCTTCAACCTCAGACCCTAGATCTCAACATAAATATGTTGGTGTCTCACACAAAAGATTCAGAGAACATCTATTATCTTCAGCTCAAAAGCTGAAGGAAGGTGCATTGAGACATGATGGGATTCTTCCCTTCATCGCTCCACAGAGAAGTCACAAAAGTAATTGTTTTGGAAGCATTAATTTTTAAAGAACACTTTTATGTAATAGGATTATGTCATGGCTTTTCTCACACACACTGGCAAGGCCACAGACCTCCTGCAAGAGGAAAAAAGAGAGAACTGGAGAGAGAATAAATGCTAGATTAGGAGTTCTGGCTTCAAGACTGTACACAGTGGAAATCTGACCAAGATTTGCTCACCTAGGTGCCAGAATCTGAGCATTCATTCCAGAGTCAACAGTGACGAGATTTCCCAGGTACACCTAGCATGTTTATTTCCATAACCACATGTTTTCTGTGTGAAAACCTTCCCCTTAATAAATGACTTTAGTTTAAAAAAATTCTGAGGTGCAGCCTCTTCAGGGTAGCTGCTGGGTATTCATTATTTTAGAAGGTCAGGCCTCTTCTTGCACTGTTTTATTACGATACAGGCAGGAGACACAGGGCTTGTTTGCACTTCACTCCTTAGCTAAGCTTGAATATCTGTATTTTGCATGGCACTGATCTGTGCTGTGTAGTTATACCTTTCATTTAGAAAAGCAGAGAAAAAATACCACTTGTTCCTGAGTATTAGTCAGTCATATCCATTTTCTGGATGCGGTAAAAATAGTATAGGTCAGATTTACTGTATGCTTAAAGTAATGCACAGTAGATTATTGCTGCTTTATTGGAAAGATAGTTTAAAAAGAAATCAAAACTCATTCTGGAATAGAAATTCCAGGGTGAAAGATGGCTGATGACACAACTGTGTTGATTTCTACTTCGGAAAACACTGTTTCTAGCATGTAGACTTTTTTTTTTTTGACATTTTGTAAAGTCAAAAATTCTCTTAAAATGGAAGTCAAGATATGGCCATGTCTGTTTGTTTCCTGCTGCAATAAGTACCCACTCTATCCTCCAAGCTACCACAAAAAGATCTTGTGGAATATGGCTCAGCCTGACTCTTCTCCCTTGGAAGCTAAGTATTCCTTACTGCTGCTAACAGTCCACAAAAGCAGGATGTGGGGCAGTTTGCCCTGACCACACTAAAATCTCACTTCAAAGTTGAGTTATAGTCTGTGAAATTGTAGATTTTGGTAGATTTTTAATGAACACTTAGAAAAACAGACTATCTTAGTTTAATTCATGTAATAGTTTTTCTTTTGCTACAGCCTAATATTTCTTTAATACATACCAGGGCCATGCACTGTGCACATGTTTTGTGAAGCTGTTCCTTTAGGTAGAGGAAGGTTCAGCACAAGTGAGATGAAACAGGTAACCTTCAAGCCAAGATACCAGCGTGCGAGTGGTCTTATCCAGGCGCATTCCAAAGACAAACGTACATCCTTGAAGATATATACAGGATCAGTCTGAGCTAAGGCAGCTTCCCCATCTGAATTCCCACTCTCATCAACTCAGACCCATTTCCGTCACACAGACTAGTTTCAGCTTCCCACACCAGCCGTCCTCTGCCATCTCTCTTGCTTCTAGTCATATTTTCAGCATATTCTAATATTGTCCAGGAAAAAAGATCCAGTGACCTGACTAGCTGACCTGACTAGCTTTTCTCTTTCTTTGGGGAGCAAAGTGCTTCATCTTCTTCATGCTTCAAGCTGGCAGTGTCTGGAGTCTCTTGATGCCTCCCAAAGGCAGTTCAGATTGGGTTAGCAGCCAAACCATTAGACTCACAGCAGAAAGCCGACTTTTTTGTTTAGACAGCATGAGAAGTGTGCAGTGATACACAGTAACCCCCTGAATGCAAATGTGTGTGACATTTTCATTTTTGCAGTTTTCTGAGGAAGTAGCAAGCCAGGTCATTGTAATGAATTGGTAAACATCACACTGTATTATATATGAAATTCATCTCTAGAGCTCAGAAGCAGGGTGCTAATGCAATACTCCCCGCTATGATGTTTGCTTTTGTGATATTGGTATGATGCTGCGTTCTGAAATATTCCTATCTCAGTCCTACCATGGCACTGTGTTATTAGCCTAAATCTATGAAGATAAAAAAGACCTGGAAGAAAGTTAATTTCACTTCTGGATTTCAATTGGTATACGCTGTAACAGAATGTGAATAACCTCATTACTATACAATTTTTGTGTGTCACATAATGACCTCTATACTAAAGACTGAAGTTTGCATAATTGAGGAGAGACTCACCTACAACAGTGCAGGAATTCATTAGCTTAAGGCTGGAATAATGCTAAGGTAGCATTTGGTGTCACCCATTTAAACTGAAGCGCTTGGTGTTTTCCTTCCTTCAGACTTTTTGAAGGTCTGAAGGTATGCTCATGATGGGGAACATCACTATATTATTGTATCTGGCAAATTCTCAGCAGTGAGACAGATATCGTCCCATAACTCTTCAGGAATTTACATAGCAAATGGAAACAGGCTATTCTTATGTGGCTATGCAGTGTCTTACAAATATCCCTGAAGTGCATGTTACTTTATGGATTTACTTTTATAGATAATGTATTCATATATTTATCTTGAGCTTTAAGTGTTCATCCTTCAAGCTAGTCTCTCTGTGGTAATTAAAATATACCATAAATCATATCCACTCTAATTACCAAAATGCACTGTAATTAGCTGTTGATCCTTTGTGCCTATTAAATAAGTGCTGCAATGTTTCAAATATTTTTGTATTCCTTGAGACCAAACTATTGCGAACCCTGCCAGTACTGCAGCCCAAGTCAGCTCAGAACCATTTCATATCTTCTCCCTCTACCCAGCTTAGTGTTACGGCAATTTTATTATCATTTTGTTAAAAAGCACAATAACAAGTGACACTTCAGTCCCCAAATGCTATCCCAACCAGCAACATTATTCTGCACTAACGCAGTTATCCGGGATCGCTCTACAGGCAGCTATTCCCTCCAGCCCGGACTTTGTCTTTACCACGACTACAAGCAGAAATTTTATATGAAATGAGGGAATCCAAACCTGAGCAGGAGGAAGGAAGGACTCTTATCTGAAACCTGCAGGTAGTTAAACCTCCTTCCAGTGCATCTGCTCAGTATAAGAGAGAGGCGATGACAAATATACAAAAACAAAATGAAACATAACAAAATGGTCCTGCATGCCTCCACTGAAGTTTTAAGCATCAATATATAAATGTGTGTACATAGTTTTCATGGACCATAGGTCAAATTTGCCTAGCATTGATTACTGCAACATTTCCAAAGCTTTTTCCTAAATATAAGTGTAAATTTTAGTTATAACACAGGCACCTTAGTAATCTTTGAATATTGCCAATTCCACAGTTGGATAAGAGGTATGAGGATGCAATTTGCTGTAGTATTACATCAGAAACAAGGGTAAGCACAAGTGGAATTATATAGGCATCAGGGTGAATTTTCTTACTCTCCATGGGAAAACTTTACATGAGTTTCCTTCAAACTCAAATTGCTACTGGAAGTAATAACTTCTAGCAATGATTTTGCGTAATGTGGCAGTGGTAGATTCTTGTCTTTTGAGATATATGCAAGTCATTATTTAAAAACTTATAAAAGGAGTTACAGCTGGCTAATTAATCTCTACCAAGGAAAATGAAGTGCCTGGCCTTTCAAGTACTCTGGTGATGGCTGAGTAAGCTTGCAATCCCAGCAAATGGTCACTTCTGACTTGTTTCTTTGTTTTGCTGCATAAGAAATAAATGCTGAAACAATCAGTTTATTTCATAGTCAAGTTTTCAGATAATTGCATGGATCTAGTTCACAATTAGAAATGAATTAGAAATAACCAATAATATCTCTTTCTACCATGCATTGAACATAATTTTAAATGTCTATGCCCGTAAGGAATGTAACCAGATGAGTACATGCTGAAATCTGTGACATTCAGGTTGTATATAAAACTAATTACCCCAGTAATAATTGGCCTTGTTGCCCAGTGTTACCATGTCATGTTTTTGTTCTTTCCTTCACTGTGACATCTGCTGTCATATTGCATTTAATTGTGACAGGCCTATGGTCCAACCATCAGCCTTCCTTGCCTTGTTAAAATTAGACGACAGATCTTCTATTTATCCCAGTATTATAGTAATGGGTATTAACAAGATAATAGGAAAAGTAATATCATGTAAACTGTGTATATCATATATATCATGTACCCAAGCAGATTGATTGGAAATAGGAAAATGTCCTACATGTTCAATGTTTGTCAGGAAGCATTCATAATGACTGATAGAGTGGTTAGTGATAGTGTCCAATTCACAGTAAACAAAAATAGTGAGTAATCTAAATGGGGCGAGTCTAACCAGCTGAATCTTACTGCTTCAAAGCAACCCTTGCTCAGCTAATGAGCTGAGTAATTATTTTTATGGTCATCACAGTATACACAGGAATATTCTCATCTTCGTTTTTAGCCTGGATGACTCATGCTTCCTCCCATGCCACAGCAGGGACACGCAGTTACAAGGGTAGCAGGATGTTACGACGTTCCACACAGCTCAGACTACATCCTGTTTGCTTCAGATCCACTGTCACCCAATCCTGTTTAGTTATCATTAAGTCTAATGAAGAATTAAATGCTTTTCTTCCTTTAAATCGTGTGTGCATATACATATATATATACATATATATTTTTATGGAAAAGACTGTAACCTTTTTTCGGGTTACAATTTGTTTATAGTCAAAAGCTGCAAGGTGTTTAGCAAGTTCTGGTCACTCCCCACACAGCAGAAAGAGGGTCCTGCTTACATCAGTGGGTCTAAAGAGGGAAGGGGAGCGGGTCAGGATTTGGTCCTAGTTTCTTTAGAAGAAAATAGCTAAAACTAAAAAGAAATTACAAATTTCTAAAATCCATGCAGGGAGTTATTTTCTGATTGTAATAACATAAAGAAAATACTTATGAAATGGAGGTTCATTTCAGATCTTGGAGTTTAACTAAAATATAGGTAGCAAAACACATGGTTTTCTTTTACTCCTGTAAGCCAATAAACTTGGCAAATATTATGTTGGTTTTAGGCCTCTGTTGTCTTTATGTTTACACTCAAGTCTTCACTTTGGTGTCACCTCTCCCCTTCAGCCAGCAGAGCTGGCAAAACCTCTGTAGCAGCCTTACAGGTTTAACACGTCCCAGCATATCGGCCTCATAGACGAAGGCATCTTTATTTGCTGGCCTCTATTACATGCCCACGAGTGCTTGGAAATAGCCTACCCAAGAAGCAGTATAAAGGCAAGAAAGAACAGAGATCCTACATCAGCCAGCCTTCCTGGCATAGAAAATAGAGCTGGTCATGATCTCAGGCACTTTTATGTCTAACAACCTCACATGACAGCCCTTCAATAATTGCTGGGTTTTATTCTTTATCTGAACAGCATGTCCTGTTTATCGCACACGTTGCCAGTCTTTCCAGTATGAAGCTCAGATCCTGTTATCTGAGTCAATTCAAATGGGACAAATGGCTGGTTCTAACACAAACCTGTGTGAATCCTGCTGTCTTTTACCCAGACTAAACCACTCAGCACTGCCAAGTGCAAACCGTACCCAGCTACCCTATTTAAGGATAATCTTGATCATGTCATTAGTTTTTGCTTAATTAATGCACATTTTAAGTGAGCTGAAGCTCACAGGGTTTTCACCATGTTATAAATCTGAACCCTTGTGGTCTTTCTCCAGTTCTGTCGGCAAGAATTGTCATTCAATTTAGAGCAGAGTTTTTTAACTTACTATCTCTTAAAGGTAGAAGGAAGAAGACACTTTTCTTCTCTAAAAGTGTTTACAGATTTGTAATGTAGGAGTGAGAATAACAGTTGCTTTTGCAAAGTACTTTCAGGAGAACAAAACAGATAGATACAGATATATACCGTGCTAATTACAGTGTGACTGTGCCTACCTGTGAGGAGGAAAGAACTGATGGGTAACACACACGAACAGCTTCCTCGTCTATCTGTTTATTGTGGGCTTGGTCCCATGCATCAAAGCTGTGGAAGAAGACCCTTTACCTCACATGGGATTTGGGTTAGACCATCCTTGTGGTCCAGAAGAAACTTACCTCAAAATGGGCTCCTAGTTTTCCATGCTAATGTTTTTAAAGATTTAATTCCCTCACCTATGCATGTACCTTAATGACATTTTTGCAGTAATGAATTCTGTGCACATTCTTTTCATCTCACCTCCTGTGGGAAGTTCTGTGTAGATATTATCTAATGCTGATATCTAAGTTTATTTAATGAATTAGCTGTAATAACACATATTTTCTAAAAACTGCAGAGCAAACAGGGATATCTGTCTCTTATGAAGTCCCAAAGGAGCACTGACATGGTGCTGGCTGCCCAACATAGGCTGATACAGTGCTTTTCTACAATAAATAGTATTTCACTTTTTAATGAAATTTAGCCTTTATACATCAAATCTTTTCTGGTGGAGACAGAAAGAAAGGGTACAAAGTGCTTTCACAGGGAGAAATGTTCCGCTCAGTAATTAGGACTAGGAAGTCAGGTATGCAATATGCACCTTCCTTCTTCTTTATGATAACACTTGCTGTGGACCTTTTATGTAGCTTGGTATAAACTAATCTGAGGCCAAAATAGCATGAAGTACATACAAATAGTAGATAGGCTGGTAAAGGCTACATCCTTTACCAGATGTAGCTTGTATACACATATTGTATTAAAATTCATAAATGAATCATGACATACCTTGGTCTGTTGGGTTTAAATCCTCACTGGAGAATGGGCTCTAATGCTGAAATTCCTGTTCACTCAGAGGGATGCTGTGATTTCCAGAACTTTCTTCTGCAGTTGGATAAAAGCTAAGAATGACGTGTTTTTTTCTGTTTGCACTTTATTCATGGAAGATGCTGGCGTGAAAGGTATGAAATTCTCAGGAGTTCAATCCATGATTAACCATGACGTAAGTGGCAGAGGAAAACAGCAACAACTGATACAGCTGGTAATTAATCTCTATCTTTATGGCTTACATTTGCCAACTGTCTCCATAGTTGGCAGGGAGAGTGACTGGCTGAATGTTTAATTTCCTCAGTGACAGCTAAGGTATGAAATCAAATTTGAAGATGAACATCTTCTCTGGCTTCTGCTTACAAAAAGAGTAGCCAATTAAGTTTGCTTGCTTAGTCCTTGCAAATATTTGCCGTGGGATTGACATAGGAGACAGCAGTCTAGCTACTCCCTAGCTCCTCACCCTCCGGAGCCACTTGCAGAAGGATTTCTTGTTTCTCACAAAGAAGTCATGCAAGTATTTCAGTTTAGTTTTACTCCTTATTTTTTTTCCTTCTTCTGCGCATTAAGGGCCAAGTCACTTGAGATGCTGGATGTCTCCTGTGAGGTGCTGCCTGCCCAGGTGGGAGATGAAGCAGCTTGTCAGGCCCCAGGAGATGGTTTCCTCTCCTGGGAGTGGCAGAGCAGGTGACTCAGGGATCAGGCAGCCAGTTGTTGCATTCAAGTTTTTCCAGCCAAACATTTTCTCTGTATAATGAGGGAAAGGATTTCTATTTGTGTGGTATCTGCCCATACTGAAGGTTTTTTGTGAACAGGTAAGCTTCCCTGTCTGACCCACACAATGTACTACTAAACTGCAGGAGAAAACTTCTCCCCTCTGCTGTGCCCTGGAAATGTGAGATTCTCCCTACATTCTGCCTGCTCCAAACAGGCACAAACAAACTGATGGTCTTGAGCCCAGGGATTAGAGGGGAATTTTACCAGGAAAAAGAAAGTAAGCTACTGTCCTTTTCACCTGCATTTGATTTTTCAAGTAAATACAGTTGAGAGGTTTCCCATTTAGTTCCTTTGAAAGGGTAGTTTCTTGAAACAATTTCATATAAAACAATCACGAATGTGGATTCAGGCAGCTGTGTATATAACAGGACTGTGCTTGTCAGAAGCTTCTTTATTAAGTTGGAAGTAGTAAAGGAAATAGATCTATTTTTTTTCTTTATGCTTTAATGTGCTTTTGTTTGGAACCTGTCATTTTGATTTGCCTGTGAGCTTTGTTTTGATTTTCCTTGAAGATTTCTGGTAACAATAATTGCTTGCAACAGGAAGATTCATGAGAACTGACTTCCATTTTAGACTTCAATTCCTATAAAATGAAAGGGGATTGTAATGTGGATGTGAGCAGAGAGAACTGATGCTTCTGTACGATGCAGTTCAGCTCCAACTGTAAATATATTTTCATGATTAATAAAAAGAGAGCAGAAGCCATTGTGCTCTGTTAGGGTTTTATTGATGGCTGCTCCCCAGAATACTGAAAAGACGCTATCAATACTCTTGACACTCTGCTTAATCAAGATGTGACCCTCCAATGCAACCAGCCAGTGTGCTGGCTTCTTGTATGGAACAAACACCACACGCTTGGGGAGAGGCGGATGTCGTTATTTTGGGTTTTTGCTTTTTCGAGATAATTTCATTGAATCTGTAATCAGTGCCATTAAATAATATTTAATGTGACTAAAATACTGTTGGACACGAACAGGAAATCAATCAGTTTGTTCTTCAGCTCTGTGGCCCTCAGACTGCAGGCAGCCATGTGTACTGCCTAGGTACCTCTGGGGGAAAATCCTGCACCTCGAACAGCAGACAAATTCCGATCAATAGTAGCATGTTCGGTTTAGTTTTTTAAATTGCTCTTGCCTGGAATCTGCCAACGGGCGAATTCAGTATCTGACATCTGGGCTTGGAACAAGAGGTTCCCGAGTTTACCCTTAATGTTTGCAACTTACTATATATTTTTATTCCATAGGTGCTGCACATCAAAAGCCAAAGTGATAAGAGTGTTGGTTGCCTTGGGCAAGCTGGGAATACTGTGTTTACTGTCAAAAGCAGAGCCTGATCCGAGCCCAGCGGTGGAATTAGTTAGGCACGCTCTTGACAAGCTTTGCGCTTTGAACAGTAGGTAATATGCATTGGTTCAGTGTGTTCGGCTTCATTTGTGTGCACAGAGGCATCGATGAAGAAATATTGTGGCAATAGAGAGAGGTTGGGAATTGAACCCCATTCTGACCTTGGTTACTATTGACCAGGCCCCAGTGGGTTAATGGAGCAGGAGAGCTGTCTCTGGAGGGCTTTAGATGATCCCATTAACTGCAGTGCATGTCTGTTCCTGCTCCCTACCTTGGGAGGCAGAGGAAAGGGATTACGGTCAGGAGCCACGAGCAGAGGAGAGCTCTGCTGACTGTGAGATGTGTCTTCATAGGCTTGGGGAAAAATGAGCAATTCTGTAAAATGCAAAAAGTCCCAATCAGAGACTTATGTGTTTCTTCAAAAGCTTATCTGAGGTGAGTTTTCACGTAAATTCAAGCTATTCCGTACATTCCCTGTGGGTCTGGCTGGAATTCCTTACAGCTGTCTAATTCCAAAATAATTGCCTTTGAGATTTCCTTCTTGATTTTTATGTAAGAGGCAGTAAGCTATGTAGATAAGAAGTGATCTATAGTTTATGTGTACAGAGATAAATCAAGGAGTGTCACACAGATGAATGACAGCAAGGAAAAGACTCAGTTCCTCGTAATTTAAAATATATTGCAGTGTGAGTCCCACAGAGTTGAAACGTCTAATTTCCAAAATTTCCTGGGGCAGGAAGCATGAGGTCACTTTATTCTGTACCAGTCACATCAGTCTACAAATGAAAATCTAATGGAACATGTTTGAAACAATTACACACACCTTTTTCTGAGTTTCTCACACAATAGATTTATATAAGCTGGACAACGACTAGCTATTCTTGCTGACAAATATTATAAGTTAAATATGATGCTATATAATTGTGCTGAAAATGTATTTTTCCCCTCTGATAGCACAAAGGTGGCTTGATCAGCTTTCTGTCATCTATAGGTGACAGATGAAAGGAATTACTAAACCTGACCCTTTTGGATGTCATTTCTCCTGATATCGAATCCTCCCCTAATCCGTGTTCACTTTAAAACTTTGCCTTACCAGCAGTACCACTTCCAGTTGGCTTTTCAAACAGATTCTAAATTGTAAATGACATTAAAATATTATTGCCAGGGCCTTTGAGCACTCATGTTGTTGGGACAGAGGCGAGCGGCACAAACCGTTCCACTAGACGTAGGGATAGTGGAAACCTTCAAGTTCGATTTAAAAGAAACAGAGGGAAGGAAGGAGCGGTGGAAGCTCAGGTCAGAAGGGAAGGGATTTTGTTAGCGAAGGGGAGGAACTGAATGCCCTGCTTCCCAGCTCAGCCATATCACATCTTCACAGTCTCTAAAGAAATGTGAGCTGTGCGCTGTGTGAGGCTGGAAGAGCTATTCAAGCCGTGCGGTATGAGCATGACGCCGTGTTTTGTGAATTTAGTTCCTCACACCATCTCCATCCCAGCGTGAGAGAGGTCTGCAAGCTCACTGCAATCGTATCATAATTGGGATCTCTGCAGGAGGCTGAACTTGCATCTCCACAAAGCATCGAGCCAGTGCACATGTCAATGCACAGTTACATATACACACAACACTTCCAGGCACGTGGGGACGTTTTTTAAACTACCATATTGACAGGAGTACCTGGATTTTTTTAAACATATCTAGGAGGAAAAAGAGCATTACAACGAGGTAGAAAACTCAGCAGAACGCTGCCTGCCACCCAAGTACATTACTTAGTGTGCAGTTGCATTAATGAACCATTACTTCAAATCCCGGGTTTGCCAACAGTGTCACTGTTCGTTTATCAAGGCAGAATCATCTCTGATGTGAACAGAATGCCTGTACAATAGATAACTTCTCAATCCTCCCACATCATATATTTCCTTGAGACCATTACAAAAGATTTATTTTTAAATTGGATTTTTTTTTACAGCTGGACAGAATGAGACTGTTTGTTGAACAAATGGTGTTAAAATCCCCCAGGGTCTGACTGACTTCGGTAACAACCAAGACGACTGCTTGAGCCAGCTGATGCTCTTTTAATGAGCGCTGCTTGTCAGAGGATCATATCTGCAAGTTGCTATATAAAATAACAGTATTCCACGAGTTCATAAAGCAGTCTCTTTTGAAATGGATGAGATGTTGTACCAATCTCTGCTGCACAAAACAAGGTTGTTTGATCTAGAAAGCAAAATAAGACCAATCCAAAGCATGTGACAGGCTTTTTTTCCCCTGTTTTTTGTGGGGGGATTTCAATGACAGCCAGCGTTGTGTTTCTACACAACAAGCTCAATAAATTCAAGGAAAAATGCTGAAATATGAGCTTCAAAATGAATTTCAGCCTTGGCCTGAGTGAATTAATACAAGCATGACAGGTCACTTATTTAGCAAACTGGGTGGACGGTAAGATAAAGCCCTTTCATGTGACATGACATCCTGGGGAGCTCTCTCTTTATCTCTGGTAAGGTTTTTCAAGGCTATTCAAGAGAAGACTGCCAGACAAATCAAAATGACAAGTTAAAGCAAAACACCTGAGTCCTTTTTCTTTTTTTTTACACCATGTCCGTACCTCTTTTTTTTTTTTTTTTTTTTAAAAAAGGGCACCATCTCCATACCAAAACCAAATTTATGACTGTTGCTTTCTGACAAGCATAACCACTTTATGATTTTGCTGAGCCTGCAGACCTCATTGCTTTTAAATAAAACTGTACCATATAACTACTCTTCAGCTGGATTCAAAGCTGAGGTCGCCTGGTGGAAGAACAGCATTTAGTAGCCCTGTCATCAACCTGTTCTTTTTAATATATGTGTTATTTATGACTGCAGGTTAGGTTATACCCTTGAATATCACATTTCTCACCAGAAACAGCAATGAGTAATTGGTTGCTGCAGGTTTAATGTTCAATCCTGAGTCATTTTGATTAGACACATATTTTATTACTTGTGCTATTAGCATCAAAGATTTTTTTAAACCACAATATTCTGTACATTTGGTTTAAATGTGAGTTGAAGTTCTAAAATCCTCAAGTATCAGTGTTATTTTTTTGTCCCATGCATATTAAAACAGCTTGTCACTGATAAAGCTCTGATTAAACTTGTGTACAAACTATATCTGTTCTATGAAAATGAACACTGAAGTTAATTCAGATTTGTTCAGAGCCTTGAACTATGTAAGTAATGAATCTTTCAGACAGTTAATTCAAGCAGAACAGAAATAGAATCAACTTAAATGTTACTTACTGGTTGGGTTGAATCTTATCAGCCTGGATAGATCTGCAGATCCAAGTCTTAGTGGATGAGATCTGCAAATTCTGAATTTAACCCTAGCAAAGAGAAAGGTGATGATTTGGTCTTGGTTTGTTCAGTGAAATGCTGTTCATGGCAGCATTTTCTGAATAGATATCACAAACATATAATTCTATTTCACTCTAAAAGTCATTTTTACATTTTGCAAATCCTTCTTCATTTTACTGATTTTGCATCCAGGATCGTAAAATCATGAAGTGGGAACAACCAGAGAATGATTTCTTGCACAAAAAAGAAGTGTATGTTAGAAAGGTTGGTTGGATGTTTCACCTCTATTAACCTCTGTTCCAGACCAACGGAGAACTGGGAATATTTATTTATTATACAAATGTAAAATAAGATGCTTTTTCTCTAAGCAAAAGTGTTGTCAAACTTTGTTTGCAAGGATAAGGTCTTGTGCGGTTTGCTGCATATATTACCCTCCCTGTAGTTTCTCAAATTATTTAGTGTTCTTAATGCCAGGCAGACAGTAAGAAGCTGTGGGTGTATTGAGGAGCAGGATCCCAAGGCAGTGAGCCAGAAGGCATTTATTAGAGCACCGGGGTACATACCTACAGCACATCACCCGGATGCAGTACCTTATTTGTCTGCAGGCATGCGAGGCACATCCAGTAGCCTAAAGGATTATTTCAGCTTCTAGGAGCAGCAGTTGCTCTTTGGTTCTTTGTTTGCTGACAGAGCACCTGCACCTTGAAGCTGTTTACCTGCTAACGAGCCATCCCATGCTATTGTCCTCCAAGGGGCCTCCATAAGAAACATTCCCTCTGATGTTTAACTTCTGCTTCAAAATCAGTTAAACTTTCATGCCTGTCTGTCGATCTCAAGCAGTCACAGATTCTCCTGCAGTAGCTAAACCTTTCTCTTGTGTGTGCAGACTGTATATAATATTGAACATGCTACTTCTAAACCCTCTCTTTAGTGTCTCAGGCTATACAGAAAACAGCCTCTAGCATATTAACTGCCTGTTTTACCTGAACAAGGACATGAAAACATTGTAAAGCTCAGTTTTCCCTTGTCACCTTTCCTCTGGTACTGTATTTTATTCAGAGTCTTTCAGATTATTACAGCCTTTTTCCCCATCATATGTAAGGTGAAGCAGAGGTAGAGAAATGTATGTTCTTCAAACTGTATGGACATTTTTCTTCCTTATTCTGTTAATAGCTGACTGAAATTAAAAGGAAAAAATCCTGAATAAATGACTAAAGGCTGCTTAAAATCTATAAAATGTATTTTTAAACAGAAGTTTGGCTGACAAAAATAGGATCTGAACATGTGTGTAATGGAGCCAGACTCACAGAGGAAAATGATAATTTCTTATGTCTGGCAACTGTCAGGTTTCCTTAAGTGTCTAAATATATGTGTTACTACTGAAGATGATAACCAGCCTTTCTCTTTAACAGACCAATCAAGCACTAATTCACACAGGTAAACCTTAGCATCCTTTTGAAGTCCAATTTCAAAAGCATGATCCTGTCTTATGCAAGAGAAGCTGTTAGCAATTAGATTTGTTTGCTCCCAACATATCTTTGAAGGATTGAACTGACACTAAATTAAAATTCCTGTATCCTAACGTTGTGCAAGGAGGCAAAATAATGGCATAAAAAAATATTATTCCAAAAACTTGCCTCTCTGCTCCTTAGGTTTTCAGATGCTTGGGTTTAGAGCTGATATACACAGGTTCACAGTCCTAGTTTTGGTGAAACCTGCAGGAAGGTACCAGGAGCAGCGTTCAGCGCAGGTAGCAGTTGCATCCACCAATATATCATGATTAGTCTGTGACAAAGAGCAGATGGCATGAGGAGGAGATGGAGCCCATGGATATGCAGCGGGTGGTGACTGTAACCAGTCCAGGCTCTGAGACCCGCGAGAGCGCTGCTGGTAAATAGTGATAAATGTGAGCAGTTTGTTTCCTATGTGTTTCATGATACAGGAAGACAGAATGGAGTTGTCAGCTATGTGACAAATAATTTTTATACGTGAGGGTTTTTTATGGCTGCTTTTAGTCTGTGATATGTTGTTTCATTTGTTTACTTGCTGCCAGGTGTTTGCTGTAAGGTTTAGGGTTTCCAATTTATGAAGCCATGGTGGTTTTGTTAGGTGTGGGAAGAGTTTGTGACACCAATCAGGGAAGTAGTGGTTCCGTCTTGGGAAAAGGTGAATTCGCAATTAGCAGTGAATGTTTAAACCCTGCTTTTCAAGTAATTGAATACAAACAAAAACATTTGACTTTCCTTTGAATTGTGTCCCGCAAAATTGATTTTTTTGATGTTGAATTTTAATTGATGGTTTCTTTCCCGCTCTTTAGTAACAGCATCAGGAAAAGGACAACTCTGAAAGCAGACAGAAGTGGAAAATACTCCAAGAGAAGTTGAACTATTAGTCTCTTGAGACACCCAATGTATAGATTTCTTTGGCTTATAAAAGACACATCAGTCACACCTCCATTGAGGATCAAGCCTAGCCTGGTTTTGAGGCTTAGTGTCATAGGCAGCCAGCAATAACTCTGGAGTAGAGAGATGGCATGTTTCAGTGGAGATGCCAAAGCATACACACGGATTAGTTCAGCTGACCTTCTCCTGGCAGATGCCTCAGAAGATGTAAAATGGTTCAGCAAAAGCCATGGGAATACCTGTCAGTCTTTAAACTTTTAATTCCTTTGTCCTTACCAATTAGCAGGGGGTTGTTTGCAGTTTCTCTTCATCACAACAATATTTCTTTCTATTCCGAAAGAAATCAGTATTCTACAATGGTATTGTGGAGTTCTGTGTTTGGAAACTTTTTCTCAAGTTTTTTTTTCTTTCTGTTTTTAGCATAGCTTATCTCTGTGCCTAATATTTATTTTAGAATATACTAGTTACAGACTGTCAATAGATTTTCAGTTTTCCTAACAAGAAAAAAGTGAGATTCACAATTGCTCAGAAGAAAGATGTAACATAAATTCACATTAATGCATGAAAGGAATATTTTCAATATTTACGATATTTGCACTGTTTTTTTCATTAGTAATTCCTGTCTTCCACTGGAACTTAAAAAGAGATATTGGTTTATTTGGAGGGAGTTTTCACACTGAATCCGACCTTTCCATTTTTTTAGCTTCACAATTGCATGGTTACTGTTGTATCGCCCACCTGCAAGGGAGACATTCAAGCATTATAGGGCATATACAGGTATTGTATACAATACCTGTACAATTGTATACAGGTGGTCATGTGGCCAATGCCTGCTTACCCATTGTTGTGAGGCACACTTTATATATCTGTTGCTTTGTGTCTTTGTGAAACACATTGTCTTTCTGTTGTCCTATGCATTGTTAATGCAATTGATTGAGGCTTAAATTTATCTTTAGTTTATTTGCTAATGACTCTGGCCTTGATCCTATGCCTCTGAAGTCAATAAGATATTGCTGTTGACATCAGGAGAAGCAAGATTGAGACATTTGGGTATCTCAAATAACTTCTGTGTGCTTCATTTAAGAAAGTCTGAATGGCTACTTAATTTACAGGTGAGCTAACAGCTTTATCTGTTTTGTTTTTCAGAAAACACTTTGCATAGGAATTGAGAGATTGCTTTCCATTTTAGAGACTTTGAAAGTGTGAAGGCAACTTGATGTTTCCAAAGAACTGTGTGCAGCCACTAATTTGTAGCGCTTGGGCAGCTGAGGCTCTGTCCATGCAGTCTGTAGGTACAAGCACAGTGCAATGCAACATCATAGCAAAAAAAAAAAAAAGAGAGAGAGAGAGAGATGACACAGAAAATAAAAATAAAACTCCATTTTGGCATTTTGGAAAATATAGAATTTTAATCAGAACTGATTTATTTTTTAACAATACAAGAAAGAGACAGACTATTTTCTAGAAGGTCCTTGGAACTTCCTGTGTGCTGCTGTTGACTGGAAATCCATACTACTGTAGCCTATGTAATCCATAGTAATAGCCTCCACCCAACTGCTATGTCAAATATTATTTCTGTCTCTCTTTACACTTTCATTTTACCAAAGTTAAGCACCTCTGAGTATTGAAAAGCTCTCGGTATTATTTGCTTGGAGAGGAACAGTTTACTAGCGGTCTTCTCTCTGGCTGGCAATATTCTCTCCTGTTGTATAATATTCAAATTGTGGGACTTTATAACAACTGTTCTGGTACATAACAAGGTAGTGGCAGGTAAAAGGTACAAAGAGGTGAATTGAAAGATATTCAGTCATTGCTTTGTGTGCTTCTTAGGCTCCTGAAGTGAACTCTTGGAGTGGCAAAGCAATTACCATTAGGACGGTGATTGTTGTCTGTGACTACGACACATGCTTCAACTCAGGCTTGAAAAAGATCTGGTTCCAATAGTTGCCTTTATACTGACAAAGTATTTTTGAAACCATTTACTTGTCCATATTCAAAATATCAGATATTTTGGTCTCCTCCTCAGATGCACCTTTTTTCCCCAGCCTTCTATTACTCTAAAATCTGGGAAACTGCCCTCTCCAGGCTCGTGGAAGCATGCTGCTGGTGGTCAAGATGCCTGGACTAAATCATGACAACTTCCAAAAATGCTTCTGGCTGTTGATCTCCTGGGATTACTGTCCCAGTTCAAAGTCAGCAATCCTAGTTTCCAGGGAAAGTGGATACTTTGTGTACCGCTGTGCTGGTGTAATCTGAAGTGCAGCTCGCTGGCTGTGCTTGCACAAGGCAATGGCAAACTCTCATTAGATTAGCTGGAGGTGTTCTCTCTTCTTCCACCTCTGTATTGGTGTCTTCAGGTTCTTATGAAAGCTTTTGCACATTAACTGGTGCTGAAATTTATTGATTGCATAATGTCAAGGAAATTAGCTTAATTGGTATTTCTTCTTCCTACATTTTTATTTCTTGTATCTGTTACGACGAATTAAGAGAAAATAATAATGTCACCACTGCATTTATAAGCGATCCTCTAATATATAAGATGTAACTCCTTTGCTTCCTATTGTAAGTGTAAGGAATATCTGGGATAGATCCCAGTTCATGGTACCAGTATGGTACCTTGAAATGAGATGGTATCAGTATATCAGTTAGCTTAATATGTGCATATTACAAATATATGTGTATACATATATGCAGAGATGATGTATGACAGAAGCTATGTAATAATGGATACTGCACAACAATATATACATATACACAAACTGCATAAAGATAAAGGACATTAAAATAGCAAAGCCTGAGCCATGCTAGTCTAGCTATGAGGAGACATAAGAGGTCTGCATTGTTTCATGTGGTAATAATTTGTGTATAGAGTAATTTCCATAACAATAGACAGATACAGATTATTATATGAGTGTTTTTAGAACAAGTATTTATTTATATTGAATAATTTCCATATAAATGGTTTAGGATTGTGGGTTTTTCTTCTTTGCTTTACTGAAACCTGTAGTTTCTTCCTAACACTTTAACTCCTTATCATAACCCTGCAGCCACGCTACCTAATCTCATCGGATCTAACAAGTTAAAGGTAGTCAGATCTGGCCAATACTTAGATGAGTGATTTCCAAGGAAATTTGGAAGTGTGTTAGGAAACTGCTCAATATCAGTATTCTTTCATGCCACCTTAAACAAACATCCCCCATGCCGTTGAGGAGTTCATCTGACACACAGTTCCTCACCCACACCCTAAGTTGCCCCTTATTGCCTGGCCACCACAGAGTTTTTACAGTCCTTCTGGATTCCACAGTCCCAGACAGCTTTCTGCAGCCCTGGTTTTTGTATATACCAGCCGAATGCCAATTATCAAGCACCATTTAGGAAACCTGTGGATAGAGAGTACAGAGGAGCACGTTTTCCTTGTCAAAAGTTCTTATGTAGAATCAGGAGCAATGCTGGCATGCACCATTCAGGAAGGGCGAGATAAAACAGCATTTCCATTATCCTCTTCTGTAAGACATGAGAGTGATCACAGTTATTTTGTATTCTCTTGTAAGTGGTTCAGTTGGAGTCCTGGGCTTTACTGAGACACGAACTGGCCGTTACACCTTGAGGTTTGTTTGCTTTTCCGCAAATCCCCTGAGGTAGCATTTCTTGTTTTGAATACATAGGGCAAAATCCTCTCATATTATATAGACTTTTGTTTCTTCTCAGTTTGCTGTAAAAGCTACAATTCTACCTCACTTGGGGAAAAGTGGAGAGAGAAATGTTGGAAAATCTATACATGAAGAGAATAGTATAATAGCTAAGAGATACAGGAAGGAATGGTAACTCGCTTGTAATCAGTAAACTGTAAGATAGTGTCAGTGCAAAATAAAAGAAGGGGCTATTAGACCTATTGCTAAAGGAAAATGAATGAATTAAAAATAAATGCAAAATACAAATGAAGGGGACAAGTAGGCATGTGTATTGATAAAGAGTAAACCCATCAAGCTGAGTAGCTTCTTTACGGTTGAATGACATCTCTGAATAAAATATATTGGCTATTTTTTCCAAGAAGTAAAAGATATACTTTTCTGAAGTATAATTTCAAGAACAAATAACAAATCCATGGAATTTTTTCCTTAACTGAATTTACAAAATAAAACATTAGCAAAACCTATTAGAGTATCTATTTGAGTGATCACAACTGCACTGAATTAATCACATTTGATTCTCTTTCTCTAAGTCAATCTTCAGCTGTTTTGGAGGAAGGCAGTGTGTGACATAATTATATGGTAACTGTATATGTAATAAAGGAATTGCTCTGAGCCACAAAGCTAGAATCTAGATGTGTTCTTTCAATAAGCTTAGGATGGGTCCTAGTACAGCACTCATCTCCAAAATGTACTTCTGTCTGTATGTGCAGGATACCAGTTTCACAGAGAAATTCATCTCTGGCACAAGTGGTTCTGGTGACCTCAGTGAATTTCTGCCTGGCCACACCAGGAGCAAGTGAGCTACATTCATTGCTCTTCATTTGCTGATTTGTGCTGTATTCTGTGTCAAAAGGCATCAGCATGTGCCACTGTAAGAGTTTCCAGGGAGTGTATCTCCTTAAAGCAAAAAGTACAGTGAAATCGGGTGCCACTGCCATACATAAATCTCTTGTATTTATATATAAAACTGGGTAGTCAGTCTGATTACACATCAGAAGTGTGTATGCTTCTATAACACAGGAATGAAATCGCTCTCTGATGCTCTTGTTTTTTAGCAGAGGCAAGAAATGTTTTCATAAACATTCTGGACACTTCACTAAACACAATTTTCTGTTCCCTCACCCTGGTGCTAAATGGGGAGGTTCATTTCCAAAACCCCTTAAAGCACAGATAAGTTTGCCTATGACTTTTAAATTTGAATTTAGGTAAGGAAGTCAGATTTATACAAGCTTGGAGAGGTTTTGTTAATACCAAGCATATCTGACTGTGCCTCTCTCTGCACCTTAGCAGGATTTCACATTGCCCAATATAATGTTTGTCATGGTTTTAATTTTTCTTCAAAATGGATCCCTTTTATGTCTGCTATTTACCATCCTTGCCAGAATCACTGAGCACAAGAAATACAGTATCTACAAGATGCAGAAACTGCTTTCTTCTTTGCACTCGTGTAATAGGTAATGGATGGTTTTAAGAAAGGGTCTTTACTCTGTGCTTTACCTATTCATGTGTAGGATTTTGATTTCATTTGAAATGAAAGGCGTAAACCTCAGGTCTGAAAACTAATAGAATTTCTGCATTTACCTGCTGATCCATAGCCTTTAGGTTAGATTGTGTGTCAGCGAACAGTCAGCTTGTTGAATGAGGCAATACTTTAAAACTAAAATGAAAAGATTTCTGTTATATGTAGCCTGACACCAGATATGAAGGCAGATTTCTGGTGGCTTATTATTAGAAATATTTTCCAGTGTGTCTGATAAGCGAGACTGAACAAGCCATATGGAGAGACTTAATCAGATAATGCTGACTTGCAGACCAGAGAAGAGAAAGGAGATATGTATTTTGCCTAAGTGCTTATGTCTTCTCATGGCACAACTGAAGAGAAAATGGTCAGCCATTGTAGCAAAAGGCTTTGCAGAGAACAGGGAGGAAACCTATTATTCTCTGAGTGTGGCTGTGTCATCTAAGCGTGTTTACTTTTCTATATTAATTTGTTGGTATTACAGAAGGTTTAATATCTATGTGCTTGAATGAGATGGAATCCTGGAGATATCTGGGAATATTAAAAGGTCTGGGAGAACATTACACTGGATCAACTATTCATTTTCAATAAGCTGAGATATCTGGGGGGAACTTCAAAAGAACTTAATATGTATAAGCGTAAATAGGGCCCCTGTGAAGTAACAGGCATTGCATTGTGTTCCACTCTGACTCTGAGGCCATGAGCATCCTTGGTGGAGATGTCTTGGAACACTAGTGATAGTAACAAGATGCACAAATTCTTAATACAATTTGAGGAATGTTCATGATGCTGCATGATGCAGGCGTGATGGACCAAAGAGAGGGGCTCTAGGAAGGTCTTGCAGATTAGATTATTATGATTTCCAAAAGAAAAGAAGGAAAAGGATTATTTCATTATTTCCAAAACAGGGTATATATGTGTCACTGAGACATGATAGATTTAACACAGCTTCTATTCTTATTCTTTTGTCAGTGCGGATTGCATGTATATAATATATCAAATGCAACCTTAGTCAGTATAACATTAACGCTGAATGACAAATGCGCAGATTATATTTTGGGGCCTGGACACTTTCATTTTTAATCACTGCTGGAAGAGCCTCTTAGTCTCAAGACTTTTTTACAAGACAGTTCAGCTTTTGGTTTTGTATCTTAAAAGTCTCTGCTTGGGGGAAAAGAAATTTAATTGCACACAACCTACAGTGCACTGCTTTTTTTCCAGACACATGTTGTAATATGAAAGTTATAAATGTATTGGGTGTCTCTTCATGTATATTCACATTCATACCTGTCTGCAGTAAACATGCCATCTGGGGTTTCTGCTTTGTTTTTCTTATTGTATATTTAGAATACAAAATCAGATTTATTTTTGTGAAGAAAAATCAATAAATCATTTCAGTTGTCCCACACTTTGTATAACTAATTGTAATTAGTATAATGTCTTTGTTGGCAAGGGCTTATCAGGCAAATAGCATGAAGAGGCAAAGAAAAAAACTCCTAAAGAATGATGCTGTTTTGTAAAGCTAATTGTGATGCTATCTCTGCTACTGTGTGTGATTGAACTGTTAATTTTTAATCTGGTATTCCTTCCAGCAATGTAGCTATTAGTGTTACCTGAAATTCTGTGTAATATAACTAGATAACAGATTTTTGGCACTTTTGAGTTCTACAATTTGATCCCCAAGAGATGTTCCAAAGGTGTCATGTAGCCGAGTCGCCCGTCTTTTAACAAATGGGCTGTAGTTTCTAGCTGTAATGAATTAGCCTATTTTAACTTGTGTAATGCAAATTATATAGATATGAGTTCAGTTAACTTTGATGCCCAGAACTTTGATACCCAGAGAGAGCAGCAGCAGCCGCCCGCTCTGATGTTCTGCTATCAGTGTGCTCGCGCCTGCTCAAGAATTGCTGGCCTGCAGAGCTCCATTGGCAGCATATCCAGATCTTGGTTGGGGACCACTGAAGTGATAATGTCACTTAAAGCAGCAGAATATGTACAGGAGAGTTTTTCTATCTCTGTTTATTTATAATTTATTTATAAATTATATTTTATAAAGTAGAAGACTGCTCTTCTGCTTCATGACTACGCTCTAATAACTGGTACATGGGAAATGTCAAATCTCTGATAACTGAATTCTTCATCATATTTGATAATTAGACACCAGCTTAGACTGACAGTGAACTAGCTAGATGATTAGTCTGATAATTCCTGCGTTTCCTATTCTCGAAAAGCTGGATTGTGAAACACTAAGAAAATAAACTAATTTGCTACTTCAGTTGATGGTAGGGAAGCCATTAGAATTCTCTTTTAGAGCATTTCACTGCAGTTCTAATAAGTACAGATTTTTCTCCCAGCTCTCATTTGTACGATTGCCCTTCTGCAGTTTATTCGATGAAAGTGGGGAGAAAATA
Source organism: Crypturellus tataupa (assembly GCA_034781795.1). Taxonomy (NCBI): domain Eukaryota; kingdom Metazoa; phylum Chordata; class Aves; order Tinamiformes; family Tinamidae; genus Crypturellus; species Crypturellus tataupa. Next base: position 8,112,894 of record JAWLRI010000763.1, read on the forward strand.
ACCTGGAACAGTCCAATGCTGAAGGAATTGTGTGATGGGCTTGAGAATCTGCTCTGACCCACAGTTCCTCTTCCGATAGGCTTTGCTGTGGCATTGCTCTGCTAGTCTGAATTATTTGCTGTATCATATCTTTCTACAAATGCCACTGTATGACTGTTTGAGAGAAAAAAATGCTCTGGTTGTTGTCTGTCCTGCCTATTAAGTCTGCCAGCAGCTGGGATGCCAGGCTCACTGTAGGTGCTTACATGAGTGGCTGCAGACATCTGGTCTTCATAAGACCGTAGTTTATAAATTTGGTGGCTTTTTGTGAGCAGAAGGGTGCAACAAAACAACAACAAAAACCCCTTACGTGTCCCAAGGCTGTGGGAGCTTTTATTTCAAGGAAGAATCTAATTAGATCTCATCCTCCCTGTGCACACTGGCGGTTGGAGAGAAGTGCCCACTGAATTAAAACCTGACCAGTAGATGCTTTCCCTGAACCTGTGCCATAGAGTAAAACAAGGGAAAAGGTTTATTTCAGCTCTCCCTGCCAGTCTGATAGACAGGGGCTGACTAACCTTTCCCATCTGCTCTTTCTTTTTATGAGATATGGAGCTACGTTCAAGCAGTGGAGGAGAGCTCTCCCATGTAAATAGAACTGGGGAGAAAGAAGCAGAAGTTTCAGTAATTCAGAAGTTTGGTTGGAACATACAGACTCAGCAGGACCCCAACAGTGATGCTAAGTAGTAACCATCACGATACCTATGTGTGTGGGGGTGGTTCATTAAATTGTTGATGAATAAAGAAAAGACAAGAGAAATATTTTGTTTCTTTTCTACACTAAGAAAAAAGTTAATCTGGAGAAAGCTAGAGTAGTAAAAGGGAAGGCAACATCTGTGTTAATTAGTAGTTCGTCTTCAAAGCTTAACTGATAGGTTACATTAAGCTCTCTTACATTTGAATTAAAATTTAGACCCACACAAGTTCTAATTTTACATCATTTTTCATGTTGCAATAATTTGTCTGGATTTTAGATTTCCTTTTTCCTAAAATATGTATGTTCCATAATCTAAAATGAGCTTTTTGGTTTTTACATATAGTCATGCAGAAAACACTATTCACTCTCTCTAGCTCTGGATGCAATTTCACAGAATGTGCGTTTCTACCACAATAAGTATTGTAGGAAGCTTCTATGGGATAGTACTAAAAGGTCTTGCATTTGCTTTATTCCACTCTACTGTAGTCAGTGCACAGACTTTAGCATGCATATTAAATTACACCTGACATATGTACCTTAAGTAGAAGGAAGGAAATCTCAGTATGCATCAAGTTTCCTGTGCAAACTGGGGAGAAGGATATGTTCTTTCTCCTAAATACCTGCTGCTTTTGATTACTCGACTTTACAGTGGAAATGCTGTCTGTCACATGAACATGTACAGTGCACAGCACAGCAAAGATTCATGGTGCTTCTGTTAGGTATTAATTTCACTGTTAGGTATTAATTTCAAAATATCTGGAAACATTCTTATCAATACCACATTGGGGCAGAGATAAATTACTGGTGGAGGGATAAATACTGTTTATCAGGACCTCATCTGAGTTCTCTTTTCTCAGAGAATATTTTGTCTTCACAAATTAAACTTCCTGTTAATATCATGTCTGGTCCTTCACAAACCTTTTGTGGATGAGCACACGTCCATTTGGTGAAAAGTCAAGTTCTAAAATCAATATGAAATCTGAGGAGAAAAATGCAACACGGTCTTGCCCTCTGGGTTAGCGTTGAAGAGGTGGAAATCAAACTAATATAGTAACTCCAAGCTATAGAAAATTTAAGAGGGTATCAGGTGATATACATCAGTGTGGCTTCTGTCAGCTAAGAATTTCCAGAATTTCTCCTCCCACAACTGTACAGGATTAGAAAACAGTCTCGTGTTGGCTGTTTTCTCCTTTTCACCATAGCACTTTAAAAAATACATTTACAATAGCCTCTGTTCTCATCTCAGACAGAGCCATACACTGTGCACTTTTTGACAGTTGTCTCTTCTGTTGTTTCTTTCAAAATTGTAAAAAAAAAAATAGAAAATATTTTAATGAAAATACAAACTCCTTTTAGCCAAGGGTAGACGAACCTTGTCCTTACAAGGTAAGAGCTAATCAGAAAATTTCTTCTGTGTACACCTACAATAAATTTCACTAAAATATGGTGCTAGAAGTAATATGTGTCCTCTAATACGGAAAGAAAAAGGTGGTAAAGCCTACTTAATTAATTCTCTTTGGGGATCCTGGATTAACTGCAGCTCTGTTTAGTTTACATCCTCCCTGGAGAAAAACGTGCAGACCCAAGCCTGAAAGTATTGACTTAAATGCAGGTATAGGAAAAAAAAAACTGGATTTTTTTCCTTTCTATTCTGCCTACTTTTGAGTTTTGATTCATTTTTAGTTACAAAGGATGAAAACCTACATCCTTCTCTTCTTCCTTTCATGCTGTGTGAAAATGCTGAACCAATGCCTCTTCCCGAGGGTGGAGTGAATTTTACCCAGGTGATTTTTGAAGAGGTAAATTAGTTTGTAAAAATGACAATATCCTAGCCCTCAAATCTGCCTATGTGAATTTATATTCCCTTCTTTCCAGACATAATTGTGTGGCTGTGGTGGTTGGTAGCATGATAAAAAATAAAAATTAAAAAAGAAAAAAATATGACCAATCAGTTCCTCTTAGTGATATTTAATACTTCTGTGGGAAGTATTCTTTTCTAATTTAAGCATTCATTCATTTCTCAACTAAATCCAAGCGTGAGTAGAAGTATGAAGAGTCCTGCTCTTCAGCTTCTCCTTCTGTGCAGCATCAAGGTTGTTGGTTATCAGGCATAAGCTGCTTGGCTTCAACTCCCAGGTGGCAACTGCAACCAGGGTGCTTACAAAAGACATCTTTTACTAATAACTGAGCACATGAAATGACATGGACCTTAGACCATAGATTGTACTTAAGAAAGGGAAAGGGAAATTAAAAAGATTTGAGAGAAACCAAGAGGATATGTGTTTCTGGAGCCAAGAACATAAGGAAGGAGAGTGCAGAAGAAAAAGAGGTTGTGATCTGCTTCTACAGGCAACCTAGTATTCTCTTGATCCTAAACTTGTCGTTTACTGTCTGTGAGCACTTTGTCTTCAGAACTTGTGTCTGAAGAGTCAATGTGAGCTGCAAAAGCCCAACAGTTTCAATAAATTTAGTTAACAAATCCTGTTTGCTATAGGGGATGCCCTTCAATATGAAGAGATTGGCACAGGTTTTTTATTATAAGAATCATCTTTAAAATATTTATTGACTAGAAAACAGTGTTTACTTTACATTTTTTTTAGTTTTATTTCTTTTCTGGGTGCTTTTGCAGTAAGCTGCACCTCCATGATTACTCTTGATAAACAGGATTGGGCTCAGTTGCTCAGGCTTGTGAGGATCCAACCCTGCTCAGGTGAAATAACTCCTTTCCCTTGTTGCTTGGGTTCACAACTGAGTTGAGATGCATCAAAGTCAGGTCAAGGAATCAGAAATAAGGGAATGACAGAAGCTTTGGTAGCAGAAGTCAATTTCTTTAAGCTGCCTTTTTTTTCCCCCCTCTTTGTTCCAGGTTTCTGTGCCTTTATTGAATAGAGCAGAGAAAGAGAGGAAGGAAACAAAACAACTACACACAATATGATTGGAATTATACACCTAAATTACATACCCAAGCAGATGCTGTATTGATTTCAGTAATTGCACTGACACATTCTTCTATATTCCTAATGCTATTTTCACATTTCTTGCCAAAAATTGTAAATAGTAAGTCAGATAGCTGAATTTCTTTAAGCAGATGCAGTCAAATACAAAGCCATCATTTTTGTATTCCCTTCTGTGATCATCTGGCAGTGTCCTTTCCTTTCTTCAAGGCTGCTTTGACATTGGACTTTCATATTTGCTGCATCTTTTTAAATTAGAGTGGGAGGGGAGATTCTCATGGGCTAGTTTTTGGCCCAGGAGTAGCCTTTTACTATGAATTTGTGCTAAGTGCAATGGCAGAGGGCTCTTCTCCTCTGTGTTCCATCAGTGCAACACTAATTTACATAGAAAACCTGTATTTCCTGGAGATCAATTGCCTGTGTGCAATTTATTTTCAGGTTTCACCGGAAGGATGATCTGCTGAACGCAAACTCAGTGTATGAGTGGGGTGGCAGGGGTGCCTCACGTGTCCTCTCCCGAGTGCATCGTGTCGTCGCTGTCGGCATCAGGAAAGTGCGCTGCTCCCGGTGCCTTCCACTTGTTTAAGTTTTGCATACAACCACACATGCTGCATAATAAAACACCTGTCCTCACATAAACAATTCACTTTTCCCAATGACCTGAAGCACCGTGTGGGGCTTTTGAATGTGTGAAACAGGCTGCTGGCTGTTAGAGGGGCACGGGTGTTTGCTGCTGGCTGTCCTGCATCACTATGGGTTGCAAGACAGGCACATGCACACACACACACCAAGGAGGGAATGATTATGATAAACAACTGCCTAAAAGGTATCTCTATAATGCAGAAATAGCAATGATTTTTACCAGATGAAATCAATTCTGTGTGCTTGTGTCATATTCGTGGCTCTTCTTAACGTTTTTTTTCTGCGGAAAGGATTTAATGAAATTATTAGCAACAAAATACTGGGTTTTACAGAAAACAGAATTAAATCTAGCTTAGTGCTAATTCTCTTCAGCATTTTGCATCTTATCTCTCTCTGGTACCAAGTATACTTCCTTTTTTTCCTCCACAGAAAACAGATTTCTGGCATGAGAAGTAAATATCCTCTTGAGAGGAGAGGTGCAAAGCAAGTGCACAGGCTTTGTCTTTTCCTCAGAGATGGGGGCATTTCTGTCAACTTGCACTAGTCTCTCATTTATAAATCTACCTTTAATGTGCAGAGGAAGGTGTAATCCAAACCTCTGACTTTCAGGAGGTAGGCGTTTAACTTGGAAAGCAAAAAGAGCTGTTCAGCAGCTATATTCAGAGATGTTTCTTTAGGGGGAAAAAGAGAATTTCAGTCAAGGTAAGAAGAATGGTAGAGCTAGTCTGACTGGTTTGGGAATTGCTGGATCACCAGTTTGTGCCCACAGATATATTTGTGAGGGTCAGTCAGATATGAGGTTGATAGAGGATGAGTGGCACAGAACCATGCAAAACCAGAATACATTGACATCTCCCCGAAGATGGAGGGATCTTGATGTACCATGGGTACAAAGCCAAAAGTACCAAGGGCAGGTACAAAGCTAACATTGACGTAGTTCTTGAAAATCATTCTATTCATTTCTAAGTGTTTTTACAAGTCTTTCAACATGCTGGAGGGAACTCTAACATTATGAAGTCTTTGCGGATCACAGAACTTGCAGTTTGGTTAGACCAATAGCCTTATTTATATTTATTTATTTGTTAAGCAAGGGATCAGTCAAGCTGCTGTTGTTTGCTTAGCAACCTTTTTTAATTTTTTTTTTAATTTTTTACTACTGAAGTCCCTGTTGGAAATTACAGTCCACTGAACCATAAAACTAGAATTGATTGTGCACATAAAAAATCATGGAATAAATGAGTGAAGAAAACAGCTTCCTGGAATTTTATAGTAAAATCAGAACTCAGGTGACAACAAAACATTTACCCAATGTGAACTCACCTGCCTTTGATCATTAAAAAAAAATATATATATATTTTCCCTTCATGAGAGAAGGAATCAATTTTTCCTTTGTTCAGCCTACATCAGAGTGTGGTTACAGATGTCAAAGATGAATTTTGATCTCCAAAACTTTCATAGGGAGCATTCTCTATTTCATTTACTTTTATCAATTTCACGTGGTTTCCATGGAATAATGGAAAGTTAAGGCACAACAACCCAAACAAATAGGTTTTATTTTTAAATAATCAGAATGAATGTAAGGTATTCTATATCACACATTTCAATTACAGCAATTCTAGACATGTTCTTTTACTTTTTACTTCTAAAATATGGAGGAAAATCTTCTCTTTCAGGTATTGTGATGAAATGTAGTCATTTTTTTCTACTGGGGTTTATGGAAAGAAGCAATAAAATACAAATTCAATGTTTTGCAACTTTAAAATTCAAATAGCTTTTAATCCTTGATCTTATTTTTAATATTCTGAGATGAAATAATGACATTATAAGCATATAAGCCTTCAGTTCTCTGTGAAGAAGCTTGCAAAATATGCAAGCATATACTTTGTTTCAAGCACATAATTAAATTGATTCCATTGATCTATCCATGTGTTTAATGGCAAGTATATGCCTATGCACTTTTCTGAAATTCTGGATGATGCTTAGCAGAATGAATTATATTTCAGTAACTCACATTTCTTTAAGAACCCATATAACAGAGGAAGTAGTACACAAAATAAGCTTTCATTTTCATGATGAACAAATAAAGTAACTCCTGGTGAACCTTGCCTTTTTATTGCTGAAGTCAGCTGTAGCTCATGACTTGAAAGCAAGGCCATCTCCTTTTTAAATATGTTTTTTGAAAAATAGTGCATTATTTTCTCTTGAGCTGTTGAGACAATTTCCAGACTAGATCTGGTATCCCATTAATTTTAAAGTATAAAAAAACATCACTGTGAGCCATAGGGAACAACTTTGGATTTGCTGTATATGCATATATCTCAATAGATCTACTTTCAGTGTTTTCACAAAGCATGCTTATACTCATATTGTCCCTACTTTAGAATTAATGTTCTCCTTTCCTCCTATTTATGCAAAAGAATAGGCTTATGCTACACATAAATGGCAGATTATTTTAGTGTGTGCAATTTGAAATTTGAATATGATTGGTGTAACAGGAGGAATTCTTCCAAATGAGCCTCAGAAAGCCCTTGCCAAAAACATGTAAAACTCTCCTATAGAGAAAGAAATTGAGTGCGCAGTTTTAGCATAATAGCAGGAGTGGAGACATCGCCCGGTGCTGTGGTTTTATGGGATGATATTTTAAAAGGTGTTCAGAGATTTATGACTTTTTAGGAACAGCTAAAATTGTTTTTGTACTTCTAATATTGCTTTCATTAGAATGTCGAAAGATGTTTACAATATCAGATTGAATTCTAAGGTGTTACCAAATCATCCAGAATCCCCACTGTATAACTGTATTCTTTCATCTCCCTATATATCTTCAGAAAAAAAAATGGGAAGAATATAAGTGCTTTGTTTTAAAGTATATAATCTGTATTCTGTCATCTATTTCATCTCCCAGGGAAAGTATCTGGGAACTCACTCTGCTGTTTTTATTTATCCTGCCAGTGTAGTATATAGATGAGAGGACTAAGGTTCAATGGTGTTAAAACAAGACATGAAATATTGATTAATTCTTTTTAAAAATTCTTTTTTACTCCTGAGTATAGCAAATTTCACATGCTACTGTCAATAGAGTGCTCTCCAATAAACCTGCATTACTGGAAGGGTCCTGATCTTCCTGATGTTCTTATAACTGGTTATTATGATTCCAAATGGTTAGCTTTACAAGCTCAGGGCTTCTGCTGCTGCAAGAGCAGAAAACAAGCTAGAAGCAATTCAGCTTTTTAACATGGCAGAATGTTTCTCTGAAATATCATCAGTTGGATTGGGAATTCTCTTTGCCAGATAGTAGGCAAAATATTCTTTGAGAAAATGGAAATCTTAAAGGAACAGATGAAGATATGTACATTTGCATATCTAAGAAGATATCAGCTAAAGAGGGACAATTATAGTTGGTGTCCACCTTGCCTTTTGTACCAAAGCTCGTTCTTCAGCACTAAGTTAGCACTCCATTTCTAGCTGCCAGAACGGTCCTTTAATCTGCAAAGGCAGGTCAGTGGGTACTTAGGAGTTTCCCCAGGGCAAAAAAATTTCCAGGCAAGGTAGCTATGGAAGTCCACATCATCTAATGCCTGAAGGAAGCTCATGGACATGGACAAGGAAGAGAAGATGTAACTCCAATTCTTTTTAGTGTTATTTTGTATAGAAAAACTCTCTGGAGAATGAGGTAGTTGTGACAAACCATATTTTCACTAAAAAAAAAGTTTCAATTAGAAAATTCACTGAAAATTCCATTTTTGCTTGTGAGAGAGTATAGTGACAGGCACACAGCTCATATGCTGCTTAAAGTTTAATTTCTGATTAGTTTGGTTTCTTGATAAGTTTCTGAATTTCTCATTTTACACACTCTACTAATGTCTATTTTTCAAGTGTGCCAAATAATTTTCTGTATTAAGGGACATGTATTGTTGGACTTCAGATATTTCACGTGTTATATTTTCCATGGACAATTGCTTGAGGTCCCAAGCTGGCAAGAATGAGAGTCTATCTATAAATAATTCAAAGTAATTGTACGGTTTTGACAGATTGTCAAGCTGCCTAATGTCTTTTGTCCCAGGTAATAGATTATATTTCTTTGATAAAGTGTTGGTAATTTCTCATTGCAATTTGTTTTGTGTATGTTATATTTTACAGAGTCCAGTCAGGTTCATATCTCAGTACGGGCTGGTTTACCTTAATTTTGGCTATGGATGCCTGCTATGGAATTCACGTCTATGGGATGATAAATGACACCTACTGCAAGTAAGATCACAGGAAATTATTTTCATGCATCTGCAATTCTGATGTCTTGTCAAAATTTCACAATTGATTTTAATATCATAAATCCAAGAAATGGATCAGGCAGCCAGTTCCCAATGTTTTGAGATAATGCGACACTCTATTGTCAGCATATTTAGCCCTGATACAGCATTTGCTCTTGGTAAAATAAAAGCGTTTATCAAATCTATGAGATGTTATAAGGAACTATTTTTAATCAAAGATCTTTTGCCGTTTCTGAGTTGGCTAGAGATGAATATGTTCATACTCTTTTGGCAAAATGCACTTACTTCTAAAGCTAAAACAAATCTATAGAGGAAATACTAATATATTAGTTCTCTGAATGCCAAGTACACTTGGAAGTGAAAGAAAGTGATTAGCTCAGGGTAGTTGCCTGAAATTACATTTCACCACCATTGAGCAACCTACCTGAACTTTCTGGGTTATATATGGCTTGTTTTGAGTAGTAGGGTGTTTCTAATTAGATAATAAAACAAGACTTGCAAGCTTTATCAGAATAAACTGACATAAATTCCAACCAACTACTGTTAGTGACCTTACAGTGACACTGGATTAATCCCATTGTCAGAACTGTAACTCTAAACACAATTTTTAAAAGACCAAGTTAAACACTTTAATCTACAGTATAAAGAAGCAAACTATAAAATGAGCATATTCCTCAGTCACCCAAGCAGGGAGTGTCATAAACACTATGCCACAGCCCTGCAAGTCTGGTTTTTGTACCCAGACTGGTTCAGGCCTTGCAAGCCAGTGAGAGGATTCCTCAGCTCCCAGAGGAAAGTCTTACAGAGCCCCTGCCCCATATCCTGTGTCATCCCAGTGTGGGATTCGTTCCTGGCGTACCACCAAGAAAGGAACCCAAGTCAGATTTTTAAGCACAGCTGTTTAATCAGGGTATCTTAACATTAGAGACTGACTTTTTAGAACTTGCAGATCCCACAGAATGGGTGAGTCATTCAGATGGAACGAACATATGTTGTTCTTTGTTTACGAAAACACAGCAGGCACCCCGAGACGAGGGGTGATAGGGCTGGTGTTGTCCTCACAGAGTTCAGCAGAGCTGCCGTTACACAGCCCTGATGTAAAATCAGTTAGCGGCGTGATCGCCCTTCAGTCTGTCGAGAGCAGAAAAGGGCCAGCTGCTAAAGCTGCAATTCTGACTGCATAACCTCTTCATAATGTGTATTATTCAAACTGCCCTATTCAGCCAGCCCAAGAACCAGTTTCAAGAGTTAAGACTATCCAATGAGAGGACATTGCGTAGAAATGGAGCATTACGGAATTAAGGGTTGCTGCAGGTTACACAAAATATACCTATAAGTATGCGGGGTATCCAGGAGCCTGCCCTCAGCTTCTTGCTGAAGGATGAGATCAGTGGATGTCAAGAGGCAACCTAGCTGCATTTTCTGTAGGAAAACGCATACAAATCTTGCTGTAATGAAAGCCATTACGCAATTCGGCAAAGGAGCTCAGGTGCCAACACATGAAAAGAATTCCAGTGAAATCAAATGCAGTGTATGTTGACCTTTTTCTTAGAAATAATACTTAGGTGTAACTTTTTTTTTTTCCTCCTAGGTCTGAAGGCTTTCGAAAAGTTCCCTACCATTATTATGAACCGGGAAGAGATGAGTGTGAGGAGTACTTTCTGCATGAAAATGCTCCATATGGAGGCCATAGATTCATCACAGAAAAGAAAGTATTTGCTAAATGGGCCAAGAAGCACACAATAATATTTACGCATCCCAACTGGACAGTGTCTTGATGCTAGTTTTCTTAACTCCCCCTAATAGTATAATACTACAAAAATGACTTGGTTTACAATAATTTTGCTTACATCTGACTGAACTTTCTCAGCCTAGGTAACCCTAAACTAAAATCTAGAAGACA